>BRZM01000072.1:546280-903333 GCA_033238685.1 Lates japonicus | reverse complement strand
GGGATAATTAGAGAAGGCGAGGCGGTGTGAGAGAGGGGTGGAGAATGAACACACACACACACACACACACACTATGCATCATCAAAGCAATGACTGCAGTTTCCTGTTGCTTCTCTCTGAAACTCCTCCACACACACACTCACACACCGCGCGAACAGACTGGTTGGCCACAGGGGCGTAGCTTCTGTGACAGAAGGTGGCAAGGGTGCTGAACTACCCTGAAATCTGATGTGAACCACCCTTGGTGCAACATAAAACTACTTATCATCACTTTTATGACTTTTACTCCCACTTTGTAATGACCTATGAAATTTAAAGAGGCGTGATGTGTGGCGATGAAAGCAACTGTAGAGGGCGTTCAGGCTGAATATGCACGATGATCTATCTCTCAGTCCCTCGGCTGTATAGATGTGCACTGGTAAATAACTGATTATTCCTTTAAATCCCTGGTCTGCATGGTTGCAGGGTTGCCTCTTTAAAACAAGTAAAGAGCTGCGTTTTTGTCTGTAGTCGAAGGTGCCGACGGTATAACAGAACAACGTCTTCTGGCAAAAAAAAAAAACGGAAACAACTTGTGCTAATCATCTGGCAAACCACTGCGCTGACCGGTCAAATGACAGTCTAATGAAAAAATTGAACCCCAGTGTGACAGCTGTTGATATTGAAACGCTTATTGGTCAGATATTTATCTTACATAACAACTGTTCACAGTCATGCAGACGAGCACTGCAACATCGAATTCAACACTGGTGCACCTGGTATAATGCAGGCTGAGGCCCAGGCTATTCAACTCTTAAACTTGTAAACGATTGCATTGTTCATTGCTCTGTTCATTGTAGGTCATAGTGGAACCAACAAAGGCGGGATCACTGCTGGGAAACTAAATAAACTTTAATCATCCCTTATGGAGATGAGGTGACAACAATAATACTCAAGTCTGGTTAATTGGTCTCTCTCTCTCTCTCTCCTCTCTCTGTCTCTTGCCCACTCCTTCTCTTTCTCACTATCGGGTTCAATGCCTTAAGTTCTTCTGATACTCATGAGCATCAATGGCAGCTATTCTGCCAACAACCCCACTAGAAAAATCTGTCATTGGCTGGGATATTATTTCCCAGGGTGTAAAACCATGAAAACACACACACATGTGCTGCCTTTTACACACACTCTCTCTCTCTCCCGCCCACACACCACTTAACCCATGTTTTAAAACCCCTGATCCCCCAAAGCCCTTCCAGCTGTTCACTGGGTGTATCGGTGTGTGTATGTACGTTCATGTGTGAGATGTGTCATCAGAACCTTTTTAATCAACGTGTTGACGTTTAAATGACAGAAACTTGGTCTGGATTCAAAACCTGGGGAAAAAAAAAACTCCAGCCTCTAACTCTTTGTGTCTCAAACTCTTTCTTTTCCTCTCCATCTTTCGAGGTCTCTTGTCTCTCTCTGTGTCTTTCTGGTTTTCATCAGAAAGAGTGGATAAAAACAGCATGACCACTGTGTGTTGATAGAAAAAGAACATGACACATAGCGCATGCAGCATTTCCATACACATATGTATGTGTATAGCCTGTTTTTCTGCTGGTATCTGGAGAGAAGATGAGAGCAAGTGATGCAAAAGAAGATATAAAGACATAAAGACATAAAGTGAGAGAGGCCTTGGATCTAATCAAACACGATTAAAAAGAAAGCATCCATCTGTGCTCAACTACCTATTGATTAAGATCAAAGAAACCTCTGAATGTCTGGCTGAGGTGCTGGATTCATTCACATGTGTGCAATAAAGATTGAGTAACCACGAAAAAGATACATTCAACTTCCAGACACAAATACAGATATAGTATGTGATGTATTAGTTATGGTAGAAAGTAAATAAGTTGAAATTCTCTCTCTAAATTCACTCACAGTTGCAGCTGAATAAACAAAACAGTTCACACACATGATGACTAGTTAAATTTCAGGAATACACACTATCTGAGTTTTAATGCCACAGAACCAAACCAAGGTGGTTAAAATGCAACATTTTGTGGCTTTGGTTTTGTGTTCTGGCACCACAAAGCACTTTCAGGCACCAAACTAAACAATGAGTCGGGCAATTTTCTCTCCACACTCCCATAATCAATGATTTTTTCTCATGCTAAAATCCCACTGAATATTCCTGGCCTCCATTCAGATTTAACTGCTTGACCAGCTCATTCTACAGGACAACGTCAACATCTGTCCATATACAAGTTATAAATGTCAGTCATCTGCTTGAACAAACCAAACTAGTCAAACATTTAGAGTCAGCTCTGACATAAACTGTGGTATAATGATCCTTAAAGTGGTGTAGTGTGTCTGCAGCCTTTGGTAGACAATGGACCCAGAAACAGCAGAGATAATACAGATGTTTTAATATTGTTTTCTATGGTTTTAATGTATAATTATGTCCTCTGCTTGCAGCATGTGTGTTAAAGCCAACCTCTGTCTGACTCTGTGCCGTGGTTTGGCTGAGGTTTCTGTGGCAACATTGCAACAATTACTAGGTGGTCTGGTTGCTAGTTGGGGTTCTGGAAGAGAAAACCTCACGTTTTCAACGCCTCCAGTGTGCTCGCCCATTTAAACACTGACAACGATGGTCTGGAATGAATTTAAGCAGTCAATCGGATGCTCAGTTCTCAATATAATGAATCAATTTTGTTGAAGACAAGACTGGTCAGTGTCATTCACCTGATGGATATTACTCTCAGGTAGTCTGTAGTGATAACGTCATTCCAGTGACACCCTTTTCAAACTTCACTCTCATTTGTTTTATGATATTATATATTCATTTCAGATCTGTCAAGTTTATGAAGTCAGATGAATTTCAAATTAGTTCCAATATAAATTCTTTTGAGGCTCATGTATTCTTATTCATGTTCTCAGGGTTTAATATATTAAGATAGTTATAGTGATCAGCTCTATAGTACATTTCATTCCAGTGTTGTTTGTAATGAAAGTCTGTGACCTGCAGGCGACGGGTCCATCTAACTCTGGTTTGACTCACCTCCAACTGGGCTGATCTTGTTGGTGATGGCGTATCTCAGGATCCGCTCCTCCTTGACGTACATCACAAACACCCTCTCCATGGTGATCTGCAGCGTCTCCAGGGCGCCGGCACGGTTGTCATGTCGACAGTCACGGTAGGTGATATTCTGTTTCAGCTGGAAGGAGAAGGACTCTGAGCCTTGCTCTGCTGAAACAACTGAATACTCCCTGACGGAGGTGGAGGTGGCAACTGCAGGGAGAGAGAAATGTTTTAGGGGAAAGGGGCCATCAAATTTTATATCAAAAAATGTGTCTCTTGTCGTTGTTATGGTTACCAGATGGGTAGTACTGGTAGGTCTCCTTGAAGGGATCCATGGTGACTTCAGCTCCAGGGGACAGGAAGGGCACACTGCCACTGACTACAGTATCCACGGTGAGGTGGTTGTGGTCGTCAAGGCCACGGCCTGTCTGAATGATTGACAGGCGCTCGTTGCCGGGGTAAAAGATCACCTCTGCACGACGAGTGAACTCAGCACCTGGTAACACCGTCAGTCAACTCATCAATCAGTCAGTACCTCTACTGTTTGTCTATTTATAGATTTCATGACACACTGTTGCTGACAGACCAATGGAGCAGCAGTTGCATTATCATAAAAAGTGGAATGTCTGAAGTTGTTACATTCATACAGAAAAACACACACACACACACACACACACAGCTGTTTCCTATTAGAGAGGGGAGGTGGAAGCCTGATATCACATCACATCCCTGGAAACAATACAGCTGGCTGAGAGACTCACACACACACACACAAGACATCCTTCCCTGTAGAGGAGTTCCCTCATCTCTCTACAGATGTGCTCAAGAGTCAAGATGTACAAGGCAACATACTGAAACACACACACACACACAGTTTACCTGTCATTTTGAATCCTGCCTGACTGTTGGGCAGCTCCAGGGCAAATAACCATCCAAACAGCTCTCCTATTGGTGCAACTGGCATCAGAGCCCAGCCCACTGGCTCAGGTACCTGACCAATCAGCACAAAGTTTACAAAGGTCAAATCAGAGAGAATTAAATGTGGATGATGCAAGACAGTTTCAAAATGCCAGCAGAAATTAGATATTGATATGTTTATTTTCCAGCTCCTACCTCGCTGATGGCAGTGTACGCTCTCCCATCTCCCACCACGATGTAGGCATGGAGATCAATGTTGTTCAGCTGCACTGGAGTCGATCCCACGGTCACAGTACCGCTCACCTTACCGCTGACACGCTGGGGAGCACCTGGAGGAGCAGCGCAGGGATTACACCAAAAACAACGTTAACAACTGAAGAAAGGCTTATACCAGCGTTCATGACTACATTTAAAAACTGAAACATGATTAATGTTAATGGTAGAGGTCTTACCCTCAGGTAGACAGTGGCGTCCGTTTCCATAGAAACCAGGCCGGCAGTGACAGCAGAAGCCTGTGGCATAGTCAGAGCAGAAGGCATTCTGGGAGCACTGCTGCTGGAATCTGGCACAAGAAGAGAAAGATTCATATGTAGGGCGTTGCAGTTTTTCCTCTTAATATTCCTCTCTGGAAATGTTCATGTTAATTAATCAATATTAATATGAAATAATTCTAAATAGTTAGGATATAATATTCTTATACCAGCAGCATCAGATCTAGTTTTCACATACCTCGCACATGTTTCCTTATTCTCTGTAGTGTAGTGAATCACTGAGAGAGAGGAGAGGGAAGAAGACATTTTTATTGTGTCACATATATAATCACATATAGAATTAATGTCCTAATGTCTGAGATACAAGATTCTACCAAAATGCCAACAGGACAAAACAGAGAGAGATGTATATGCAGACCAGTACGGTCATTCCCAATGTTCCAACAGAGGATTTATCTTGATCTCATCTGTGTATCTATAGAGACAGAACATTGTTTCCACATAGGCTGGATGGACGGAAAGGATGATAAAAGTGGAAAAGATGCAGGGAGATGAGTACATACACTCATGCACACACACTCATGTTTGGAGAGAAACCAGCTGTTGCAGTCCTGCCTCCCACACCCACTGATCCAGTTACACACACACACAAAGAGGGAGAGAGAGCGAAATTCCATAAGCATGTAAAATGCTTTCACACATATTTCAGAAGTCCAAAAAAACCACAATAAATTTCTAAAGTCACATATACACAGTCATGTGTATCTATAGTATATGCAGTTCCAAGAATCATGTGCTGTTCTAAACACTTGGGGATGGTTGCTTTTTCCATTAAAAAAAAAAAAAAATCCTGACACACAGGAAGTGATGCACTCTGTTCCTAATTCAGTTGGAATAAACAGAAGAAGAAGAATAGAATTGAGTAGTCAGCAAGAAAATGGTAGGCACTGTTGCTGAATGGACAAAAAAGTCTGAGAATTACATTTCTGGCAGCATTTCTCAGACCACTGAAATTACACCGTCTGAGAAGCGATTTAAGACTCTAAATGTCTCTAAAATGAAGCAGTTGATGAAAATACAAAGCTAAAACAGTACGACTGTCAGTAAAATTTTTCAAGGATTACCAGTCCTGACTGCAGTGTCTTTTACAGGGTTCAAAACACCACATGGAAATTGCACAACCACCAAGTGAGTGCTTCGCTCTCTCCACTGTCTCCCTGTCTATCTCTCTCTCTATTTGTCTTTTTGGCAAATAGCTGATTTGGAGTCAAAATGCAGAATGAACACAAGATGTCAGGATATTTTCTCAACAACTGCACATTCTAAGTTTCATTAAAAGTAAACCAATGACAGCACTGAAATGTGGCACGTGTATGGGAAAATTGTGCTTTTTCTCAGTTTTTGTTAGAGACACACAAACATGGTTGTATATGTGCATATACTACACACTGTATACACACTTGCTTCAGAAATATCCCTCTTAAGGTGTCATTTGCTCAGTATATTAAGTCTTAAAAAGGTGTGCTGTTTTCCTAAAAACAAGCAAAGAAAACTGATCGATCTTGAATCTTTCTGAATCTTTCTAACAGTAAATGAGGGACTGGCTTTATTCTGGAAATACTGTCAATCCTTTCTGGAAAATGCTCCATCTCTTGACAGATGTTCCTTTGTCTCCTCCAAGAAAAATACTGTGTCATCAATTCAATCTGAGCTAAATGACTTAAGATGAACATTTTTACTCACACAGACTTTTTGACTCTTATGCAACCAGGCATGCTGACTGAGAACACATTCTTATTTATGGCAAAAGCCTGTGGGAGTAGTTGCAGAGAAGGGAGTGTTGAGCGCGCACACGCACACACACCTGGGAGCTGCCCGGCACAACGGCGGTATTGTACTGCCAGCTGCTGAGCAGCTCTGCAGCAGAGGGTGAGGTAGTGTTACCCTCCTGTTTCTCCCAGTGACTGTCCTTTCATACGCTTCATCATCTACATATATATACTGTAAATATATGTATATTCATATGCATGTCTTTTACCTCCTGTGTCAAAATCAACATCATCTTCATCCACGCTGACCACGTGACCTCCAGGGGAAAGACGTGGTTCATTTCTGTGAGGGGGGTACACATCCACCACCTCCAGAGGAACCTACAGAGGGACACACAGCAGACATATTCTATGTGTAACTTCAAATATGTTTATCCTGTTGTCACTGTGTGCCAAGCCAAGACTTTTAAATGTCTCCAGATGCTATGAACCAGAGAGCTATGATCTGCACGTACTTTACATTATTGTATACAGTATGCAGGGTATCACGAGCTGCAGTTTTTCCAGCATTTGTTATTACCACTATACTGTTTTCAAAACAGCATTCCATTATTACCACAGGATTTACAAAAAGTGACTACGATTTCAAATCATTATTACAAACCTCCAACAGCACTGCCAGTTTAAATTCTCCTTTTTCATAACAATTGTACCACACAGTGCTGCTGTCTGCAAGGGCAATCTCATGAACTCTTGTCACGTATTTCAAAAAACATGGTCTAAGATAAATAAATATGGAACACTAAAAAGCAAAAAAGACGCCAGTTTCTTTGGCCGACAGGCAACATGTTAATTCATTTCATTTTTAGGAAAACCTTTCAGTGTTACCTGTGGTTGCTGAGGATCTCCTTCTGCTGCTGCCTTGGGAGAACTAGGGGGAGCAAACTGCCTCTCTGCTGGCTCTGAACCGTACCCGGGGTCAGAGGTCAACGGTACATCTTTGTTTTCGTACAACACCTGATGACCAGGATGCTCTGAAGGAGAGGAGGGAGCATCAGGACTTGCTGGTTGAAGGCGCTCTGAGTGGTCACCACCAGCAGGGGCCGTCTGGAATTCAGGGTCCCTGCCTGTCAGAGGGTAATCGTCCTCTTCCTCTTCGTTATCAGGGTCAAAGGTATTGTCTGGGTATTCCTCAAACTCAGCATATTCAGGGGTGGTGGTCTCCTAGAAGCACAAACCAAGACATGGAATCAGAGGAGTTTTCTACGCTCTTGCCCATAAACTGAATGAATGAAAAACAAAATTACCAGGGGGAAGCCATGTCCTTTAGATGGTGAAGTAGCAAGCAGGCCACCAATGGATGCAGGAACAATGTTGTCGAAAGAATTACGGTTCCCAGTGTGGAAAAGCCATACACCTGATATTCCTGTATTTCCAACCCTGGAGAGCGAGAAACCACTATGAGCACACAGTCCAGCCTGTGTTCATTTCCAGCCACACAGGTTTATATCTCTGCCTATGTTATTAATGACACCTGTGCTTTTCCTGTTATAACATGACAGAATGTCTGCTGAGGAAAAAAGTTAATTATCTTCAGGTGTAACACACTCTAGCAACCGCACTGGAGGCAATTAGTGCTAACACAACAGTGAATGTGAACAGCCTTTTGGAGCTAGCCTCATTTACTTTTATTAACTCAAGTTAGTGTTTGCTATCTTGTTAACTAGTTTACTGTCTTGGTAGCTAACTCTCACTATAAACACATGTATTTATCAGAGTACCGCAGTTCAAGTGTGTTGCCCATTAGCAACAACGAGCTAACAGCTAATGAATAAATGCTTGTTGTTCAATTAGCCTGCTAGCTGTTTAGTATTAAGCTAAATACGGTAGCCTTCTCTTTGTGAAGTGTGAAGTTAGCATTCTTCTTTGGCTGTAAGTTAGTGTTTTATAGAAAAAGAAAACTGACCTTTATGTAATGTAGTAGTTGTAGCAGTTTCAGGGGCTAGCCAGTATTTGCAGAGCTAACTCTCAGGCTAATTACCATGTTGCCAGATGTGGCTGTGAGGTACAGAGATCGGTAAGGAGGTTTCATACTTACTGGTAAAGGTTTTTAACACTCTGTTCATCGCTTGTAACGCTGTAGTGAGGTCCCTCAATTCGAGAAATTAAAAAATAAGGAATTTCTCCTCTGCTGAAGCCAACTCTAGCAGGAAGCTCTATCTCAACATTATACGACTCCTAAAAGCAAAAGAAAAAAGTGCAAAAATAAGAGTAACATTTTCCTAATTAGCTGTGACTGTAACATTAAACTCAATTTGTGCATATCCACAAGTCCTGCGGTGGCACAATATCCAGGCTACTCAAGCTGTGAATTAAGGCCTTGTATCCAGCCACTTTACCTTGGGTCGTGTCCCAAAGAAGTTCAGGCCACCTTCAGGGTAGAGGAAGAGAACGTATGAGTCGGTCTCATCATAACCAATTACTGCCTGGAATGTATTGAACTAAAGAGGAAGAGAAGAGAGTGTTAGTCTTAAAATAAAACAGAGAAAAAAATCTACAAGTAACCTGTTGCAGCATGAGATGCCTTCACTTGTTCAGATTTAGACTTGTAAGACCATGATTTGACATTGGTGATGCTGGAAAAGGGTGATGGGGTCATTACATGTCCTCACAATTTTAAAATGCTACATTTTCTTCCATATGTTATTTTAATCTGTGCTCCTGATGACTGAATATTTAGTAGACAGCTGGTGCTGAGATAGTGTCTCGTCCTAATTTTTAGCTGTGCTGGTGTCAGAGAGATGAGGTCACCTCCTGTGCGTACAGAGTCAGCTCAGCTCACCCAGCCTCAAATTATTCTAACACTCACTCCTCATATTTAAACTTCACACCTCTCCTCACACCTCCCCTCCACTCCTCCCCATGTCTCCTCCCCTTCCTCTCTCATCTTTCACTCTGCTGGGATTCATGTTTAGACTTCTCACCCATCACACCACCCTCCTCCGACCACCACCATTTATTGACATAATGACCTGAGTATCTGGGTTTCCAAACGTCTATTTTAAACAAATTAGATTGAATTAAATGGACTAAATCAGAAAGACCTGATGAATGAAGGAACTTTTTCTACAAGAACTTCTTTTCTAAACAGTGGATTGTGACTATTTCCTACATGGATGTGAGGGCGTCCAGCCCACTCTGCTGCGCAAAACCACAGTTGAGAAAACACAAATTTAGTGAATGAAGGAAGACTGTGAGCGATCCCATGTTGTTTTCCTTTGGGACAGAATCAGATTATCTGTACACACATACACACACACACACACACACATGGACACACACCTCGGTGTCTCAACCCCCAACCCAGATGTTGATCTCCACAGCTGTCTTCCTGTGTGTCAGCTATCTTTCATGATGATGTTACAACATGCAAACCAGACGTTGTTACAATGTGAGATATGGGGTGCGCACACACACAAGCACGCACACAGATGTCCCTCCACCTATACTAATCTCATGTTAATGTATGTGTGTGTGTGTTCCTAATTGTTTACATCAGCATCTTTAATCGATCTTGTTGTTTGTGGGCAGAGGAGTTTGTAGCCCCCAGGCTCTCTGTAATTAGTGAGGAGGGGGTCTTGATTTTTTTTTTTCTTTGTGTCTTCAGGGAAGGAGGAGAAGTTGGAGCTACAAGAGGGAATCTGCTTTTTCTTTTGTCGTTGATATTCCTTCTAGAGAGAAGACGAGAAGGAAAAGGAGGGGGATAGAGGGAGAGAGGTACAGAAAAGATATAGAGATGAAAGGATGTGGATGTTGGTGGAGTCCGGAGAGGGGTCATAGGTATGGTTTAGAATGGGAGAAATATGAGAAGAGGCAGCTTCCATCCAAAAAGTTGACAAAAGAAAATGTCTCAGTGTTTGTTTCAATCGAAATCTTCAGTGATGGCATTTAAGCTGCTTTCCTGAATTGATTTCTGTCAGCCCTCAGATAACATATACTCCTTGACTTTTTAGTACCTGTATAGATGGCATTGTCAGTCGGTAGCCCACCATTATTGAACAGATTGCCATGAAACTTTGTACAGACACTCAAGTTCTCCAGCAGATGAATCCCAATGACGTTGGTGTATTTGTCTAATACTTAATGTCTAAATACCTGCAAAACTAATGACGCTCCCATCAGCCTTAACTGTACTTTGTCTATGTTTATTTAGCTCTTATGATATGTAAAAATTTAAATGAAAACAAGATTAGGATTCCAACAGGAACCTCCCCATTTAAGTTTAAATTTACATGTTTGTATGGACCAAACAAATTAAATATATCATTTTAACTACTGAACTTAAGATGTGCTGATAAGCAGATTGTTTAACTTAGACAAAGCCAGGTTAGCTGCTTTCTACTAAGCTAACCAGCTGCTGTAGCTTCATATTTACTCTACAGATGTGAGAACAGATGTGAACTGATCTTCACATCTAATTCTTGGAAAGAAAGCACAGCTTCCAAAATGTTGCACTATGCCTTTAATTTCTGTTCTCCTCTGCACCCCTCCTCTGTCAGTGTGGTCATTTGCTGGGTTTGATTCTGTCTCTGTGTGTAAAGTAGTCCTGGTGTGCTTTAAAGACTCACAGCTGGAAGACAACAAATTGTGGCCGACGTACATCAAAGACTCTGAGACAGTGTGTAGCTCAGTATGTATGTGAGTGTGTCTGCTTTGTCAAATCCCCCCACCCCACACATACACAAAACACTTGACCTCCCAACAGGCATTCTGTCACACCTTTTTTAAAGAGTGTCCTCACATTCATCACACTGACCAGACACATGCACAGACGTTAATTGTCTCCAGGACCAACAAATGTTTGTTGTCGGGGTCACCCTGACTGTTTAAGGTTTAGGTGGCTGAGTTTGTCTGCTGCATGGTGGGGGGTTGAGAGTCTGGAAATACCCAACAACTTAAATGAAAACACAACAGAAGGCGACAAAACATTTTATTCTTTAAGGTGTCAGTATACTTCCGCTAAAATGCCTGTTGGATGGTCACATAGCGGCCCCCACACCAGTCAATCACACCCAGACCACACAGTGACTGGCCAAGTGTGTGGAGGTGAGGAACTAAGCAAGGTTTGAACTTCTCCCTAGCACACTTAACACAGCTAGTACTGATACTGATACAGAGCGTAGGGTGATCAGTACTAGTAGATACATGAATTGATTTCGTCTGCCCTCAGACAACATATACCTTGACCTTTTTAGTACCCATAGATGGCATTGTCAGTCGGTAGCCCACTCATTATTGAACAGATTGCCATGAAACTTTGTACAGACATCAAGTTCTCCAGCAGATGAATTGCAAATGACGTTGGTGTATTTGTCTAATACTTAATGTCTAAATACCTGCAAAACTAATGACGCTCCCATCAGCCTTAACTGTACTTTGTCTATGTTTATTTAGCTCTTATGATATGCGCAAAAAATTTAAATATGAAAACAAGATTAGGATTCCAACAGGAACCTCCCCATTTAAGTTTAAATTTACATGTTTGTATGGACCAAACAAATTAAATATATCATTTTAACTACTGAACTTAAGATGTGCTGATACAGGATTGTTAACTTAGACAGCCAGGTTAGCTGCTTTCACTAAGCTAACCATAGCTTCATATTTACTCTACAGATGTGAGAACAGATGTGAACTGATCTTCACATCTAATTCTTGGAAAGAAAGCACAGCTTCCAAAATGTTGCACTATGCCTTTAATTTCTGTTCTCCTCTGCACCCCTCCTCTGTCTGTGTGGTCATTTGCTGGGTTTGATTCTGTCTCTGTGTGTAAAGTAGTCCTGGTGTGCTTTAAAGACTCACAGCTGGAAGACAACAAATTGTGGCCGACGTACATCAAAGACTCTGAGACAGTGTGTAGCTCAGTATGTATGTGAGTGTGTCTGCTTTGTCAAATCCCCCCACCCCACACATACATACACAAAACCCTTGACCTCCCAACAGGCATTCTGTCACACCTTTTTTAAAGAGTGTCCTCACATTCATCACACTGACCAGACACATGCACAGACGTTAATTGTCTCCAGGACCAACAAATGTTTGTTGTCGGGGTCACCCTGACTGTTTAAGGTTTAGGTGGCTGAGTTTGTCTGCTGCATGGTGGGGGGTTGAGAGTCTGGAAATACCCAACAACTTAAATGAAAACACAGAAGGCGTCAAAACATTTTCTTCTTTAAGGTGTCAGTATACTTCCGCTAAAATGCCTGTTGGATGGTCACATATCGGCCCCCACACTAGTCAATCACACCCAGACCACACAGTGACTGGCCAAGTGTGTGGAGGTGAGGAACTAAGCAAGGTTTGAACTTCTCCCTAGCACACTTAACACAGCTAGTACTGATACTGATACAGGACAGCATGGGGTAGATCAGTACTAGTAAGATACATTCAAAATACCACATGAGAAACACCTCCAGTCAACATTGGAACTGCAAATACAAACATGGCTGCTCTAGCACAGCCATAGTGGAACATGAACACTAGGAAACTAGAGCTATGACTTTTTGTTTAGTCTTCCTCTAGGAGTAGACCCGACAGTAGTTACTTTGCTCATTCTGAATCAGTGGCAGATTTTGCAATCATGAAAGATGTATGTGTTTGATGGTTGTACTTTATGGTCAACAATAATTTTAAGCAACCCAAAATAGAAGCTTTTAATTCCTACGAGCATTTTTTCCAGTCTTTGTGTTTGGACTTTTGTATGACATCAGGCAGTTACATGCTTAGTGTCAACTAAAAATAGGTAACACAAAGCATGAAACTTGAATATATAACAGAACAGGGCTTCATATAGCTTTGCATGCCATACAGCAGCTTTTAACATGTATCAAATGGAATTCATTTTGTGTCTTGTGCAGCTTTGTCTTGACATATTTCAGCTGCGTTTGGTGTTGTTTAGTATTTTATTTATTTATTAGTGGTCTCGTTTACTCGGTCTTGATGTAGTTTAGTCTAATACTCCAAACTGGAGATAGTTAAGTTGACTTTCCATCTTGTCTGGGTTTTGAATAAATGACTCAACACACTGTAACAAATGTTCTGAATCACGTTATAATTATCTAGAGCTGGATCCCACTCTGGTTAGCCTGGAACATTCCAGGGAAGAGAGAGACAGAAGATAGAGGGAGATCAGGATGAATGTGCTACACTTGCTTGTTGGTTGCTGGTTTTTCAGCTTGTCGGCCCGCGGCACAGCTGCAAACAGGCAGAGAGAGACAGAGAGCAGCTGCAGTCCAGTTGCCAGCCTCACCAGAGTGCTACAAACGGAACTGCCTACAGCGTGGGAACTGGCACACACACACACACAAACACACACACACACACACATACAGCCCAGGCTTGTGGCCAGGAACAGTCCAGTCAGTATTTCGCTGTTGTCATATGAAAATCCCTGCTCCTTGTTTTTTTTTCCGTGTTATAACTTCAGCTGTACTCAGAAGGATTCCCTGCCCCTCTAAGGCTCGAGGAAATTGTACAACGTCTTGGCTTATGAAAGCGTTTCAAAACCTTTTTGATCAGCTCAAAAGCACATGGTGAGTAAAACCATGGCTGCTTTTCTTAGATCCTGAAATTTTGTGAACATGAACATCTGTCCCACAACTACAAACCACAGCACTATGACTGCACTAGTAATTAGTAAAGCAGTCAAGATCCAAAGTCTCAATTCTGTTCCCAAGTTAACTTGTGTACTCTGAGTCATTTTAATGGCTGTTATTGAGCTGTACAGACATATGGTGAGGGAAACCCTTTTGTTTCTGCTGGAGCTACAGACGTTAGCTCAGTGGTCACTGATGAAGAGAATCTGTCTCATGGCATAAGGACGGAATAACATATTATGAAAGCTGAAGTTCAGTAAAGGTCTTCTTTGAACCAGGATGAACATATTTCAAGGGATGCCCCATGTGTCACTGCATGGGGGCTACCAGAAACAACAAATGATGGATAGACACAAAAGTTCCTATTGTGCTACAGAAAGGAAGTGAAGACAGGAGAAGAGAAAGAGAAGAGAAGAGAAGAGAAGAGAAGAGAAGAGAAGTGAGCAATATGAAAGCAAGGGCCTAATTCGACAGAGAAGTCAATTTATTCATTCAGCGCTCATCAAACCTTCACATAGCTGACATGTAATATGCTCTTCAGACTAAAACACTTTCCTTCCACAGACTGGAAACAGGGAGAAACGGCCAAACTGACTCTGTCTAAAGGTAACAAAATCCTGTTTCCCCCGGCTTCTGATTTTTATGCTAAGCTAAGCTAGTTGTGTGTTGGCTTTACCCTAAGCATACAGACATGAAGGTGGTATTGATCTTTTCATCTAACTCTTGGTAAGACAGCGTTTTTGGCATATTTTTCTAATTATCAAACTATTCCTTTAAAGTATTGATGAATTTGACACTCTTATAGTATGGATGAAACTAAGTTTACTTACTAACTCAAAAAAGTGGATTTAGTGTTAAGTTATTTGTTAGAATAATAGCACTCAAGATAAACTTTGTAACATCATCCACCAACATGACAGGATTAGCAATGTGTTGCTAAAGCCTGGTCAACCTCTTGCAACATCAACATACAAAAAGCCGTTTTTTCTGTGTAAATGACTCTGGTCATTAGCAAACTGAGCTACATGGTAGCAAGCACAACAGAATGAGTGTTTTAGGTTTCAAGTGATGCAATTACTTTCCAATTATGATAATAACATCTTCAAGACTAATTTCATAGAAAACACAACTCCGCCTCTGAGCGATGTGAACCTTCGCTCTTTTGCTCTAATTTTCTCTCCTCTATTTTCATGTTATTTCTTCCCTCACTGCTCCTCTCATCTCCACATCCAACCCCCAAACACCACACAGTCTGCCCCCTCCCCCCAAGGCGCTACCCCATCCCGTCACCCTTAATACACATCCTGACAAACACACACCTCAGGTTAATCAGTTCACACACACATACCACTCCACTCCCAACGCACCCCACCCAGCACCTCTGGCTAATCACTTCAAAGGAAGATGCTATCAGTCTGAAGAGAGACCCACTGAAGCAAATCCCAGTCGAGACCCAGACTGCCCCAATCTGACAAGCCAGTCAGACCCTTTAAATAACAAAACAAGTCGTCTCTTAGCACATGTAAAAACATTTTACACTTAAAGAGGTGGACACCAGTTCCTAATTTGCATTTCATCAACAGAGGACAGAGACTTAATTCAAATATATCTGAGGTTCAGAGAAGATGCAATCACTGAATTGTCTGTTTGGCAGCAATGCAATCAAAATGAGCCCTGGTTATTAAGAAATGTAAGAGGCTTATTGCTGCGTATCCCCACCAGACTATTTGAATGTTTAGCTTTTGATCAATCAGGAAGAAAGGAAGAAGGCATAAAAGAAACCAGACCAGGAGAGTAAGGACAAACACAGATGAGTGGGAGGGACAGACACAGAGAGATCCCCTGGGGTTTTTCTTTAAATCTACCACTCCCTTCATCCCTCCATCCCACATGCTACAAACCAGGAGCAACAAAGCACTGTTTGTTTGATCGATAAGTTCAGTAGGCCTGGTTTTACTTGGAGTCTTTCCCATAGTTTAACTTCAACAAAGCCCCTAGTTACCCCCTTCAGAAGAACTATTAAATTTGGCAACAACTATAAAGAAAACAGATGAAGTGTTTATTGTGTGCACTTCCAATTAAAGGAGCATTCCACCGATTTTAAATCCGTTTACTTAACTCCGTACTACTCAGCCTGTGAAAACACTCATAAAATGTCTTCTGTGGCTCTGCAGGGAAATCTCTAAAGTTTGACAAAAAAAAAAACCCTGATGATGTCATAGTGATGTCACCAGGGTTATCTCAGTTTGTGCCGTCAAAGACTTAAAATTTTTGGCAGATAGTCAATGTTACAAAACTGGACATGTGCAGAGGCAGGAAGGGTCTTATAAAAATCTAGCTTGATCCATGTATGAATCTTGAAATCAGGATATTTCAGCTTCTTCAAAAATGTTTTTGAAGATGTTTGAAAATGTTTTCTCCGCAGGCAAGCACACAACTCGACAAATAAGGAGAGAAAAGTTTCTCACAAAAGCAATAAATGACTAACAAGTGGACATTTACTTTAGTTAGTTTAAATGAAGCTTCTCTTTTGAGAAAATTCCTTTCCCCCCCCTATAATTAGGGCCAAATTATATTCATCTCTTTAGGAAAATTCCTAGAAAATTACAGACATGTAAAACAAAGTGTTTCCCTAATCCAGAGGTTTTTAAACTGTGACACACACCTCCAGGGAGGGTGGGAGAGCTGAAGGAGGTGAGACGAAGATTATACGTGAGTTGAAAGGGACAGGTGCATTAGGTATTACAGTTTGGCTGCTGATTTGACCACTCATCACCACAGTCAACAGCTGCAGCAGAGGCTGTGAGACACAGCTCAAGGAAGACACTATAAAACCCTTAATGTCTGATTGCTGTACATCCTCTCACCCTGTGTCCTCTCAGAGACAGAACTCAGTCAAGCCTGAACACACTATATAAATATACATTTTTTTAGTTCAGTGTTTCCAAAGATGTCACTATCTCTGATGCCCATCATAAATAAACATACATTCATCTGCTTTGAAATCATAGGAAAAAAACCCACATGCTCTTCTTCAGGTTCAAAGTAATCCAGTCACAGATGTCTACACATTGCAAAAAAGGACTACTAATTATTTAAAAGAAACAGGGCTCAAGTTGTAGTCCATGGCTGACTGACTCCATGGCAACATTATACTTCCTGTTTATATTTCTCAAAGCCCCTAAATCATGGGAAGAATAACAATTAGAGTTAGAAGGTATTGCGGGGGGCACTTGACTCACTTTGGTCTGAGGGGGGCTCACAGTGTCAGACTTGGAAAACTCTTACTTTGACGTGGACAATTGCCCATTGGATTGTGTTGCAGCAGCTGTTCATGGTGGCCAAGTGAACAGTTCTCGCTCATTAGTGGACAGATTCCAAAGATTTTTGTCCCTATCAATCATTTACACCCAAAAATATGGAGAAATAAGGCCCAGGTTGAAAAATAGTTACCTTTTAACTGGACAAACAAGGAGGGGAGTAATGTCCAACAGAGCATGACAACATGAATGGTCAAGGCATGTATGTGTCTACCTGCGTGTGAATTGCAGCAGGGGATAACGAGTTGGGAAGGGAGGGGACACTTTGATGACCCTTAAAGATGACCTCTGACCCCTTCAAAAGGTTAAGAGGTAGATTAGGAGGGGAAGGGGGATTACAAATAGACCCCCCACCCCAGGCTGATTACAAGTGATGTGCAACCTCCAGGAATTTGGGATTGTGTTTTTCACAAGAGCTAAAAACACACTAGTGGGGAATATCTACAGGTGATTAACAGACAGACAAGGAAGCCTGGAGCTCTCCATCCCACCATCCATCTTACCTTGTTTGAAGGTCCAGCTTTTACAGAGTAATCGTCATATGCCGCCACGTTCTCCCATGTTGCCACCACAGCATGTGTGGGTATGAACTTTGAATCTGGGAACCCTCGATGTACTTCCTGGGTGAGCAGATGAATGAATGAATGAATGAGTGGAAGATGGAGTAGAGGAAGGAGAAAAGAAAAAAAAGGAAAGATGGAGTGTATCATGGATCGAACTAAGAGATGAAGGACTGAAAAAAGGAAGAATACACATCTATAGTTAAGCACCATACTAAATGCATTCATCATAATGTGTAACTTTAGACTTTTTCTCCCAGTGTAGAATGTGGATAAACAGACCTGGGCCACTCTGTTGAGAATGCTGGGTGTTTCTGTCACCCGGTAGTAAATCTGTCCTCGCCCGTCGCTGGTGTCAATGTCAGCCAGGAACGGGGCCACCGCGGGGAAATCTGTGGGGAAGCCATCGTCGACGTATTGCTTTTCCATCGGCAGGTCGAGGGGTGATATGATACCATTGGTGGCCACCTAAAAAGACACAGAGTCATTAATCAATAAGGCACTTGCTGCTTTAAAAATGGCTTCCAAAGACAGTACCTACAGACTACAGATGATCCCTCACTTAAAACTCTTCATAAACACCTGGAATCCTGTAAGAATTACCTGGAACACCATCATGAACCCTTGAAACCTCCTAATGAACCCATATCCCCTCATAAACCCCCTCATGGAGCCCAGGAACCACATAATGAATCCCTAGATTCCCTACATAAACCACTGGAACCTCCTCAGGGACCTCTGGGGCTCCTTCAAGTAACCCTGGAGCCTGGTCCCTGATTATGGTTTAGAAACATTCAAACCACATACAATTGTTACAGACTTCTCTCTATGATACATTACACTGGATAATAGAGCCTGACACTTTCTGATGACTGCGTCTCATAAAGCAACGCTTAGGGTTCTGTCTTTGCATTGTATATAGATTTAATCAGCAGTGGAAGGTAACTAAGTACATTTACTCAAGTACTTTTGAGGTACTTTAGTCTTTCCATCTTATACTGCTTTGTTCTTCTACTCCACTACATTTCAGCCACATTTAACGTCAGATTCATATTCCAAACAAAACATATGATGAGCTTATAAAATATGATACTGAAAGTAGTTAAAACAGCTCCATCTCCAGCAGCTACAGCATTAAATTGTTACCTAGCCTACACGTTAATGCATTAATAATAATAATCCACTGATATATTACATAATAAAACAACACTGGCAGGGTCTATTGAATGAAACATGCAAGACATGTTAATATGCATACACAGTAGAGGGGAGATGTTCAGATTAGAGAGCAATCTGTTGAAATCTGATACATATATAACAGGGATAATTTGTGGTCACTTCACAAAAGTTGGCAAAATAGAACATCAGATTATAAAGAACCAACAGACTTCTGGTCATTTCCTCCATTTAAACATGAAACCATGAAACATAAATCACTCCTGTGGCACCACTGCTCCTGCTGCTTATTCAACAGCTGCAAATATCACCTGCAAAATGTCAACTTTAAAATAACACTTCCACAATAAAGTACCACAATCACAAAGAATTACATGCATGCAAATAAATATGAATGAACGTCTACTTACATAGAGCTCTTTGAACTGGGTGTTGTAGAAGTATAAGGGTTTGGGCAGGGGCAGCACTTTGGAGGTTTCATCGTCGCCCTCCATCAGAACTGAATCTCCACTTAAAGTGCCATAAGGAAACATATCAGCCCTCTGGATGGCTGTAACCACACACACACTGCAGCTCCACAACAGCAGACACACAGCCAACATTTCCCCTCTCTCCATTGTAGAGCTGTGGGGGTGATTCAGCAGCTCTGCACTATGAGAGGGAGCAGAAGGAGAGAGGTGCAGATGGACTCAGAGAGGGGAGCGAGAAAGAAGAAGAACTCAGTCCTCCTCTGCACCGAGCCGCGGATACTCCACAGGGAGGGAGCGAGGGAGGAGTCAAAGCACGCTCTGATTGGTCAGAGAGGGGGTGAGTGACAGCAGGGCCGGTGCTAGAGGTAACATCTGGCTCGTATTAGAGAAAGGACAAATAGAGCATTTTTAATCCGGATGTAACTCTATCTGTTTCACAACAATAAAAAAAAAAGACACATTGTGCAAGTATTCTTTACACACACACACACACACACACACACACACACACACACATATAAAACGTTTGGAATTCTTAAACTGTTTTATTTTGAGTGGAAGACATTTATCAGGATAGAATTTTAAGTAGAAACGACAGGGACTATGTATTTTCTTAAGACACATTATACAGTCTATATTTATATTATAATCACGTCATGTTCCCACAGGGCTCCAGTCTAAAATTAATATCTGCAGTGAAGGCATTTTTATTATTAGCGACTATTATTTTGTGTTGCTTTAACTATTTCTTAAAATAAACTTTAATCAATCATCAGTACTACAATGTCAATGACATAGTTATTCTTTATTTCTTTTTATTTATTTTGAATACAACCTTACAAATACTTAATGTCGTACACCACCTGCTGTCTGCTACAGCACACTGCAGCATGTACACTCAGTATATTGGATTTGGGGTTAGAGATTAAATCCATTTGATGACTTGAAATCTGTTTTATTGATTTTACTATTACATTTTCATCATTTGTATTTCTTGTGTCATTAGTCTCAAATAGTTTTACTGCTTACATTTATACTGTTCACATGAGTGAATTTCAGTCATTTATCAAGCAAAAACACAAACTATTATCCTGTCTCTTAAATGTGAGGATTTGCTTTTTCCATATTGAGTGGTGATTTTAAAAAATGGCCATTTGAATACCTTTGACTTTGAATTATTGGTCAGACAAAACATTTATGTAACCCAAAATCACAATGAACAGATGCCTCAAAGGACTTCTGTCTGTACAGCATACAACACCCTCTGTCATCACACCCTCAGTTTAGGTGATGAAAAACATCCCCTAAGAACTCTGACAGTGAAAATAAATAAATAAATGGAAGAAACCTTTAGGAAGAGTAACAGAGAAGAGATACCAAAAATCCAGATCCAAGATGTCTGGAATGAGGCACGGACAGTGAGAAGGAGGGAGAGGGAGGTCCCTGATTGGCCAGTGGTTCTGCACAGAGGGGCCTCAATGCTGAAAAGAGAAGACGAGGAAAATAAATGGTTAGTTGCAGACATTTTTGAAATGAAACATTGATTTAAATCACTGACTGATCTGACTTGTGGCTGTTTCAGGGTGTTACATCCATTCAGTTTTAGGACAGTGCAGCAGAGCTATGATCACAACCAGACAGACAGAATTGACAGACCAAAGTGGAATGCTCCACGTCAGTCACCTGACCGGAGTCCAGCTGAGCATGTGTTCAACTTACTGAAGACCAGACTCGGGGCAAAAAGCCCACAGGCACAAGCATTAAATCATACCACTCTCCACTTGTGTAATTCACATTGTGTCCTACTGGACAGGGAGTGTCTCTCAAACTGCCATCTTCAGGTCTCTGTTGTCTGGGGTTCAGGTCCAGGTTCAGGTTCAGGCTGGATCATTCAAGGACGTTCAGAGAGCTACAGCCCAACAGTCGGTGTCATGTTGAACAGTGAATCTTTGTCCCGGTCTGAGGTCACTCTGGTGCAGGTTTTCTTCAAAGACCTCTCTGTATTGGCTGTATTCATCCTTCCCTCATATTCATTTCCTTCCTGCTGAGAAACACCTCCATACCATAGTGCTATCCCAGCATGCTTCACTGCAAGGACTGTATCAGCCAGGTGATGCACAGTACCTGGATTTGACCAAATGTAGCACCTGAGACTTCTGTGATGGCTGTCCTTCAGCAGGTTCTCTCATCTCTGCTCTCTGGCTGTTACAGTGGCCACTAGGTTCTTGGTCACCTCCTGGACTGAGGCTGAGGTTCTGAGTTTGGCTGGCTCCAAACCTCCTCCATAGTACATCGAGGGGCTGCACTCTGCTCCTGGGAACATTCAAGGCTTTAGAAAAGTTTTACACCCTCACCCAGATCAGATGCCTCATGCCTTCTTATTTTCTGAATTTGCCACAGGTGCAGTCAAATCATGAAGAATGAGATGCACCTGAGCTCTGCAGAGCTGCAGCAAAGGATCTGATTACCAAACATTTCTTTTCTGCTTTTTTGTTGTTTTGGGTTTTTATACATTGTTAAAAAGTAAATACAATCCACTTTGAATTAAAAATATCACACGATAATAAATGTGAATAGTGAAGGGGTCAGAATGTTTTCCATTGTACATATCAAAAAGAGTGAAATGGTCATTATGTTAGGAAGTAGAGAACATCTATAGATTCTATTCAGTTAAAACATGCCCTCTACTGTTGTACTGGGTAAGTACAACATTTACTGTTGTACTTACCCAGAGCAACCTGTAGGTGGAGGCAAAGGCAAGGATGAGATAATGTCCACACAGCGGCATGGCAACTAAGAACTTCTTATTTTATTCATTTAGCGTGTGGAGACTTAAACGTATGTTTTAATCTAACTATACATGTAAAGAGATATTTAAAAATCTGCTGTCTAATATAAATGATCATAATCTGCATCATAGTCAACCCCAGTGCCCATACCCCCTCATGTCACCTGATCACATGGTTATATCTGAATCACTGTGCTCCATAGAATATAAACATAAATACACATTTCACACAGTAATTTACAGAGTGTGACAATTACCATCTGATCTGATCATGTTTTCTCCTCCGGTTGTGGTTTTCACTATTTCAGTGTAATTACAGCTTCATTTGTGACATCAGATATTCACCAGAATCAATAGACTCATCAATGATTCAGACAAGGGCCATTAGCAGGGTGAAGGACACAGTACACACACACACCGGTGTAATTTGTTGACATGGAGGAGTGATGTGAGAAATGCAGCCTCTCAGCGGGACTCTGTGTGTATGTGTTTCTGTGTGTGGGGGAGAGAGAGCGAGAGACACAATCAATACATACAGCCCCTGTCAGCATTTTAACTGATGCCCAGCTCTCGACAAAGGCTGTTTACGAGCAGAGCAGACCACAGGATTTGTGAATTAAGGCCTTGATCAATAATTGAATTGCTTCTAAATAAAGAGCACAGACAGACAGACAGTGAGGATCACCACTTAAGATATCCACCTTTAAAGATTTTATCATCCTATACATCAATATAGACTCTAGTAAGCTTCAGAAATCTGGATCTGGATCCTTAGCAGAGATTTTAGCTTTTGGATGATGCACTGGATAAACTGTCTGATTCTGTTTCTAACTATTGTCTGGGAAACTTATTTTTAAATGTCAAAACTGCAACTTATAATCACTGGATGGAAACAACTGCTCTTCTTCGCATTGCTTTGGTAAGAAAGGAAAGGAAATAAGAGGGAAAGAGGGAAAGGAAAGGAAAGGAAATGGATAGAAAATGGGAAAGAACAAACACTGGGGAGCAAAAGGCAGGAAAGGGAAGAAAAGGGAAACGCTTTGAAATGGAAGGAAATTAAAGGAAAGAAAAAGAGGGAAAAAAGCAAAGAAAGACAGGGGAAAGGAAAAGGTATTTAGGTGTCAGTAAGGGCAGAGAAAAAGGTAAAAGAGGTCACGGCTCAACAATGAAACAAACACAAGGCAAGGGGAAAAGGAGAAAGAGAGAGAGACGAATGGAGAGAGAAAAACAGAGAGAAAGAAAGGAGGACAGACAAAAGTAGGGGTGTATGGGATTCCTGCATCTGATGAGCGCTGCCAAAACTATAAATATACCTCAGAACTTGACGAGTCAGGTGGTGGAATGTAACCCACGTTACATGCCACAGATGAAACACTTGAGTTATATGTAAAGGTTATTCTGCAGGAAATGTGCAGAAAGAGAGACTGGTGAATAGAATAAAGAGAGACAGAGCGAGAGAGGAAGACGTGATGGTGTAATGGCCATATGTCACAATTAGAATTTGTTAGTGGGCCTGAATAAGAGCACTCAAGTGTTATCATCATTTCAGGGCTTTCAGCAGACATCAGGACTCATTTTAGGATCCTGTTTGTTATCTATTCTATTCTTAAAAAGGGTGAAATTGTAGAATTAGAATAATATTTCAAGGCATTATGGAGTTTCTTAAAGCTTTTCTTACACAGATAATGAAGTATGATTTATCCTCACTGCATGGTAAAACCCTGAAAAGCATAACACAGATCATATGGGAATGGAGATAGGTTGGAAGAGAGGGAGACGTGCTGGATTTGTCGCTGGTTTAGGAGGTAAACACACAGACTCGCATTCATCCCGATGGGAAATCAAGAGCCCGAAATCCACCAGACTGTGGGAGGACACCCTGGAGAACAACATCCAATCTCCACACATGAAGACACACACAGGAAACCAAACACACATCTTTCACAATGGAGTTAAAACACATACTTAGAATGTTACAGTGTCACATACATGGATGAAAGCGGGGCACGCACATGCTCACGGGCACAGACAGTTTTGCATGCTATTCCCAAAGTAGCACGTTGCATAGACAAAGCAGGTTCTACATTACTCCTTTTTCTCTGTTGTTATTTTTGGAACTTGGAACATCTCCACTGCGTCACCTTTGACCTTTGCTCTGTTGTTTATTTAGAGAGATACTGCTTCGGGGACTGAAAAGGCACAATAGATTTCCTTTTATTATGAGTAAATTCTCTTGCTCAGTCAACATGCTCTGTGTGCTGCATTATTCAAGCCAATGTGAGCATCTGATATATCTTAGTGTCCAGAAAAAAGACACAGAAGGTGGCAGGTACTAACTGAGGCTATGTTCACTAAACCCAATCACTCAATTAATTGATTAGTCATTAGTCAGCAACAATTCGGATAATCAGTTAATCCTTCAAGTAATCTATCGAGCAAAAATGTTAAAAATGTGTCCAGTTTTCTGGTGTGAGAATTTCCTGCTTTGGTGTTGCTTTATATGATATTAAATCTAATATTTTTGGATTTTAGACTGTTGGTTTGACAAAAACTATTTGGTGATTCTGGTTCTTATTGTTTTGTTAGTTAGTTAGTTAGTTACTTTATTGTCCCCATGGGGGAAATTCATTTTCACAGCTGTACAGGCAGGGAGACACCATAGCACACACCCGCACATATAACACACTACAGTCATTTGTGACTGTTCTTATTGTTATTATGCTATTATTGTGCTATTTATAATAGCTACTGCTATTATAAATAGCACATATACCACAATAGCCTTGGCAAATTAGCTTAAAGTGACTTAAATTAATTTTCCTCTCCTAAAAGATATCTGGCATCAAGTTAAATACTGGAAGTTCAAAGTTTAAATTGTAAAAAGCATTAATATATCAATCCTGTGTTTGGCACCAAGCTCTAGGCGTGAAACTCCCAGGTGTATTTTTTCAGATGAACCGTGAGGCGAACTAAAGCAGAATTTGAAGGTCAGGCTTGTGGCTAATTTGCTCCAGCCCGCAGCGATGAACGAGGGTGGGTGTACCC
The DNA here is from genome assembly GCA_033238685.1 of Lates japonicus. Taxonomy (NCBI): domain Eukaryota; kingdom Metazoa; phylum Chordata; class Actinopteri; family Centropomidae; genus Lates; species Lates japonicus. The sequence goes on along the minus strand of BRZM01000072.1, from coordinate 878,101 downwards.
GTGCCGCGTGACGTCATCGCATCGTTCCCTGTACCCCGGGTCCATTCATGCCTGCCCCATCACAGTGCCGCACGCCTCGCCCTGTCCACACCCCACCTTTAAACCGGAGAAGTGAAACAAACGATAAATTGGGATACGTTTCTCTGTTGTGCGACTGGACTGTAAAACACGGAATTAAACGTCTACACTTCGGGGAGCAAGTTAAACAATAGGTGAGAGAGTAATTATTTGGGTGCGCTTCACCTCTCTGGTCCACGCGGATGTGACAGTTGCCGCCTCGCGCTGTTCAGTAATTCGGAGCGACCTAAAAACAAAATCCGTTCAGAAAATTCGCCAGTGTCAAATGTCGTTGCTGAGTGACAAACACTCGCGCTGCAGGAGTACTTCAGTGTTAAGTAATTTCTAAGTCTGTAGTCGTTCCTCCATTCGGCATATATTTAATACACCCAGCAGCATTTTTTCCTATTAAAATCCAAATTTGACAAGTTTGCCTGTTGTCTTATTCAGTCAGCATGTGTCTGTACTGTAGCTTAAATCCAGAAAATTAAAACTGCAAATTTAGCTCTACTGTATAAATGGACTTTTCAACGATAACTGGCTTCGCGTGTCTCCAGAGGAAAGAATGACATGTCAGTGAAAACACTTTGATTACATGTCTAATTTTACACTATTATCCGGCATCACAAATTGCTGTCACAACAAGAGCAACATCTGCAAACAACTCCTGCGAAACACGCACAGCCGTCCGCAGATCTAACACCTGGACACATCTGTCAGGGCTCGAGGACAGTGGACATATTCACAGGTTTTAGTGTCTTTTTTTTTTGAACCAGATCACCAGAGCAGACATCGCGCATTGGACACAGCAAGTAGGTGAGTCAGTTATTTGGTCGTTACACACCCGGTGAAAGTGAGCAGATGATTGTGTAGGAATGTGGGTAGTTGTTAGAAAACATTCACAGCTTGAAAGGGATCCACGTTTCTCTGAGTAATGCAACAGCTGAACATAGATAGATAGATGATCTTCATGCAACTTTTTTTGATTCAGCACAAAAGAGAATTTGAGCAGAAAACAGTGGGTGTGATATGTGTGAAATCGTAGTATCTTAGTATCTTAGTTTTGAACTTCCAGCCTGTCAGCTGATATCTGTTAACTGGTGAGACAGAAGAGGAACAACTGGGTTTCACAACTTTATACTGCAGCAGAGTTCAAACTGTGGAATTTTTCAGTCAACACAAAATGTTCTGTGTCACGAGAGGAAGAAAACGCTGTGTATGTATGGGATCAGGAGAGTTAGACAAAGACAAACATAAAATTAGAGTGGTGTTGAGTCAGAGTTGATGACATTGAGTCAAAACAGAAAGTGAGGGACGCTGATAAACATCCTTCAAAAATGATGCTCCATCTCTCCATCTGCCTTCCCCAAAATTTAGCCAGAACCAAATTAACTTGGCAGCCGAGATCTTGTGAGTAATGAACAGATTGAGGAGCTGTAATTGACTCTGAGTGAGTGATTCTGACCTTCTGGTTTTTTGTCTGTGTTGTGTTAGGTCACTTGTAGTCATGGAACCTTTATGGCATCTGTTGGTCATCTTGTCCATAAACTGCTGGTTTTTGTTTGCCCTCTTTCTTTTTTTTACTCATTTAAAATTTCATTGACTATTATACATGGTATATGAAAAATTAATAATAAGTGGTATGTATTATTAAATGATCAATAAACTAGAGAACTTTTCTCTTTTTACCAAGCACAACAAAGTTATGCTGCTCAAAAGTTTCTGCTTTAAAATTTTTTTAAAGTCTTACAAAGGATTCAACTAAAGATTGTTTTTACTATTGATTAATCTGGGGATTGTTTTCTCAATTAATCAAATAATTATTAAGCCTGTGAAATGTAGGGCTGGGCGATAGAACAATTACAATAGTTAGTGCAATATAAGCTTATATTGATGACATGATATCACAATATAAAATTGTATAATTTTCCTTGATAGAAATATAACAATCTGTTGATAAATGCAGTAATGAAGTAATTTCTATGCTCATATAAAATGTACTGGCATCAATCATGAATTGTCAGTGGTATCACAGACACAACAGAGGTATGATCATAAAGAAATGCTTAAAACCACAATTAACTGTCTGATTTCTTCAACTTTCACTTTTGCAAAATGTCAGAAAATGTTAACAAATAGTATAGCCGTATAGTTCCCCATAGCTCAGGGTGATGTGTTCAGTCCAGAGCCCAAAGATACTCACTTCTCTGTCATATATGACAAAGAAAAGCATCAAATCTTCATATTTGGGAAGATGGGATCAGCTAATGTTTGACCTTTGTTTAACTGAAAAATGACATGGCCGATTAATCGCTAATCACAATAAGTGCACATTCATTCTCTGCTGATGGACTGATCAGTTAATTGACTGACAGTTGCAGGTCTAAATCTCACAGATTCTTTCTTTCTTCCTTTGTTGTTTTACCAGGATGGCTGCAGACTACTTAAGGACACACTTTTGACACTTCTTTGGAATCGGAGACATATGATCTAATGAAAATGTCTTCAAACGGAACTTCAAAAGACCCATGCCACTCCCAACACCATATTGACTCCGAAAACCCGTTCATCAGCGCCACCATGTTCGCTGCAGGCATATTTGGCAACGTAGCTGCGCTGGTGATCCTGGAGATCCGGCGGCGCAGAGATACAAGGAACAGGGGCGCGGCGCGGCGCACATTGTTTCAGGTCCTTATCACGTCGCTGGTGGTCACAGACTTGGCGGGGACCTGCCTGGTCAGCCCGCTGGTGCAGGTGGCATACTCACACAACACTTCCATGGTGGGGATGTCACCTGACAATAAAAGTGTGTGTATGTACTTTGGTGTGAGCATGACCTTCTTCAGTCTGGCCACCTTGTCCCTCCTCTTCACCATGGCACTGGAGAGATGCTTTGCCATTGGACACCCCTACCTGTACAGCCGGCACGTCACCAAGAAATGTGCCTATATCACAATCCCAATGATTTTTGTGTTCTGTATGACATTCTGTCTCCTCCCTTTTGCTGGATTTGGTGTATATGTACAATACTGCCCTGGCACGTGGTGCTTTCTGGACATGAACCCAGAGCGAGGAGCAGACCGGGCCTACGCCAACCTGTATGCCACTATCATGCTGCTGCTGGTGCTGGCCATTGTAACGTGTAACGGATTTGTGGTGTACCACCTGTTCAGGATGTACCAACGTCGGAAGAGGAACGGCGGCTCGGTGGTAGGATCCATGCGGGCCAACAGCGACCGCAGGGCGATGTCCATGGCTGAGGAGGTGGAGCATCTCATCCTGCTGGTCTTCATGACCATCATCTTCATCATCTGCACACTGCCCCTAGTGGTAAGATGACAGCATATAACACACACATGCATGCTTTGCACTTGTGCAAACATTAACACACTTACACACAGGAGGTTAATTAGATTTATGAGTCAGCTGGTCAATATTCACAATAGAAATTGATTAAGTTTAGTGATGCAGGGCCTCTGAGACATTGATGCAAATGGTTCAACTCATTTTTTTTATTTACCAGCTGCCAGCACTACTGTTTTTAATTTCAACATAAAATACTGGTGACAATTAGGATTAAAAATCAGGGCTGAGACTAATGATTATTGTCATTGCTGATTAATCTGCCAATTATTTTCTTGATTAATTGATCATGTAGCAATAAAATTATGTAAAAAGTGAAAATGATTTTTGGTTTTGATAATACTGTCCTGTTTTACAGTGTAACTCTTCAGCAAATAGTTAATGTTTGTGTTAGGAAGCTTGAAGTTGCTAAAGGGTTGAAAGATGATATTGTCATAAAGAATTACCAATATTAAACAAATGCATAGAAATGGTAAAAAAAAAAAGAATATGAATGTTTTTTGTGTGGAATCTGATCGAGAGACATAAACATGTAACTGAATAGTTGACCTGTGGACAGGAACATTTCCTTTAAGCATATAAACCAGCTACCTGATCTGAATCACTTGATACAACAGTGGATGTAATGTGATATATTTCTGTGTGTAACTGAGTCTTTCTCCACTTGTGGCATTTAGTGAAAATGCAGCTATTCATAAATAATACAATAGACTATGAGCTGTCCTGATGCCAAGTTGGAGACAGGAAACACTGTGAGAGTGTCATTCACAGCAGGTCTGAGTCAGCTGCTTATTTTGATACCACAGGTGAAAACTACATGTATAAAAATATAGATTTGTGTGGTGGTACATGTGCAGGGCCTTGCAAAAGTATTAAGCTCTTGACTTTTTAAACATTTTGTTGCGTTGATAATTTGGATCAAAATTCATATATTTAAATAATTCAACCTTTTATCAATTTTGGGGGGTTAAAGGAAAATATAAATGATCATTTTATATTACTGATATAAAATCACCATATCAGTTGATATGGTATATACATCCCACTGTGAGCTTATTTGGTCTGATCACTATAATCATCTCTAGCTGAGGAAGGAGCTATCTTAGCATCAATAGCAGGTCAAAACTAAAAAACGCAGCATGAGTAAAACTTTCTTTTTTCAATTCTATACTTTCACACACATTTCTGAAAATCTGGTACACATCACATGCAGAAAGGTCAAGGGCTCTTCTGATATTTGAAGGGAAAAGCCACATTACAGACAGCAGACTTGTAGTATGCTGTGTAATTGTAAATGACCTGAGGATGAAGATTTAATCAGTAATACCATCAGGAAGCTATTTGGACAGAGAGCGTTATGAGAAGACTATCTGACTCTGAAACTCAAATATAGCCAAAAAAAACAAACAAAAAAAAAAAACATCATCTGTGACTGATGACCTGATGACTCATGGCCTGTTAGATGCACAAATAATGGACTGTAATTACTCTCACAGCAGAATCCCCTCTGAGACACCGTGTCCTGTACATTGACTGTAGGAACTTCTTAAGACGCCCTGGTTGCATGTTGCAACCAAACTTATTGTTGGTTAAAATACACTGTTAGCTCATCAAATAAAAGATAAATCTGATAAAACAAGCTTCTCGTGAGCTGAGAGCTGAAGCCAGTGCTGGCACAAGTGAAAACCAGTTTTGATAGGTGAGCCAGAACGTTGATTTTGCAGACCAGTGATAGTCAGGATGCACGGATGGACGAAAGTACAAGTGACTCATTGTCTGGTGGCCCATTATGCTGTCTCAGTAAGACTCCTGAGCAATCTGTTTATAACCACCACAGTCCTGAAAGTGTCACTTTGGGCTTCAAATGGGAAATCAATAACTTTCCCAGCGATGTCTGTTGTTGTGCACTTTACAGCAGACATCAGTAATGGGCCATTTGGTTTGTTGCTGCATCTTGGTTGTGGCTTAAAATGCAGAGTCATAACCTTCATCTCTGCAGTGATTGCCAAATTCTGCATCATACTTCATTTAATAGAGGAAGACAATTTCATGAGCTGTTTCACAAAACGGAGCCTTTTACAGAGTGTGTCACCATGAGTGAAGGCAGAGAGAAGCTACCATTTATAGGCAAATATTTACACATTTACAGTGTTTTACTCTTAAAATGAATACAGTATTTAAAAAAAAAAATCATTTTAACCCCACTAAAAGTTTACTGCTGCCTAAACAGACAGGACATTATCTACTTGTGTTAACACTCACAGTGTTTCCTGTCTCCAACTTGGGTTTACACTAAACTGAGAAGTGTGTTGTGAACTTTCCTTTTGATAAACACTACATTATTTGTGTCTATTCAAATGTGAGGGGTTATTAAAATGTCCGGCTGTGTATGCTGTGTGCCACGTGTGGACTACTGCAGGCAGGTAAAGGACACAGGCATCAGCTTTCCTCACTTCCTCATCAGGAGGCAGAGCAGAACAGATGACTTGGGTACAGTGAGGACAGACTGAGACAAAAACACATTAGGCAACATCAGATCACCTCTTCTGTATATCAGCCGTGTCTCAAAAACATCATGCTTAAAGGCCATACTCCATCATACTGGACTTTTTGGTTCCTGCTGATAATGTCACTTCTGGTATTTGACCAGTGGAATATCTGTGTGGGGGGGGTATTAAAATAGTTTACTTCAGTTCAAACAGACTCCGCTCTGGGTGCTGATGGTGTTAGCCAGTACTGGCTCCATCTATGATTTGTTTGAGCACTCCTTACATTACTCCACGACTCTGTACATCACTCTTCGTAGTGATTCGGATCAGGGGGGTAATGTATGCATTACAACTATGGAACAGCTAACGCTAGCCTCCTTTGTACAGTTTGGGTAGAACCCAACACTCCTGCTGTGTTCAGGTTGTATGGAGATGGGAAAGATTCTGATGCCTACTGACAATGTAATACCATATCTATTCAAATTGGGTTTAAATACACTGAAAGGCAGATGTTGGCTGATGGGAGGCATCCATCTTGGTTTGGTATCAGGCACTTGTGTTTTTTTGAGTGCCAATTTGGATATATCAGAGCTTTAAGAAAAATCTGAGTTTCTGAGTCACAATTACAAGTTATATGTTGATGTGAACACTAGTTACAAGTTGGAAACTAGTAATTACAAGAACTCATGAATGCAGCATTAGTGTGCGGGAGCTTAATTATGGCGGGTGTTGGAAAAACATGAATGTAGTAGTAATGTAGTAACGTCTAGTGGGAATCAGTGCTAATGCTGTCAGGCTAGGCTAACAACTTCAACTGTGAGCAGAGCACAAACTGAACACCATGATGGGTCCTCCCAAATAGTGACTGCTGTAAAGGGACAGTTAGCCGACACTGTGGGGACTTGATGAATCATACGGCACGGCTCCTTGCCACATCAGTCCTCAAATGTCAGTCACTCACTGCCACCCACTCAGAGGCTTGAAACCTACACAACTTTCAACTTTCAGTTTGTCTAAAACAGAATTTGGGTTTTACTTTCCCAGGGTTTTGTAGGTGTGTTTTTTCAGTTCCTTTCGCATTCCTCTCTAGATGACAAAAACGTCCTCTTTACTGATGCCAGCCATTTACATTTCCACTGTTAAGCTAAGTTCTGGTGCCTAAACAGAACATTATAAAGGATCTCAGAGCACTGTTGAATAATACTTTCCAGAGGAGATACATGTAAACAGATACAGATACTGTTTTTAGGATGCTACCTCTAAACAATTTAGAAAAGTTGAAACCATCTGGACAGCTTTAAAGTATATGCAGCAGAGCGCTTAGCTCAGTCACTCTTGAAGACATTACATAGATCTACATAGACTTACCCTAAACATAACCATAACCACTACTTGCCTAACTCTAACCTTAACCTAACCCCCCTCAACTTCTTCCCAAATGGTGGCACAGCTTTTGTCCCCAATTGGACAAGCAGTTGCTAATTAACTGGCCTTTAGCAGTAGCCTGTGACAGAAACAGAAACACACACTCACACACACAGAGCGAGATCATATTACATTTTTCTGCCAATATGAAACTGTGGGCCAATGATGTGTCTGTGTGTGATGTGCCTCCAGTTATCTGTGATTGCATTAAAAATGGAAAAGGCCAGACTGTAGCCTTTAGCACACAGACAGACACTGATGGAGAGGTAGAGGTAGAGTGAGAACGACCAATTCAGCTACAGCAATGGAATTTGAATAGTACGTTTTTTTGTTCCAAATTCATGCATTTTGAGGTATATCTTTTTCATATGACTAGTAATAAAGGCAAGGCTGGATTTGAACCCAGGACAGTGCAATAACATCATGCATTTTTGGCTAAGGAATGAACAAGAGACTCAGGCCCTCACAGACACTTCACATTAACACTTTTATTATGCTTCCTGTTGGCTCTCAGACAGCCAGAGAAAGTGGGCTCACAGTGTGAGTCGGATTTCATGGCTCAGCCTGGAAAAAAACAACAAAAAAAATTCACACACGCACACACAGCCCTTCGCCCACTGTTTACTTCTCACACACATGGCACGGCCTGTCATTAATCACAGCAACAATCTCATGTGGTTTGGTTTAAAATGACGTTGGAATTATTCTACACCTCGTTCATCTTTTATTCTAAAGTTCTTGGATCTGTAATGTTGATTTCTGGTTTTGTTGTTTCAGTGATTTAACTTTTCCTAAATGACTTATGTAACAAATTACTATCTTCATGCAGCTGTTGAGAGAATCTGGAAAAAGTTTACATTTAACAGCTTTTTCATCCGTGAAACTGCTGCTGATAAGCTCATAAGCAAGACTCCTAACTGCCATTTGCAGCTTGAGTTAGGTCAGTGGAGAATAACCAATTAGTCTTTATGGCAATGATTCAGCCACTAGTGTGTGTGACTGAGCAACAGGAAATTGGCCTAATGAGGTTGGCGTGACAGTGTTGGTGCAACCTCAGGAAACTGGGTGCTTTTACGGGATTCAAACCTGAGTGGGTTTAGAAGAAAAGCTTTGTAATGGAAGAGGGAGGAGAGAGTGTGAGAAATGTAGAGAAAAGTAGGAGGACAAGAATGGGTGGAGGGCAGAGGAAGATAAAAAGAGTCAAAGGTGAATAAAAGAAGCAGTGCTTTTTCAGTTAACAGTCTTACTACAGTCAGTTACAAGGTCACTTTCCTCTCACATTTAACTTGATATTGTTCCTCTCTGACCCCCTGAGAGAACAGCAGCATGAATTTCTAAACCTGTGAAATAGTCATAGCTTCCCTAGATTGTATTAAGATACTGGTTCCCAACCCTGCGGTCATCAGCCCAGGGGTTTTACTGTTCCAGCAAGTCACTGCAGTAGCTGATATCACTGACATTTTTTAACCACAGAGGAGGAACTAATCAGTAAAGTTTGCTGCTCATTCTTGGCCTCAATGGTGCTCATAAAAACAGCTGCAGTCAGAAGCTGTTTCCATTTGAAAAGATTGAAAGATGTTGTGGTGCAGCAGTTATTGATCAGAGATACCCAAGAACCCAAGAACAGATGTCACAGACATGTCATGTGTAGGACAGTGATGTGGAATGTTGGTGTTTAGTTTAGTTTTAGTCATTACCATGATTACAAACATTGTATTGTCATATATTTTATAATTCTGCCCTAGAAACTCAGAAGGCAGTAACCATATTTGAAAAGAAAAAGAATGTAACTTTCTGACATCTGTTTTACCATGTAGAATATTATTACACCAGCCAGTGAAAGCAGCATTTAGAATATGCAGTAAAACTCAGCAAAAACCTCTGGATAAAGCCAGCTATATCACATTAAAGCTAGCTGATAAGACAGCCTTAGCTAGCCCTAGCTTAAGATACATTTAGCTACTCTCCCGTGCTGTTAAATCCTCTTATACTTATTTGAAAAGGAAAAAAAACAAAAACAGATTTGTTTTGCATGTCAAATTATGTACAAAGTGCTTGGCATTAGTGCTATTAGACTATAGCATGCAGGTAGTAATCAGTTACAGCACAAAGACATTAGTAATGAATGCAAACCTTATTTCACAATAAAGATTCAATAACAGAGTATCCGTGTGTGTCCACTAACTCAGCTGGATATCAGCATGGGAATCTGAATTTGGCTCAGCCTCAGCATCAAACATCTGCCTCTAAGCCTCTCCTAAATACCAGAATACACACACCCATTTACTTTCTCAATCATTTATAGGCTGCCTGTGTTTGCCTCTGCAGTTTGTCTGAAAAGCAAACAAAATTATGCTGAGAGTAGTTCAAATATCCTCTTTCAATTAAACGTTACTCTGTGCTCTGCAAACATCCTGTGTGTGCCAGGATGAGAGATTGTGCTTTCTGCATGGATGACGATAACATAAGGAGTGTCCTTTTTGTTGAACATGCAAGAATGACTTTTTGAATGTACAACATTATGCAAGGGCTAGTTTGGAAATTAGCCTAAATGTGTTTGCTCAAAGTACACACTCAAAGCACAATGCAAATGGAATTAATTGGCCTCTATGAGTAACAGTTTCTGGCTAGGAGATGCTAACTGGACGTACAAGTTCCCATAGAGCCAATACAAACTCATTTGTGGACATTGTTATTATGACAGCCAGTCTTTTAACTAACTGACCATAATCTAAGCATATTTTTGTCTTCTCCAGAGATTGACAAATGAAAGGGGTTATTTGTACTTTTGCACTCAGGAGTGGCTTTGGATCTGAGCTTCAGCTAAATGGCTAAAATAACTGAACTATGAGTAACATCACAGAAAAAATGATGAATTTACCCTGTCTTCTGGTTGTTCCTGCTTGAGAGTCTGTTAAGTGCTTTTCATAATGATGGGCTACAGTCCAAAGATTGGTACTGGGCCTCAGAATGGTTGCTATAGAGCAACAAGGAAACTATACAATTGGGGAAAAGGCTGGACTAGGCTAGGCTATTAAAAGCTATGTGTGCACTAAGCAATTAATTAATTAATATTAATTAAATAATTACATAGTGTCTGTGTGTGCTACACTTGACCACATTACTTCCTGTCAAGCCTCCAAAAACATTTTAGGTCAATAATCATTATACAACTGGTGTGTCATCATCACCTTTCACTGTTGCTAAGTGGCCACTGTATATTTTTAGCCACACTAGTGATCTATAGCTGTGTTAGTTGGTTCCACTAGCCTCAGCTGTGTTTAGTGCTAATCAACAAATCTTTGCATGCTAACAAGCTAAACTAAGATGATAAACTTTATAACTGCCAATCTTCAACATGTTAGCATTGTCATTATCGGTATGTTAGCATTAGTCTTATGTCTACACAGCTCATGTAGCGAAAGCAGCACATTAGCAGCGCAGCAGCAGCTGAGGTCCTCTGCCTATGTCTGGGCACAGGGTGTGTTCAGGCACAGTATTAAGTGTAGGTCACCCATGTATTGGCAGCACTCAGAACCCAGTACTAACCAGAATTAAATAGACTTGAGATGTAAAAAGATGTTTCGGGGAGTGTATAGTGTGTAGAGAGCTGGATTGACTAAAATAGGAGCAGATCTGCCTTTGGTTTTGCCATATTTAACAGATTTAGTACTGAGGCTTTAGTGTTGTTGCTCACTTAAAAAGTTGCTTTGGATAAAAGCATCTGCCAAATGTGCAAACATAAATGTATATCTATTCTGTTAACTGGAACATCTGTGTAGATAAGCAGATTTTAATTACCCACAATAAAATACAGGTCAGACAGAGTTAAGTGGTTTTGAATTCTATTATTCATCCTGGGCTGTCACACTGCTGTGGGTTTATTGTGAGAGTTATAACCAGGATGTTAGCTAGGGTGTGGCTGTCACTGGTAGCGTGGATGGTGTTAGCTGTGGAATTATACCTTGGCAGTTAACACGCAATCTCTCTTTTCTCACTCCCCTCCTCTTCTTTGCTCTCTCTATCTATCTCTCAGGTCCGGGTGTACATGAACTCCATAGGAATTCGTACTGAGTCCCACCTCAAGGACCTGATCGCCCTCCGCTTCATCTCTATCAACTCCATCATTGACCCCTGGGTTTTCATCTTCCTCTCCCCCAGCGTGCTGCACTTTTGCTGGGCCTCAGTCTACCGGGCCCCCCTGGGAATCTCCAGGGGCTCCGTGTTTAAATCATCTGTGGCTAAAGAGAATTCAGCTAACATAGAACTGTCTCGCCCAACATTGGACTACAACAACCATTCTCAAACTGTGGAAATCTATGACCATAACAGCACATTTCAATGAGATATTTCTATTTATTGGACACATGATTGTGGACGGTGTGTTCTCCTTGGTGATCACATGAAGTGGAGAGGCTTTGTGGGCCTCAACATCTGCTCCCTTTGGGTGGTGTTTCAGATCTATTTTGTGGGTGTTTCCATGAGATAACGGCACTTTGTGTCAAACTGATAAACACTTCCATCCAGTTCTATCAGCTGGTGGCTGTCTCTTCCCCTTTACTGGGTGTTTCCATCCTCTTCTAGCATTTCAGCAAATTTTGAATGCATACTGACTTCTCTAGAGCTTTATATTCAAAGTTAAAAAAGCTCAACATTTTGCCTCCTTTGCTGCTTGTACTTTATGTCAATGAGTTAATTAAATGAAAAAGGCTGCTGAGAAAGACTTCATTCAGATTCTGTAAGATGTGGAATTGACAAACTGCAAGTGCTTTCATCTACACTGTAAGTCAAAGCTATTCAGTCTGAGAATCTTGAGCCAGCAGAGCGCAACATAGTAAAGACATTGTTCTGTCACTGTGTACAGAAAAGGGATGAGCCTTTGTTTCAGGACAAACAGAGAAGGAAGCGATAACTAATGACATAAAGCCTTGCATGTTCATGCCTTCACTGATTCAGGTGCTGCTTTCCAAACAGCTGTTACCAGTTCTCAGAATAGTGAGTCGAGTGAGACGTCACAATTCCACAGGAACCATTTCCACCTGCCGATAATATGTAACTGTATAGAGCAAAGCATGGAATCCATATAAAGTCAAGTGAATACAAATAGAGGTAAATGTATGAATGATAAGTAAGCACATCCAGAAAAAAGGCCATGTATTACAACAGAAAACAAATAGACACATTTCAGTGCTGGTGTAGATATAATCAGTTTGAAGCACACCTAGATATAACCTAGACATGTTTCTACAAGTGAAACGAGGCTGATATTAGATATCTGAGGCACATTTTCTCCTCTGGACACTTCACTGATCAGGGATCATCATCCTGAAAACATTATCTTATCACCTTAGAGCTTCTTAACCTCTGGTCTGCTTTTGTAACCCTTCCCCTCACATCCATACCAGATCCCTGCTGGAAAGGTCAAAGGGCAAAACGCCCGGAGAGACGTTCAGTGTATAAGACAGTCAGAACTTCACTCAGGGAGTGGGTGGAAAGAGTGATAAACACAGTAGAGGTCATACTGATGGTAGTGACATTATTTAGTTATGTCTGTATATGTACAGTATGTAGCATCTATTATAATATTTTATAAATGTATGAGACTGCAGTTATGTTTTGACTTGAAAACTTCTGCTTCTTGTATTGTTAAGTAACAGCAGATAAATATTCTTGCATAATCTTGCTGTAATTATAATGCTTGTGACCTACTAAACTGGCAACTGAGTGTAAATCACCTGTTACTCTTTAAAAAAAAAAGCACCAGTCTTTGTTTTGAATTCATGCCACAAATATGTTGTTGGCTAACAGACATGTCGCTGCGGGACAAAACTCTTAGCAACTTAAAAATATTTCCTCTTGTATCTTGCTTTGTTTCCTCCTGGGATGTATTTTCAGTCACATTGCCTGTAAGTTACTTGGAAAAACCATGAAAGGAGTGCCCTTGATTTCTATCCATCAAATTAACGTCTAAAGTGCCATTTGAACTGCATTAGTTTTACAAGGGAACATCCTGAAATTTCATTTTTTATTCAGTGTGTGTCTTTCCAGAGGAGCGTTCATATGGGCTTAATGACGTCCCCTTAAATTGCCCCTCACAGCCCACATGGAAAACGTCATGATTAGTCTGTAATTATGTCCTCATGCTGATTGTTCATCTACCAACTACAGAAAATGGAGGCCCACCAGTTCAGTTCTAAGCTTTAAATCCCCCCTGCTGTAGACCGTATCGGTCAGTATTAATGTTTATCAGTAGAAAATTACGTATGATGGATTCCTACTGGGTTAAATTACACAACACCGTGGGGACATGTAACAATTACAGCATCTCCTCCTTCAGAATGGAACTGGGTTCAAGTGTCTGGCAAGAAAATAAGCTACTACAGATTTTCGTGGGATCTCCGGCCATAAATCCCTCGAAAAAGAAAAACACTCCAGCTGGAGTGACTCGGGTTACATAACAGCAGGGGTTCAAGTTTATATTCCAAGAGTTTGGTCCTCAAGTGTTAACAATGTGAGAAAAACTGCAAGTTCTCAACAATCTGTTGTTTTAAAAGATGCCAGACAATGTGAGAAGTGTGTAAGCGTCAGGTAAAACTTTGTGGCTATGAGCCATTATGTGAATGTGTTTGTGGTGTGTGTGTGTGTGTGTGTGTGTGAGAGAGATATTGTTTGGCTATTGTGTTGCAAGAATAGCCGTTTATTGCCTCCCCTGGTCTGTTGTTGGTTCAGCATCACAATGTTCAGTGTTTAATACAGACATGCTGCTTCCTGTGGATGTTATTTGTGAGTTTTGCCTCAGTGTATATTAATTAAATAATTACATAGTGTCTGTGTGTACTACACTTATTACGTACTTTATAATCAAGCCTCAAAACATTTAGGTCAATAATCATTGTAATAATATTGCTGGTACTGTATATTTTAGCCACATAGTGATCCTGTATGTTAGTTGGTTCCACTAGCCTCTTAGCTGTGTTTGGTACTTGTCATGATGCACACTGCTAACCATTATTCTGAGATGGTAACTTTACTCTTTGCCAATCTTCAACATGTAGCATTGTCTGTATAATTATGTAGCATTAGTCACCTCCTCTGCATCATGTGGCCAGCACATTGTAGGCGCAGCAGCAGCTGAGGTCCTCTGCTATGTCTGGAGGCTGGGGTGTTAGGGCACAGTGTGCAGTGTGGGTCACCCATGTGGCCTCAGAACTGAGTACTGTAATTAAATAGATGAGATGTAAAAAGATGTTTGAAGTGTATGGTGTGTAGGAAGCTGGATTATTCTAAAATAAGACAGATCTGCGCTGGTTTTGTGTGTGATTTAGTACTGAGTGGTGTGTTGCATCCTTAAAAGTTGCTGCACGGATAAGCATCTTTCCCAAATAATACAAACATAAATGTATATATTATGTGGACTCTTAGATAAGCAGATTTATTTACTAATAAAATACAGGTCAGATAAGTTGGTTTCAATTCTATCTGGGCTGTGAGAGTTATGTGGGATGTGGCTGAGGTGTGGCTGTCACTTTCAAGTAGCGTGGTGGGTATTGCTGGGGTCTGCAGTTGCTGCAATCTCACTATCCCTCCTCTTCCTTTGCTCTCTCTACTCCTCTCTCAGGTCCAGGTGTGCTGACTCCACTTGGGAACATTACTGGAATTCCCTCAGTTCAGTAGCCTCCTTCATCTCTATCAACTCCATCATTGACCCTGGGTTTCCTTCTTCCCTCTCCCCAGGCGTGCTGCACCTTTTGCACTGGGCCTCAGTCTCACCGGGCCACCTAGAGATGAAATCCGTATTTCTCAAATGTATGGCTGAGAAATTTGGCCTAACCTTGAACCTCTGCGCCCAACATTTAGACAAACAACCATTTCTCAAACTGTAAATCTATGACCATAACAGCACATTTTCAATGAGATGTTTCTATTTATTGGACATGATTTGGTGAACCTCTTACGTCCATGGGTGAGCTTTGTAGGCTCAACATCTCCTCACTAGGTGGGTGTTTGGATCCTTTATTGGGTGTTTCCATGGGGTTGGCGCTTTGTATCAAATAATCATACTTTATCAGACCTATCATTGGTGGCTGTCTCTTTCCTTTGGGGTGTTTCATCCTCTTAGCATTCATGATTTTGGACTACATACTGACTCTCAGGGCTTTCTTCAGTTGGCTCCGTGGCACTCCTTTGTAGCCTTTATCCAATGGGTTAATTAAATAGAAGGCCTTGAAGGGCCCCATTCTGGTTCTATGGATGTGATTAAATAGGCTGCAGTGGCTCACATCTACACTGTAAGTCAAGTAACGGTCTGAGGAATCTGCAGGCCAGCAGAGCTGCTGGGAGAAAGGTGACGCTGTTTAGGACCGGCGTGCTGACTGAAACGCTGCAGTTCTGGTGCCTTTCCGGCAGCTCTTCCGCGGTTCTAGAATCGTGGAAGTCGGGTGGACGTCTGTTCTGGAACCATTTCCACCCTACCCGTTAATATGCTAACTGTATGGGTAAGCGCGGATCGCAAGTCGATGAATACAAATGCGGTGATAATCAATCGCTGTCAAATGCAGACGTTTCGGGTACTGGTGAACCGTCAGTTTGAAGCACACTGATCTAACTAGACGCTAGGTAGAGCAGGGCTGATATTGATCTCTGAGCTATTTCTCTGGACGCTTCACTGGTCGGGATCGTCGTCTGGTATCTTATCGCCAGGCTAACCTGCAGTTAACCCTCGCCATACCGTTCCTGCCGGAAGGTCAAAGGCAGCAGGAGGCGATTCAATTATGGTCGAACCATAGGGGTGAAGGTGATAAACCTGATGATTATTTGATGACATTCATTATATCTGTATATCTATTATCGTATGCAGATTATTATAATCTAAATATATTGTGTGGACAATATCTGTTCTCGATCATGGTTGAAAAAATTGTCAGTTAATTGTTGATTTTAGGTGGTCAGTGTGTGTCAAATCTGGGTCCATTGTCACATGTTAGAAATTCGTATGATGGGTTTTACTAGGTTCAAATTTTTAACAGGACATATAATTAGCATCTCCTCCTTCAGATGGACTGGTTCAGTGTGTAAATGACTACTGGTTGGATCTCAGTAAATCCTCGAAAAACCTCCAGGCTGATTTATTCGGGTTCTATAACAGCAGGGTTCAGTTTATATTCAAGGTTTGAATCCTCAATTGTTCAACACAGAGTTCTCATGATCATTGTTTCAGATGCAGACAATGTAGAAATCAATTAAACTTTTATACAATTTGTGGTATGTGTGTGTGTTTGGCTGTTATTTAAGAATAACGTTTATTACTCTCCTAGTGTGTGGGTTCAATACGTGGTGTCATCTGGACATGCTACTTCTGTGGATATTATTTATGGTTTTACCCTCAAGTGTATGTGTGTACCCATGTGAGCGCTTTTTATTGGGTTTGTGGATATATTTTTTCAAATACCGATTTCCATATATATGCTTGTGTCTTACTGTGGTGTGTATGTCTTATACATACTAGAGTGTGTGTGTGTGTATATGTGTTTATGTATAGGACAGACCTTTTCTGATATAATGATGTCAAAGGCCAGGTACCTACACAGATGTATTGCTCTGTAATTTATAAAAGTATGGATGACTGGGATACTGGAAACACAGAGTATGTATATATGTTTTATAGGCATGTAAACATCTCATTACCAGAACCAATGACCTGGCTGCAGTGAGATATGGTCAGATGTTTGTGATTCTTGGACATTTTATATTTTGTGTTGTTGTCTTGGGTTTTAACTGGCCTGGGAGGCCAGTGGCTGGGTTTTATGATCTGCGTCTTGGTTATGTGTTCATGTGTTGTGAGCAAAGTTATTATAAATTTGCACTTGGAATTTTGTGTTTTATTTGCCTCCTTTGGTACAATATCCATAATACGTTTATCTCCTAGTCAGTTCTAGTGACTGGAACGACAGTGGGCCACAGTGCAGGATAAGACCATCTAGGACCTTGCACTGGAATTTTGTCAACAGTCTCATTTTTAATCACCGACCCATCGGTCATTTCCATTCCTTCAGGTGGGTACCATTCACACACACCCTCCAGTTTTTAAAAATTCGTGATGTGGTGTCTCTTGACTTCTCTGAACATTCCTAACCCCACATCCCTCATTATTATACGTCTTACTGGCAGGTTTGTTAAAATAACTTATTTGTGAGCTCAGCTTGAAATAGAAAATAAAGTCCCAGTTCCCCTAGTCTTATTAGGTACAGGGTGCGTGTTTCACTGGAAATGTGACTTTTTACATGCAGAGGGCAGATGCGTCACTGTTTTGACGCATTCCTTGTTTTTCTGGATACAAACACTAGTTATTGGACATGTGAATTAATCTATCCATACAATTTCGGATTTGGCATCAGTGGTTTAACAGAGGTTTCTCACCTCCTCTGCCTCCATGCCTCCTTTTTCCATCCTCCCACCTCCATTAGTAGGTGTGACAATGAAATTTTCTAGACTTATGGTCCAGGATTGACATTATTCTAGTATTTCTCTGCATCATCTCATATAACAATTCTGCTGGTGGTCCCTCATAACAGCGCCTCTCCAGCACCAAGGGCTGGAGCCTCTTTGCAATCAGGCATTAGGTAGCAGACAGTTGATGGTGTGCAGTATGCAACATACTGGTTTTTGACTGGTGCCTGGTCACTGTCACCATTATCAACTGCCATATTCTTAAAATCTCCTTAATTGTCTTCTAGTTTACAGTGCCAACTGTGCTGACTTCTATTTGTGCTGGATGACTCAGATCTTTCCTCTGATCAAAACACCAAACACGCCATGATGAAGAGTAGTATGGCAGCCCTTATGTTTCTTTTTCCTCTACAAGTCATCATGACCTCACTTTTTCATAGATTGGTAGACACCAACCTTTCACTATGACTAATTTATTCAGATACTTCAGTGCTTTCCTTCTGTACAAATTAGGCTGAGTGTTGAAATCAGTACTATCAAATGAGTATTTCTGTATAATCTTGACACATTTACACCAAAAGGGAAATTCAATTGTTTTCCACCTGGGCCTTTTCATCTTCCTCATCCCGCACAGATTTGGGAAAGCGTGGCTCAGCAAAACCAGCTATGGGTCACATATTTACTTATTGTCTCTAGGTTCAGCTGAAAGCAAACAAAGAAAAGTTCTACTGTACTATACTGGATAGGGCTCTACTTACCTGCCCTGCAGTTTATCTGCCTCTGTGCGGCGACAGTCGTGCCCGGAGGGTTTCCTCTTTTCTGGTTGACCATCCATCCATCCATCCATTCTCATGAATACTTGAAATCTGGTAATGCCCTCAGGGATCTGAGCAATCAGAATGGTTGACAATTCAGTTCAAGTGAATATATATCCTCAAAGCAGCTCACTACCAGCTCCAGACCTTCCGGTGTAAACATTTGTGGATATGATTTTTAGACATGGTTCCAACTACTTGCGGCCTACTGGCTTTTCAGCTGGTCACAATTCGATATTGGTGTCTCAATAATGCCACCACCTTCTGTAGTAGGTTGATAAAATAAAAGCCTGTGACTCCTCAAACTACGTTAAGCACCGTCGTTCGATTACATGTTGACAGGGTAACCCTCAATAGTACTACATAATTCACTATACATCTCCTTTGTTGTGTAATAATTAATGTCCTGCCAATAAACAATTACATCCAAATGGGAACATCAATAGCAGTTTATAATCAATTTAGAATCTGTTTGTTCAGTACTTCCCTATCTGGATTAATTGGATAATCTTCTTTTCTTTTATGATGGTTATAGAGGAAGGAAGCAATGATGTGTGTGTTTGGTTGTGAACGCGCTGATTCCAGAGAGTGGCATCATATTACTAGAGGCCGACCCAACTGTAGAGATAACTGTAGAAAAGATTATACAGACATTTACGTCTGAGTTTCAGGGACATTGTTAGAAAAACACATGATAATTTGAGAGTTTGAGAATAAAGTCAAAATATTACTCAACACTATGTATGTAAGGAAGCCTACATTCATTACTTTAAAGGATAACTCTGTTATTTTTGAAACTGTGCTTCATTTCCCCTTTTCTTTGGGTGTTAATGATTGTTAGGGACAAAAATCTTTGGAATCAGTGCAGCTGTGCAACTGTGAACAGCGAGCTGCAATGTAATCCTATTGGAAATTGCCACCTATACTATTCCTCACACTGAGAAATGTGTCAGTGATGCTACCTGTTTGTTCCATCATCATGATGGAAAATCAACGAGTCATCACACACAGCTGATGAATAACAATACTTCCCACTTTCATATGCGCATTTCACAACTCTTCTGAGAAGTTCTGAGAAAGTTGATCTGCCTTGTAGATAAAAAAATGAAAAAAGTAAATGAATATAATTGTTTTAGTTCCTGTATTACCTTGTAACCTCAGGTCACCCAGACCAGCAACCTCTCTCACACTTCTCATGGTTCACAACTTAATTACTGACCAAGAGACAAAAATGAAGAGAGATGCCCTTATCCTCTCTCTGCAGCAAACAGCTGATAATGTGAGTTCAAAGGTTAGAAAAGAGACTTTTAAGTGGGAGTTCACCGGGTCATGGTGCACACAGGAAAGTGTAGCTTTGGGGGAAGTGAACACGTCAGAACAAGAGCACAGTGTTTGACCAATATTACTGATGGGAGGCTCCCATATTTGAGTTTGAGAGTCTGAGAACTGCGTTTTACGGGGTCTCAGTTTGTTTTTGCAAGAGAAGTCAATAAACAAGAATGAAACCTCCTAAACACACTTTTTAACAACTAGGTGATGCTCTGTCTACTGTAATTTTGTCAGTCACATCCCAGTTAAGCCAACATAACCCATAGGAAAAAGGGTTAAACTCCTTTGTTGCTGTGCTTTTCCAGTCTGATTGTAGATTTCCATTTGAAAATTAACACTCATCCTCACTATAATGAGGGAACATTCCTCTGCTAATCGCTTTTAAAACTGCTTTATTTGTCTGCAAGACTTTTCTCACAGAAATCACATCCAGTCACATTGTGAACATATTTGAAACCACAAAACTGAAGACTGAGGACTGTTGTGCCTCATTTGAAGGGAAGCACTCTTCCTATTAAAAATCCAAATAGGGGGATTTCTAGTTGACAAAACAATCAGACAGAGAATAAATACCGTAAATAGCTTGTTTCAGCAAAAGATATAAAACAACTGCTCATTAATAATGGTCGTTTTTATATATACAGTTAATGTACCTCCTCCTCTATTGTACTAAAATTAGGATAAACAAGTTTTAGAGCTTGTAAATTGATGTTCACAAATCATTCCTTTTTTGTAGTTGTAAATCAACCCTTTTAAACATGTTAAATAAATCTGCATGAGAAATTCAAGTTTGTGCATGGATAGAAAAGATGCATTTGTTAAAAAAAGAAAGAAAATAAATGTCTTTACACAAGGAAATAAGTGAAAAAAGAAGTGCTTTTGTGAGCATCTATGTACAGATACAAAGCAGGAAACTGTGTGTAAAACTAAAACTCAAAGTTCCTGTGTGTGAGATGCTGACATGAATTTGACCCTGTCTTTACACCTGAATCAGATTGCTGCTCATAAGCCGCAAACATTAGCATGACCTACAGTGGCACACTGGTATTACTTACAAAGCAAAGCCGCATATTAGCTGGCTAACTTTATTTTGTGAGGTTTCAGGTTACATTGGAAAAAGCCTCCTTCAGGGTCGCCACTTCCACTGTGTGGAAGCTGAAATGCTGCTGTTTCAGAGTTTAGGTTTCATTAGCAGCTCTGTCCGACACCAGCCAACATCACCTGAAATGGTGTTAAGGTGTTACAATGAAACGACAAGCTGCTTCTGTTTACTTCTGTGTGAAGTCAAAGACATTACAAGGAATTCTGAGTGGCAAATCTGCTACTGTTATCATTGTATACTGCAATTTATTGTTGCTAGTGTTAGAATAGAGAGTTCAACAGGTGTATAGCAACGGTAACTAAGGGGGCAGAGCTTAGAAATGGTCAATAGAATGTTTTTTCTCTAGGCTGAAGATAACAAGATTGAGCGCAAGAAGTTATTCAAGTGTAAAAATGATCCAAAAGAAATATAAGATATTTTGTAGCAAGGAAGATATTCAACATCTGTTTCACATCCTTCCATAACCAGAGACCCTGAGTAGTTGTAGAGTGAGGAACTGAGGGAGGATAAACTCAAATTAATACAAATTTTACTCCTAATTTACCTAGTAAGGGGTTTTGCTGACCATGCATCAAACCCACCTAGACATATTTACATGTGACAAGATAAAGTTTCTAAACTCAGATGCTCATGTAAATGCTGCTCTAAGAGTGAGGCGACTGTAAGTGAATCTAAAGGTAAAGCTCCAACTTCTGCAGAGCTTGAGAAGGTGATATACGAGACAACTCTGATGCCATCAAGCAAACTGTGTTTTCCTGTGCCTCAGAGTGAGTTACAGAAATGAAACCCTAGAGCTGTTAGCAATCAGTGTCACGTTGAAGGACAGAAATGTTTCGCTCATATATCAACTTCTACCCTGAAAGAAGCATCTTACCACACTATAAACATGGTGATTGCAGTTGTGGCAAATGAGCTCCTTTATGGTTAAATTAAAGTCAAGTCAAATCATCTGAGAAAACATCTGGAATGAAGCACCGCCACAGAAGTAAAGACAGCCAGTGAGAGAAGATAGGGAGGACAGAATAAGGGCAGAGTGAGAGATACAGTCTGGATGCTCACGTGGTTGAAGGAACAAACATCTCTCTCACTTGAGGGTTAGAGAGATGCAGTGGTTTTCAGAGAATCTACAGTTATCTCATCTGCAGGATCTCATGGATTACACTACATGTACTACGTATTCTCCATACTTCACACCAGAAGATACTGAGGTAGTATAATTATAGCAAACACACTGTGCTCTTTCAGAAAAGTAAGACTTTAACCAGAGGCACCAAATTAGCTGTCGAATCAGTCTGAACTCAGATTCAAAAAGATTACTGTTAGATATGTGGGCTGAAAGCTGCAGACACACAACTCTTTGCAGCGCCACCACAAATAGCTGCTAGTGTCGGACAACATCATAGATAGGATTCATACAGAGATAGATGTTTTTTGTTAAAGGTTAAGATCATTTTTGTTTGAACAGAAACATCACTACTACTATATCACTACCAGACTCCATTGACAAAAGGGCTAATTTTACTGAGCAGAACACGGGAGTTGCTGGAATACCACTGTATTCAGATGTGATCAGTCACATCAGAGACCACTCCCATGAGACAGAATCATATACAAGGTGGAATGGTCAGAACATGCACATTAGTACATACTGCAGGTATGTCCTGTTACATAACAGCAGACATGTATATGTAAAAACACATTTATGTAGAAATAGACTATTTTAGAATGGAGCTGTGACAGCATCCAACAATATGTAAGACTGTGCAGGAGGCAGAGAAAGACCTGGGTTCTGTATCATCCTCTGGTACTCAAAGACTGACACTGCATGAGTAAGAGACCGAGAATTTCACAGCGAGGAATTTCAAAGGCAAGCTGTATAAGTGTTGTTAAGTGACCCAGAAGCAATGTGTAACTGACTCTTAGTGAGGGGAGGACACAGGATGACTTCCTGCTCGTTAATGCAAGTATCTAATCAGCCAATCATGTGGCAGGATGTGATCTTAGTGACTTTAATTGTTGGTGCCAGACAGGATGGTTTGAATAATTTGAAAATGTCTTTGTCACCTGGTCTGATGAATCTCATTTTCTGCTGTCACTTTAAGTTTTTCATTTGGTGTAAACATCATGAGTCCATGAAGCGATCCTGTCATGGATCCAACAGTAACTGGTTTTAACCTTGTGGCTTGGACAGTCCTGTTTTCCACGATCCTTCTGAAATCTGCTTCACATGTGTGTCAGTAAGGATAGATTGATGCTCAGGTTCCATTTATCTCAGGGTTGCAAACATAAGTTAAACCAAACACTCGCAGCAGTTACGATGCAGCCTGTCCGACATCAGGATGGTCCTTTCCCAAGAATAAATGTTAGTCCTCCCACTCAGTTAAAAATGTTCTCTGCTTGTTGACGCTACCTCAGGGGGTGCTTAAGAGGAATCTTGGGAACATTTGAATTTCATGACATCTTCTCCATCCTCCTTCCTGAGGCCTATTTAGCTTAATTCCTTCTTAACGGACTGTTGCGAAACACAGCGTATGAATCAGACAGGAGAGGTGTGTTGATCCCAGAGACAGGGCTGAGTTTAGACAGATGTCTCTCTCTCCGCTTCTCTCCTCTCCCCCTAAATCACGAAACCACTTCCTCTGCAAACCGCAGACGGCTCTCCTCCACTCTCACGCATCAGTACAAATCTCACGGCTCATTCACAACAACAGGAGGAATGATAGTGATCCGCAGAGGAGAGAGGTGGTGAGAGAAGATGGATGAGCTGGGGAGGGAGTTTCCCTTTGGTCAAACTGTACAGAGAAAACACAGGGATTGCCTAACTCATAAATGTCCACTATTACACACAGCAGTGACAAATAGTCTCTGGACACCTAGTATGGTTAAATATGGCAACACGCAGGCTTTCCACAGTTCAGCCATCTAAGAGCAGAGTTACACTCACAACATCTGTGTGAAAACTTAGACCATGAGAAACAACAGGCCATGTTGTGACTCAGAAAGAAAGTGACTGACTGTAATGAAATAGCTCAGATGATAGCAGGGAAACTACAAATGTCCATGTTAATTATTTCACCTCGTGCTGAGGCTGTGTGGGCACACATGAGGTAATTTCACTAGTTTCCAAAGCAGCGCCACTTGTTTGCAGCAAAACCAGCCCAATCACGACAGGATGTTAATGATGGATGAAGCAGCAGGAATGTTTTAATCAGTGTTAATTTTGATAGTATTTTAATGACATGGTTTATTTGTCCATTCATCTATCTTTCACAATATCATTTATCTTTGACCAACTGACGAAAGTGGAGAAGTTTTGTCAGTTTCATTTTCAAATGTTACTTTTTATGTCGTTTTAGTCTTGTTTGCATCTTGAAAATAAGTTTTCACTTATGAAATGAACACTGGCCTTGGTTTTTCAACCTATTCAAAACTATATTGATTAAGATGAGTTAAGGAGTATGGGGCTTTAACAATGTCCATGACAGTACTGGTCTCCACACTCAAGCCAGACGCAGAAGTTACAGCAAAGTGTGCTCCTGAAGGGAACATGGGATAGGAGTCGTGTATTGTTAAGCAGAGATATGAAATAATGACTTTGAGGAGCCATGTTGCTCAACCTGTCGGAGGAAAAGCTGAAAAGATCTTTAACTGGGATGGAACACACAGTTATCCTTGGTTCATACACAAGATCCTGTTTGCTGTGTGCTGAAGAATCTAGTTTTTGGCAACCAGTTTACATCGCTGTCTTTGTCTCTCTCTTCTGCTCTGTCCGTGTCATGGATGTATAAAGAGTTGCAGGTCTGTGTGTCTGTTTGACCAAGGATTTCTGTTTTGGTGAGATTTAGAGAAAACACTACTACTTAAAGTGTTGAGGTGCTGGATTCTCAAATAAACATACCAGTTGATAATTTAGTAAATCTGCAACAAATAGAGGCCTCAATGATTCAGTGGACCAAGAGCAGCACAGAGGCTCTGGAACAAGGCAGGGATTGCCGATATTTGGTTTTTCAGGGCCGTAGTGAGCTGCCTTCAGGAGGGATTCCAGACTCCTATTTGTGCAGGATAAACAGCAGGCCTTCACAATAACAGGTCGCTGTTTACTGCAACTTTGTCAGGGCTCTTCAGAGTAATGTCTAGAAAGGTTTGTGAGGGTGTACACAGACACACAGGTTTAAAAACTAAACACTTTTTCTTTTCTTTTCTTTTTTTTTTAGTTTGGATACAATAATTAGTGTATTAAAAAAACATTAATGTTACATGAACAGATCTGACTATAACTTAAAAATCCCAGCTTAAATATTTTATTGCTGCAACTTTCATAATTATGACAAGACTGTTTTTAAGTGAAACTGTGGATCGAGCGTAAAAATACCAAATAGCAAAAATGTCTGCTGTGATATCAGGACTGTCAAACTGAGCAGACAGAAGCCAGCATCAGTACAGTACAGTATTAACAAAATGACTAACCCTGGCCTCATAGTTGATGATAAGAAGTTGAGTGACAGCAGTGTGGTTTGCTCATTTGCTCTGTGAGGAATTTTATCAGTAGAGATGGGTCTGTGTGGCCCCCCCCCCACCCCCCCAGGATACATCTGCTCAGAGAGGAAACTACAAAAACGGTTGGGGTAAGCATGAATAACATGTGATGTTGTGAGAGTAGAGAAACTGGCAAAGACAAAAGTGTCCAAAGTTGACTAGGTAAAAGATGTGTGTGTATCTTTGTGTGTTTGAAAGTTGACAGAGTGAGGAGTCAGTGGTCTAGACATGTTTTGTCTAGGGGAGAGGGTATGTGTCCCACTGTTTCTCATTTGTTCTAGCTAAAACAATGAACTACTTAAGCTGTCACTGTTACTTAACAGATAGCACTGATCCACTGTAAGCGTGCAGAGAAATAAATGAGTCAGGGAGCGTTTTTCTTATTCCTCTTCCTTGACTTGACAGTAATTTATAAACCTAGGGGTTAGTGGATGTGGTAGCCAAAAATATTATGTGGTTTTTGCTCTTTACAGCAATTCCAGCTGCTGTTTGGTCAATTAAAGGAGAGGGCTTGGTTGTGAAATTGACTTCACAACCACTCCAACTAAAAGAGAAACTGTCACAAGGTCATTACAGTTCAGCCTCTGTCAGCTTCAGTGAGCTTGACATTTGCCCCCCTCCCAAGTGACATAATTAGAGTAACAAAAGTTCCAGTTAACCACATCACAACTAACATAGCTCCATTTTAGCCGAATATCTACACTGTTCTGTGTCTCATGAATTAGTCTTGCATTCCACAACAAAACCAAAAGCAAACTGTTTACTTACGTCAGGGTCATGACAATGTCAGCCATGCTAATATTATATTAGCGTAAAGAAAATGCAACCATCAGGGGCTAATGTTAAGTAACTGCAAAACCAATTAAAACATTTAGATGAGTATGAAAGCTAACTGAAGCCTGCAAAGAGCAGAAGGCTATAAAGAGTTATCAAAGTGATTCCAGCTTGTTATTTCCACTGTCTGAAATGCCATTAAGATGTGGCAGTTAAAAAGGGAACTTGAGAAAGTTGAGGCAAGATCTGCTTCAGGGGTTATGTGGCAGCCAGTGGCACAGGAAACACTGTGTAGATACAGGGAAGAATGGATTCTAAAGATCAATTTCCGGATGTAAATGTCATGGAGTCAGTCAAGAAAATGAAAGTGAAAAGAAGCTGGCTTCTACAACAGGACAATGATCCAAACCAGATCTCACAATCCACCATGAACTACTTTAAGAAATAAGCTGAAGCTTTTGAAACGGTCCTCATAGTCCCCAGACTTCAACACCTGTTAATGTTTTTTGTATAAGAGTACAACATATCAAAACACGAAAGGGGTCTGAATACTTTCTGAAAGCGTCATGTTTGACCTCTAAGACCTTTTCATGCCTTTGCTCAGTATCTGTGATGTGAAAGATCAGATTTCCAGAGTCAAAGCTCAGATATAAAATCTGCTGCTGACAGTGTGGTCACCTAAACACTCATCTGCACTGGAGGAGATTGTACCTGCAACTGAGGAACTTGATAACTGACACATAACTGTTTGAGTCAGATTTTGGGGGGATGCATTTTTTTCTTGTAGCAGAATGATGAAGTAAGAGTTTCTGTCAGCTCTTCCTGTTCCAAGTCTGAACATGTCAGTTTCACTCTAATGTACAGTAGCAGTAACTGTCCCTCCCCTCCCCCACTCTGACTCTCTGAGACCTGCACTCGCTGTATTCAGCTCTCAACAGGTCTGTCTGAGAGTTCACTCTCACCAGCTGAAAATGTCAAATGCTCTTTATATTCTGCACAGCTGTCATACAGAAACCTTTGCTTTATATTCATTACTCACTCAATAATGGTTTATGTAATGGTCACTTAAATGCCATGCAAAGTTTAATGACATGCTTCTAATTGAAAAATCAAATAAACCAGAGAAAGATTAATAGAAGAATGGTTTATCATTTTATCAGCTAATCAGCCTGGTCTAACAAAACGGCGTATGAATAACACGCAGTTTGCTTTTCACGTGTCATTTTACGCTTCACCATTTCACTACTTTGTAACCCCCAACACTAATCAAAATGGTGAAATGTCATGGAAGTGGCATGGTATTCAAATGCAACGTTAAAAGAAAAAATCTGATTAGATGTTATTAGAGGCTAAAGAAAAAGTACAACCAATATTATTTATTGATGTATTCAGTTATATTTCTGACTTCTATGATAAGCTTTTACCACATTTTGTCAGTTCCAGGGCTCCACATAGTTCACGATACACTTTTTTACAAACCACCAGTTTTTCTTTGTTTGAATCTCTTATATTTCCTCTTTACAGTTTCTTCATTTTCCCACAGACACCTTGTGAATTTCAAATATGGTCTCAGAGAGGGAGACCCTTTTCTAACCACATGTGAGAACAAAGTGATGACAGCCCATTTCCCGAGGTCATGCTATAACTCGAACTGTTATAGCATCAAAGTATCTGCTGTGAACCTGAGTCACCGGTTTGTTTCGAAATGGCCGTTTCACTCAGGTAAGTGGCTCCTTAGCTGGTCTTTGTGAACAGCTGTGAGGTAATGCCTGGTGCCATGCCAGCTTCTCTCTACGAGGAAGAAAACTCTGAGCTCTAAGCCCTTTGTCTTCCTTTTTTTCTCTTCTCTATGAAGCAACAATCCCTGAGAGACCACTGGTGCAACTAAAAAAAATCAACAAAGCAGTCTGACTGAAAATATGGCATGTTATAAGCTGTCTCTCTCCATGGGTGCACATTTTTCTGGATGTGGGTGTGTGTTTGGAGAAGTGCGCTAGTGCTTTATGTGAGCCAACACTGAGCCCTGTCAGGACTTGTTACAAGAAACTAATTTCTGAATAATTGCCAGTGAACAGGCACAGCTAGGAGCACACACTCACACACACACAGTATTACAAATAGTGGAACTTTGGGGTCGAACCCTCCAATCAAATCACGACTAAAAATCAAGTAATGTTTCATCAGCTCAAACCAAACTAAACCTGTTAGTTTAGTGGTAAGAGTCAATTTCTCCCAGTAAATGAATGACATAAATTCCAGCATCTATACAGTCAGCAGACAGAAAGTACTTGTTTTCTTCAGAGACTGATGGCAGACGGATGTTTCTGTGGTCCTCCTGCTGATGTTTCTGTGGTTACTCTCAGGGTGAATAGATGTTATTGACTGCAAACCTGAAAGAATAATGATGTGAAGTGAAGCCAGAACAGTTTTATGTCACGTCCATGCTTTAGCTGTCATATCCTGGATCTTTAAGTTATGTCTTGTGCAGATTAAAATTCTCTTTGTCCTTCCATGTTTTTCCAAAGTATGTCAAGGCTGGTGTCTTTTAAAATGAATAAAAGAGCATTTACACAAGTGTAGATTCAGAGAAAATCATTCTACTGATGGTTGTTATTCAGCTGTTTGACAAAATGAATACTGCTTTGAACTATAATGAATATGCTTCGCTCATTTCATATTCTGCTCTTTAGCTATCACATGACTTCTATAGAGTGACTCACAAATGGCTCTCAAATTATCTTACTAATGGAAAACAATTTTGGATGGACATCTGATTTGGCTTTTGTTAAAGGTATAACAAAAAAAGTTTAAACTCATCACTTATGACCAACTAGAAGTGTGTGGTGGTGTATTCATCTGAAGAGATCCTGCAGTCTGCCTGTATTTTCTTAATTTCTTCTTATATTGTGTTTGGGTCGTTTCTGGGCTGCAATCTTTGGGCGATCCCAGCCAATAACAGCGTGCAGGGCGTGAGGGCGGGACACTCTAAAAACATAGCAACCATGTTACATTCTCTCCTCTGTTAGTGTCATGGATGTATAAAAAGCTGCAGGTCTGTCCGAGGGCAGGGCTGAGCTACAGACACACAGAGCAGAATGGCCACAGTGGACAGATAGATGTGCACCCTTCGGCTGCATTCACAAAAAATCAGGCAGTGTGGCGCCTCCCTGCGGAGTTGTGAGGCGTGTTTATTAAAAACGAACTGGAAACAGTGTTCCATTTCTCTGCTCCCTGTCTTTATTCACTCACTAGCTCGCTTGACCACCACTGCTCGCTCTCGCTCATTGAGATGGGGAAGATGGGCCAACTTTGCATGCTGTGTGTATATACAGCAGCTGCACAGTATACCTTTAAATTGTGCTGATGATACCAGCCTTTTCCACATTTTTCTACCCTTATTTCTAAAGCAAAGATTTCACTCCCATTCTTTTATCCATACCACTTATCCATTAAGGGTCGCAGGGGAAGGCTGGAGCCTATCCCAGCTGATACTGGGCGAGAGGCAGGGTACACCCTGTACAGATCGCCAGTCCATTGCAGGGCACGACATATATAGACAAACAACCATTCATACTCACATTCACACCTACAGTCTATGGGATGGTGGGAGGAAGCCAGAGTACCTGGAGAGAACCAAGGCAGGCACAGGGAGAGCATGCAAATTCCACACAGAAAGGCCCCAGGCACCACTGTTCCACCCCGCAATAATTTCCAAATGGTTTTATTTAAACAAACTGTTTCAGCTGGAATCATAAATGATCATCTTCAAAATCTTGTCTTAAGAGGGGATTTTAAGGATGGTACAGATTTAATAAATGCATCCCTCTACAGAACTTATAATAGACTTATAATAAATGTTTTGTGGGCTGTTTATTCAGAAGGAAATCATGTCAATATGACAAAAAAGGAAAAAAGATAGCTGGTTTCAAAGGAGATCCCGACTGATTAGAAAGAACCACAGAGAGCTGGGAATTCTTCATAGATAATCTTCCTGATAGCATAACTTTATTACAGGCCTGAAATGTGACCAGCTCAGTATTCCCACGCTCTCTTCATCCTGGCCAGAAACACAACCATGTCACAAGACTTTAGCTCTGAACAGCATCTGTTTTCAAGGTGTCAAGGTTTGCAAGTCTTACTGCATATTAATATGTTCTAATATGATTGGATGAGGCTGCAGCCTTCCGGCCTTGTGTGTATGTTAATGAAGCTTTGTAACTTATTGTAATCCTCTGTGAGTGTGAGTGAGTGCGTGCGTGCGTGCATGCATGCGTGTGTGTGTGTGTGTGTGTGTGTGTGTGCACGCGCGACTACTTCCTGGCATGATGTGTCAGCAAATAATGAAGTAACCAGTATCTGGTTTAAATATCAAACACATATTCGCTTTGGCTCCATCTGCACTGCTGGTTTAAACTGGGATGTTTTTGTACTGCATTTCCCAGAAATCACCTGTCAATCCAGTGCTGTTTCCAGTACTATGACGTCTTCTCCTTAGATTTTCTCATAATAAGAACAGAATTTTTGTGGAATTCTGTCTCTGCCAAGAGGAGAATTACTGCCTTGTGGTTTTATGCCACTGACCAGTCAAGCTGCAGAAATATGGTCACAATCTCCCCTTCTGTTCCTGAGTTATGATGTTTAATAGAGGTCAGAAAAGCCTTCTTGCAGAACATTATGGTGTCACTGTGAAGTTGACCTTTGACCTTTTGGATACAAAATGTCATCACTTCATTATCTCACCCTACAGTGACCTTTGACCTCAAATTCTAATCAGTTCATCCTTGAATCCAAGTGAATATTACTAAATTTGAAGAAATTCCCTCAAGGTACTCCTTAGATATCACATTCACGAGAATGGGATAGACAGGCAGACAACCCAGAACCTCGTTTACGATGTAATATCTCATACGTTTGACTCACTATCTCCATGACTTACAATAAGTATTTCTATTTCTGTCATGCATAATGTTTCCTCTCTGTTTGCTGTTGTAACCATCAATGATAAGGTGGTTATTTAAATGATATATTCCACCCTGAGGTTCATTCTTTGCAAGAAATCTTTTCAAATTTCGTTCTGAAGGTAACATTTTCACTGATTGTGCAGTTTGGTTGATCCTGTCGTTGGTTGTATGGTGGTGTGGACTTATGTATCATGTCATGTTAGGAGACAATTCTTTAAAACAGAAAGCTTTCTGGTGGTGGCCTCCTCTGGTGGTGGTGGCTTCCTGTGGATCAATAAAGTGAAGGTCGATGAGGCCTGTGAGTCTACCATGAAACCTATGATATTTTGTCTTGTGACCTCAGCCAGTTCAATTTGAATTAATCAAATTTCCTCCTGAAAAGCAGAAACCAAGACTCCACCAGCTGCTGCTCTAAGAAATCTGACACCACAGTCATAAAACAGAGGGTCAAACGATTTTAGATTCTGTCAAACAAATCAGGTTTTGTGCAGGTGAATTATATGGAGATTACGCTCCTCAAAAGGCCCATAATGCATCAGTCAAAAGATTATGTGTCAGTGGTTCAAGCTGTTATTGGCTTCAGCAAACAGTTTGATAAATGTGAGGGTAAGGCTGTGTCATTACCGTATGCCACAGTGCTTCTGTCAGACCTCCTGTGCCTCTTCCTCCTTAGACATGTCCTTCTCCTTTAATGCACAGTGCATGGTCTTTGGATTTTAGGACAATGAGCTGAACTCAGTCCATAATAAATGAGTACTAGAAAAATGACCCCTGAGCTATTAAACATGCACTATTGATCTTATTGGCTGTTCATTGTCCCTGTTACAACATAGTGTTTTGATTACAGCATCTTTTACAAGAGGAAAGTCATGTCTACAGTGGCCTCCATCAGGCAGCAGAGGTTTCATTTTATTCCTTCTCTCCTCAGAACAATTCATGGGCCACACAAGACTTTGGAGTTTGCAGTTGATGTTTTTGCAAAGACAGACGGCACATCATAAGTTCTAGCAGAGCAGTGCACCGACTTGCGTGTGGTGATTTGTTCAGTCATAACAGACATATCCTTCCTGGTTCAGGCTGTATAAATAACATTTAACATTTGCAACCCCTGGAACCCACACTGAGCGACACACTCAGCCGGTATTAAAGTAGAAATAAAACAAAAAAATGTCTGCAGGTAAAGACTGTAATCTACTGGACCTATCCCTGCTTATTTCAATTGATCAGTTTCTATGGCATTTTAGGGCTGTTCTTTGTTGTCATGCTACTCTGGGTCCATGTAATTTAGATACAACATGTGGTAGAGCAAAATATTAGAAATACCATATAATATATTGCAAACTACATTAAACACCACAAACTATAGCCTCAGAAATGACCATAGGTTTTAATCAACAATACTGAAAACTAAACATTTTAAATGTTAAAGTATTTTAAAGCAGTATTTATGACAGGACTAAGGCCCTTTTCACACCTGGCATTAATCTGCATCTTGGATGATCCAATCACACAGCTCAGCACAGGTGAGAATGTACCCAAGATGCATTGAGGATGTACTGAGATCTGATCACTCAGACCAGATTCAGAAGTGGTCTGGGCTACATATGGCCACACTGTTTTAGCAGGAAATGCATTTTTGCCGCCCATCTCTTAAAAGCAACAACACATTTGCTCTTCGTAAACAGAAATAATACACAGAAATTATTTGCATATAAAACGGGGAAGTGAGATCTGACAAGTTTTTACTAGAGATGTATGTGGAGATGCTATCTAAAGCCAGGTGTGAACTCATTTACATAACATTTGCATTTCGCTGTTCCCTCGTGATCGCACCACCCAAGACCTGTGTGAATGCCAAGTGTGAACAAGGTTAGATTGGACTATAGTGCCACATCATGCTGGAGGGATGTCATTTGGCCTGGAAATGCCCCTGGATCCTCCTGGAGGACATCCAGGCTACTTCTGTGCTGCTGCTGCTGCTGCAGAAAATGCACTGGTGGATTTTAACAACAAATTCATGTTGACTTTTTTTTATTAGAGGTAAATAAATGCTTAACATGTGGATGCTTCTTGAATGTCTTATTCTTCAGAAGAAGTCAGTTTCTCTGCTATCAGAATCAGTCTGTTGCAGTTGCAGCTAAAGCAAACTGTGTGTTTTGTGCATGTGTGTGTGTGTGTGTGCAGGGGATTGTGTCAACAACACTACAGAGGAGACCCTGGAGAGTGACAGTAACATAAAGCTGCTGCTACAAATCAAAGACAGAACATGGAAGAGCTCAAACTAGGAGTAAAAATATTATTTTACTCCTCTGTGCGCCCTAAACTATACATAAACATGGAAGTATCATTTTATCTCTATTTATCCACTCCCTTCAAACTATTTCCTCTGCTCTGCACTGATAATCTACATCTGCCTTCCTCTGATCACGTCTCATGTCAAACTCCTTTTCCCTCTGACCCCATCATCCATAAATATTGATGGACCTCTCCTTATCTCTCCTTTTCTGCCATGTCTCCACTCCCTTACACCCTCATCCTCTGTGTTTCCGGGTGATATGGCAGAAAGCAGCGCTTCTGGAAACACAGCCTGAAGCAGCTCATTGGTCTAGACTTCTAGAAATTTGTAAAATATTAAGTCTCCAGTGTATTTAGCAGAGAGAAAATACCTGTGAACTTTTAAAACAACTAATATCTGCAACTGCAACTGCCCAGTAAAAAGGAAGGTTAATTCACGGAGCAGAACTTGTGCCAAATCTAGGAGAAATCTTGGCTTGGTATTACTAAAGTCGGGGTTCAGTTCATAACAACACTTCCCAGTAGTCATTAAAAGTTGCATAAGTTCTGAGAAAGTGCAGCCAGGCTGCTAACAACTAAGAGCTACTGCAGCTGTGAAGTACCAACCGATGAGTCATTTTCTGAGGTGGTATTGTCCTACAATATTTAACTGCTGACTAGAGAAGCTGAGCGTGACTTTTTAATAAGCAAGTGCAGTCAGAGATTTGTCTTTTAAAACGCCTTCAGGCCACAGAAGAGCAGTTTAAGGCTGTTCATTTCCATTCCATTTCAAACTGCTAAAAGCTGCTCCACAGTCCTTTTACCTCCTGCAACACGGAAGGATCCTTGGGACCTAGAGAGTACCCCGCAATAAAGGAATCACTGATAAAGGACCTGCAGGTTAAGTACTCAAAGCAGCAATATGTAATGATTTTACATACAGAATGCTGTGATGGTTCACTGGTTGTAATAGGGAGAATAGAGCCTCTGTCATTTCCATGGTGTGCCTGAACATCTGTCCTTGTGTAATGTAACTTTGGTGAGCAGAGTGCGATCTCCCTCTAACTGAGTGATAGATTGGCAAACTGCCAGAATCAGGCCTAAGTTTAAGAAATGTGTTGAACTGTAGATAGTTAAAAAAGGCGTAGAAGTCACGAAAAACCGGCGTTCATCTCTGATATCCAGTCAGGAAACTATCAGGAAAATATCATGAATTCATGGGTATGGGTGTGTTTTAGTTCAGTAAGTGGGACTACATGATCGGAGCTCTGGCCTTTCAGGTAGTAAACTTTGTTTTCTGCACATCAAACAATGCTCCTCCAGACTCAGCAATTCATTACCACTCATAGCTGCAAGTTGCTTTAAGGCATTTTCTCATATGAATATCACAACATAGCCAATAACCTGCTCTATCCATCAGCTCAATCACACATTCACTGACTTTGATGGTGTTCAACAAAGATCAGATCAGTCTGAATTTTCAGTTCAGAGAGAGAAGTCATTTTGGCTTTCACTCACACACAGTGGAGCTGATGCTGAAGAGGAGCGGATGCAACTATGTTTACAATTCTAAACTGTCACACGGGACAATGCATGCATGCAGGCTGAACTGTGGTTATAACACTATGATAAACCACATGTGAATCTGCTACTTCAGAAAACTGAAGACCACGATAAACAAACTCAAGTGACTAAAATGAAAATGTCGTTGTCTTTACTCTGCTGTACTAATGCCTGACTGAGGCGTACTGGCAGCTGCTGCAGGAACCAGTAGTTTTAGCAGTAGTGATGCAGTAAGTACTAGTTGTGAAGTACAAGCAGTAGTAATAGTAGTTTCCGTGTCATGTACAAGTTAACATTATCAGCCAGTCCTTCTAATGCATGTGAATGCTGTGGGTGCCATAATCAATCACCACTAGGTGTTAGGGTGGGCCTTTGTTGATTTCTTGCTTTGACTTGTTTTGTTTCTTGCTGCTCTGTCTGCTCAACTTCATGCAGACAGAGACCAATTTTACACAGGTGAAAGCTGGAAGATGATCTGAGGAAGAAAAAAGAAAAATATGGTATTTGGAAAACCACTGGCTTTTCCTGTGAGGTTTCGCCAGCGAGACAGTCAGAAGTCAGTTTGTTTGAACTGTGCACTATAACAATTTAGTATGAATATATAGGGTTAGTGTGCAGTATGGAGATCAGGTCACAGCTACAATGTTGCATAATAATTCAAACAAGTCAGCCAGTAGGAAAAAGTCAACCTCCTTCAAGCTAACAAGTTTCTGTTTTAGTGATTTTGCTAATACAATTTTCTATTGCAGTTTTGTTATGGTTTATCATAACCTAGAGGTGAATATTTAAAACTTTAGATTTTTATTGGTTTAGCCTATATAAAAGATTACTGGGTGCCATATTTCTGCCAGCACTGCATGTCTGTAAATGTTTCAGTTCTTTATAATGCCGGCTCAAGTAGGTGATATTCAGCCACAGTTCCTTTCTGAAATTGTTTCCATCATACAGGAAAATCTCTACTTCCTTTCTGCTCAGAAAAAGACTGTATATTGTTCTGCCAAACAATCAGTACCACAAAACATCAGCAGAACAGCACTGATGAACATACAGGACTCACTTCAACCAGTACAAACGATGCTGTTACTGAGGCTGGTTTCTGTTATGATCTCATTCGTTTACCTGCCAAAGAATGGTGATACAACAATGTGTGTGTGTGTGTGTGTGTGTGTGTGTGTGTGCGTGCGTGTGTGTGTGTGCTGTAGAGGTTATTACACACTATATTAAGAAGCCATACATCAACCCAAGTTTTAAAAAAATTATTCTTACCAGTGCTTCAAACCAAACCATGCAGCTGCCACATTCACCTGATTTATCTGCTCCACTTTACTACAACCACTAAATCAACTGTGCTCTGTGTGTGTGTGTACCCTTTCTCAAGGACACAGTGAAGCAAAAGCCCAAATGGGATGAAACATCTGCTTGTACGTCAATGACTTGCTCCTTGATCAATAACACACACACACGCACACACACACACACCGACCATTTATCCTGCTAACAGATCCTTATTCCCACATAATTCTTGAACAGTGACCAGAATAGAGAAATCTCCTGATCTCTTCACTTCTCCCCTCACACCCCCATTCATCATTCACCATTCATAAATACATCACATGTTTAATGTATGTAGGTGACCTGTGCAGTTACCACATGGGAGCTATTTAAAGCTCTACTGAGTCCTTGATTTACTGTTGTATGTGCCTGCACACTGGGTAGACCTGTTTTGTTTCATTAACAGTTGGTAGGTTACAGTCAGATTCTAAAAAGAAGATCCAGTGTATTGGTATAAACATCTACAAACAGAGTGAGTGATGAAGACTGCTGGTAGAACATAGATGACAATGATAATGAGTGCCTGCAGAGGATTTGCATCGATCTACACTTAAATTGATCCACCGCCCTCATCACCCTCAACCTTCATACCCACAGCTTTCAGCTTAACCTTTCACTCCAACTAATGACCCATTCCAATGACATATTTATACGTCAGTGGCCTTCCAAATGAATGGGTCGGTACTCAGTCAACTGTCAAGACAAATCAAAGGAAAAACCTGGCTACTGTTGGGTTTGATCCTTTACAAGGTTCCACTGGTTACAGAGGAGGTCATTTAGGATGTAGTGGTCGATGGGAAGAGTCTAGACATCCTTCAGGTTCTTCTAGGGGTTGTTTAGAAGGTTTAATCACTGAGTAGTAGTTGTTCCAGTGGTCCTTCAGGAGGTCTTTTGTGAGGTTGTAGTGGTCAGTGAGGAAGTTCTACGGGTCCTCTAGGCCTTTCCAGAGGTTTTGGAGGTTCTGATGGTCATTGAGTGGGGTCCATATGTGGTGTAGTTTTGGGAGTTTTAGTGGTCAATGATAAAGTTCTAGAGGTCCTTTTGAAGGTTCATGGCGATGTTAGGAGGTTGTAGTGGCTATTGTTGTAGTGGCCACTGATGAGGTTTCAGTGGTCCTTTAACAAGTCCTACTAGTCCTCCAGGAGGTTTTTAATGGGCCTTTGGAGGATTTTAGGGGTGCTGTGGGAGATTTTGTGTTACACTTGTGCATTGGAGCAACACGGAGCCTACACCATAACCTACAAAAGTGGCCTACGCTGTTGTCAGCGTTTATTCTGCTGCACAGACATTCTGGTGTGTCTGTGTCTTGCTGCAATTACACCACTAAAACACTATCCTCCATCTATATGTGTTGCAGTCATGCTGACAAAGGGAGAGAAATAACACCTTTCAGTGTGAGAGCAAAGTGTCAACCTGCAGTCATCAAACCAAACCATCAGTCATGTGCTGAGAGGACAGAACCAAAGACAGAGAGTCAGTGTGCTTCAAATGAAGCATGTTCCAGACCTCCTGAATCATTCAGACTCTGCAGCTCTGATCTGAACAAAGGGCAAACAGTCTTTGACTTGGCAACTTATCTTACCTGCCCAGACTGCAGGTGATTCTAACAACCATAGATAAATAAGTTTCAGCAACTTTGCAATAGCAAGAGAAAAAGCAGATGAGGGTGCAATGGTGTGCCAGCAACCATGCACACACTGTTGCTCAGATTTTTAGGCAGCCAGTGTTCTTCAGTGGATGACTGAACGCATCTTAATACTGTCACGTTGATTTAACCCACTGATGGCGACAAATAATATTCAACCATTTATACTAGAAATAAAAGAATATGTCACACACTGTGCACCACAGCCTACACATGACATGCTGAAACACAACACTGTATCAGTAGAGTGTGTGTGAGGTTGAATAGGAATGTAGAAACAAAAGAGAGATGAGAGCTCTGACGTCATTAAACACAAAAGAAGTTACCGCACTCACATGGTTCTGACAAGACCAAGTTGTCTGGGCTTATCGCGCACACACAAACACACATACACATACACACACACACACACAGTCTCTCTCTCTCTCATCAAAAACATAAACGCTGTAGGACATTCCTAAGGAACAGAGAGAGAGGAGGATGTTTACCAAGTTGTACATGTGGAGACAGAGAGAGGCACAAAGAGGAGGATGTTTTCTCAACTTTAGGTTCATATACTGTAGGAAAGTTCTAAGTTAAGCTCTGAGTGACCTTAACACTCCAACACACACACACAGCACACTGTGTGTATAAACACGCACTGTATATAACGATATGAAAAGGTTGGTTTTGTTAGAATAAGCAAACTTGTCTCCATATTGATCCAGAAAAACCTCTTATAGGCAGCAGATATTAAATGCTGACAAATGCTGACTACAGAGGTGTGTATGTGTGTGTGTGTAGACATCTGGTACATTACAGTAATGCTGCTTTAATAATTTGCAATAAAGATAAATACTGTTGATGTCGGTGGTTTGGTGTTTACTACTACAGCAGGATTTTATGTTCTGTTAAAAAAAAAGAAAAAAAGGAATTTACATTTTTCCAACTGACACATCCTCCAAAGACCAGCAGATAACTGAAACCTGATGTGCTGCTTTAGACTGTGGCTGTTTCCATTCAGGCTTTATATACATCAGAGAACATAGTATGATATGTCAAGATGCTTTTCAACCTTACTGCTTCTCCAAAAGTGTGCAAGTATTTAAAAATAAAAGTACTTTCTCATTCTCATTCTTCACTGCAGACGACAAACTCATTGAACTAATTCAAACAACATTACATGCCATTTCCGAATTGTGCTAATTAGATTTGTTTGAAAAAGTGAGTGTTCTAATTACAACAAAACAAGTCTAATAAAATCTACTAATAAATGCTTATTGATGTTTTGGAAACCACACTCTTTTTGAATTAATAACATTTATGTGAACATACTGATACCTCACACTCCATATTCAGTACTGTATACTGCAGTGGATACTTCATCTACAAGTTACTGTACTCTGTGGAGCAGCTAGAACACATGGACATTTACCAGAGACGTACTTGACCAGAGACGTACCCATCTGATGAAATTTTGAGGTTGAAGAAAAACGTTAATCCTGGTAAAACATCCTGTGACATCATCACTGATATTTTCACGATCACTGTCGTCACTTCTTTAGAAAATGATACATACACGTAAACTTAACGGCAAACAGACCTCTTTACACTAACAACAAACATCATCATAATGTGAACGTTCTCTCACCAACACACAGCTTTAAATACTTCAAACTGTCAGATTGTAATTAATGAAACCTCTATGAAACATCAGAGGAAGGTCAACAGATGTCAGATTCTGACTCAAAAACTGCATGCTGACACAACTGACGCAACTCATGTTTGGACAATTCATCATCGGGTAAAAATTGTTTTGGAAGGGGATCAAAAATTTTGACAACCAGATCTCAGAGACTAATGACATTAATTATTATTCTTCAGGAGTACAGTGCAGTACTCCCACTGTACCAGAAACATCAGGAGTCAGATGTATAAAACTGTATGTGTATGCACAAGGACAGAAACGTGTATAAATCTCATTATGGAACTGGGAGCACATGCACTCGTCTCATTTCCACTCCTACGTTAGCACACACAAACAGGGAACATAGAAATGGCCTCAGTATGTCTGCCTGCTGCAGCAGTCTTTGGACCTGTCAGTGAGAAGAATGGTGAAGAAGAAGAAGAAGAAAAAGGGCACTCTCACTGATTGTGCAACAGCAATGAGGTTTTCCAACAATGCCACAACAGATGCAACCAGCACACACTGCTGCGGCTATTTATATAACTGTATCAAGGAAAAACATAAGCAAGTACAGGGATAGAAAATCTAAATAATATCTTGAGGTGCCTT
Organism: Lates japonicus; assembly: GCA_033238685.1. Lineage (NCBI taxonomy): Eukaryota > Metazoa > Chordata > Actinopteri > Centropomidae > Lates > Lates japonicus. Next base: position 837,715 of record BRZM01000072.1, on the reverse strand, counting down.
TGACTGACATTTTACAATCATTGTATGCACTGAAATTTGGTTAAAAATCTAGAAGAGCAATATTTGTACAAATTTCCACACAGTCTGCTTTAATAAATACCATGCATGGGTTTTGTGCACATGTATATTTATACATCAAATATAATAAAGATTAGAATCTAAAGAATGTGTTAGAAACAGATGGCTAGATTTTTTTTCACCACAAAACACTTAAATCAGATTGACAGGGTTGTGGTGTTATCAGCTGCTCAGACGAAACTTCAACTTTGGGATTTTAGAATTGAAAAATGAAAGAGATCCACTGCTGCTAAAGACCAAGCGACCTGCCTACACAGGAGTGATGGTAAACTGTTGAGTCAGTCCAGGTGGAGAGTGCCTGCAGCTCTGGGTGCTCTCTTTGTATGTGTTTAAGGCCAAAATTCCTCCTGCCATTTCATGTGCGTCAGACTTTTATTAAATGATGTATTTCATCTCTTTACAATGCAGGAAAACTTGGATTGCAAGTTTGATTATAAATTCACTGTTATCGAAAAAGCATGTGTCATAACCAATTTCACACAAGTGTTTTGAGACTGAATAACTTTGACATTCACATACGCGTCGGCCAAGTTTCACCACTGATGCTTTCACAGTCAGTGGAACTGCAGTGAGCCTACATCAGCCAATGGATGACCATGACTACCACTGACACAGAACAGTTGGGTGATTTCTATCTCAGCTTTAATGATATCCTGAATTTTGCTTCAAAAACACTGAGCTCTAAATGATCATGGTCTGCTTTAACAATCTATTGACTCTCTTGCCAAACCACATACAAAAACCACTTATTTGTGTGTAACGACTCCATTCTTTGTACTGTCATCCAAAAATGCCAACATCTTTTAAAGGCATGTAACTGCTTTGTAAATTTTACACGCCATGTGTTCAAGCCATATTAAGGCCGAGCAGCTTGGATCACTGAGTCGACCGCTTCTTGTTTTGAGTGGGACACCGTGTGCTTTCTGCAGCTTCATGATGCCTGGGCTCTCTGTGCTGCGAGTCTCTGAGGACAGGCAGGAATGCTGACCTCTGCACTTCCTCTCTCTGGGTCTCGTCCTCCCTGCTTTTTTGTAATTAGTTCCCAATAAAAACATGTCCTGTTGAATCCACGCTGAATTTGGAAAACTCCATGTAGGAGAGATCTCAATCTTTTGCCCCTCATATAGTGTTATTGCAGCTGAGGGAGCACCATCAGTCATGGAGAAATAAACTTGAAAAACCACACCACAATTGCTAAATGATATCACTTTGACCTTTAGTTTTTGGGATACTCCAGTTCCCTCCACAGCAAGGTCAGAGGTTAGGTATACTTCATCAGGACAGACACTCAGACTCATTACGGAGTATCAAAACCAGAACAGAGGCTGCAGGTCGGAGTCTGTAGACGCTTCACCTCCCTGTGACTCTCAAACAGCAACAACAGCTCGGCAGAAATCGGACGTCTCTGCTCCTGAAGGAAAAATACGTCCATGTTTGGAGAATTTAAAAGGTTTACATCCCCACCTCTGAAACTTCATCACAGAGTTTTACAGCAGCTGAGCTTAGCTCACCTTCCCCACTTCTTCAGACTTGATGTATAGACAATAAAAAACATTCTTAAAACCAAACGAGCCCTTCAATGAAGCAGTCATTTACAGAATAGCAATAAAAGAGGAATGAGATGAAAGGAGGAACCCAAAGGAACTCCAATAAAAGTCAGTCATCCATCATTCGAGGTTTTGGTCTGAAAGCTTCTCATACTGTAGTTTCAGCTAAGAGTAGAGGGACTATTGAGGATGTAAGATAAATATAACCATGTCACCTAGACATGGTGCACATGACTAATCTGCAACAGTAAATAGGCTTAGAGAGAGACATGATGCTGCCTGAACTATGTTTTTTATCAATATGAAGAGGACATTTCCACTAAATGACAAAATGCTAATACTGAATGTATTTGCAAAATGTTTAACATACACCAGTCAACCACAACATGTTTAGGTGGATGGTACGTGTCAAAGTAACATCCACATGAATGTCAGGATCCAAAGTTTCCCAGCAGAACATTGTATTGTAATGAAATGATCAATAGTATTCACTTCACCTGTCAATAGTTTTAATGTTGTGGCTGATCAGTGTATTTCATTTGTTTCCAATAATATCTGATGTTGTAATACAATATCCGACCTGTGCTTTGTTCACCTACCATCCACCCTGATAGTAGGTGGATGATATTTTGTCTGTCATGATGGTCATTCAATCATGGTGCCATAAATTCTTGTTTAAGAGACTGGCAACACCACAAGTTTCACCCCAACCAATCATCAACCAATCAGCCAACATGTGGCAATGTTTATGCCAGAGAGCACTCTGTCATCTTATTGGCCAGCATGAAGGATGTCACATTCTTCAAAGTCTGACATGTTAGACTTTTTGTTGAGGTATCATCGGGTGTCCCACCGCTGTTCTCTGATTACGTCACGTGACAAGGCACGTTCACTGTTCCCAACGTTTGTATTCAGGCCTGACACTGGAAAGCACAGTGTCACGATTGGGCTGAATTCATGTAGTCTAAACTGGACCTTACAGTCTGTATAAGAATGTTGCACTTCCTTGAATGGAAATGTTCCAGTGATTACATTTCAATTAAAGCATATCTGAAAAACCAAACTACCAACATATGCAGACAAACACAACATGCACGTGTTCAGACTGCGTGCTCCTCGGTGACCTCTCCCTCAGTGTGTTGTCATGGCAATGTGATGACAACTTCCTGCTTCCCTTTGTTTAACTACAGTCTCTTAAGCTGGAAATCTGTGGTTTAAGAGGAAATGCAGACAAAAAATAGCAAGACAGACAGTCCCCGGGTGAAATGCAAAATGCTAACGTGCGCAGGCACTCACACATATACAGGGATTGTGGTTTAGCAGCCAATGACTGAGTGATGGCGGGAAACAGTGAAAACACAAACGGACCACAACTTATCGTCATATCTTTACATATATTTTATATGTTAAGGATCAATACATAAAGTGGTTAGGTGAGACCTTGTCTTATTGATATAACTGATAATACTGATAATATTAGGGATGAGAATACCAGTTCCCATCCAAAAACTGGATCTGCCCATATCAAGTAGTGATCCAACACCAGTTTTTTTCCCCAAATGTTAAATCGTTAGCAAAATTCATGTCACAATACAAGATTGTGGACATTTGTATCGTTAGTTTCCATCTCAGTTTCACAATTGTTAAACCTGTAGTTAATGGTACTAAGATGTAAAGCCTGAGTTTTGACTGGGATAGGAAGCTAACGGTTCTTAAATTCAAACATACATGTGCTATAAGCATAACTCACGACTCTGGTCTCATAATAATCCCAGAATTCCATCAGCTGGGATTTCCTAATCAAATAAAACAGCTGCCACATTCCTTTGACGTTGAATTTCAGGCTAAACGTGTGCTGTTAATGCTAATTTTAGGCATGCTTGGCTGGATGTGTGCATAAAAGGCTTATGAAAATACTGAGCATGAATCCTGACTTTTCCTTGTTTAAACTGTCAGGAGAAGGAAAACAAAACCTTTAGTTTTCTGTACTTGGCTGTTCTTCAAGCAGAAAATCTCAGTGAATTAAAGAGAGTATTTGTCAGCCAGACTTTATCTTCCTGTGTGTGTCACTAACACATGCTGCCTTTGTTCACCTGTCCAAAATCCGTACCAACACTCACACAGCTTTTGTTAACCATTCCAATAGGTGCTAAAAGGTGTTGCATTGTGTGGCTGCCAGGAGCTGGAGGGGGGAGGGAAGTTCTTTGTATTGTGGCTGACAATGAGCAACAGAGATGAGATTTTACCCTTTTCACCAGTTCATGCAAACCTGTGTTTGTAAGCACCATTAATATAATAATAATATATAATAACTGTCCGTCACAGATCTGTCTCAGACTAAAATGCAGCAGTAAGAGGGAAGGCAAAGAAAATGTATACATTTTTATTTAGAAGTGGAATGTGTTTCATATGGTCAAAGGCTGTAGTTATCTTCATTATTGACTGATGTGCAGACCATTTCTCAATTAACTGATTGTTTGGTCTATAAAATGACAGGCAACAGTGAAAAAACATGGTGCCTTTTTTTATGAGTCCTTGTAGATGATATCAAAAGTTATTTTTAGTCCAAAGGAATTCCATTTACAATGATACAAAACATAGAACACCAGCAAATCCTTCCACTGGAAAGGCCGTAATCATGAGAATTTTTGGCAATTTTGTTTAAGAAACTGGCTTAATCAGTTAATTGATAATCAAGATAGATACCATTTAACTGTCTGTCATCTGTCATTAATCATTATAGCTCTAATATGTTTTTTCACCCTAACTCTTAGTTGCAGTTGTTTGAATTCTAAGTTATTTTTTACTGACTGCTCAAACTTCGGCGCCTCTATCAAACTGTTGAGGTGCCCATTTACGTCATAGATCTGTCTCAGCAAAAGTAGACTTTCGATAATTTGCATACATATGACATCTTTTCATTATCAGTCTTTTCACAAGGTGCGATCAAAAAGTGCATAGAGCGTGCATATGCAGCAGGTGCAAGCAATAATTTTCGTGAGTCAGTGTTTAGCGATCAACATCGGGTCCTGTATATATGCATTTTTGTCACCATTTATGATTTTACCATGGAGCAGAAGCAGCGCCGGGTCGAAAGCTGCAAGCATCTTCATCAACATGCCCACGTCAACGCCTGTTTGCTCACAGCATGTTTTTACAGCAAGTTTTTTGGCCACACCAACACAATTGTCACTCTCCACCTACTTAATGGCTTCAAACATCTTCCTCTTCCAGCACTTTGTCAGATGATGCCTGATGCACTCACAGAACAGGACCTCCAGGGAGAGTTTCAAGCCTGGCAGGAGACATAATATGCAGAGTGATCTTTGCAAAAGTAGATCAGAGTAAGAGCAGATCTTTAAGTTAATGTGTTCCTTTTCTGTGGTTTTCTGTTAACCTATGCTACCAAGAAAACTGATTTCCTACACACTTCCTATTCACTTCTGGACACACACTTGCACCACCCTGAGTGATCAAAGTGACGTGGTTAATGTCCACGACTGTTTGAAATACAATGGAACATTATGTTATATCATGTTGTCAACACTTTACAATGAGAAAAGTTGTTGAAAGAGCAATACTAAATATTGTTACCACTTCTATCTTTATCATAAATGGGGATTTTGACCAATTTAGACTTTATAATGGACATGGTTCAGTAACATCATTACATTCAGTAAACCTTATTGTTGAAAATCATAGACATGAGACATGCTGAGATGTGTTTTTTCCTGCTAAAAGGAAGTCTGACAATGTATGTATGAAATGTATGAAAATCAAAGTTCTCACAAGAAATTTGTTTGGCTCAAACACACTTCAAAGAAGTGTAGAGATAACCTCATTTCAGCACAACAACTTTTTCGACAAGATATCACAACCCTCAGTGTGTTTTACCAAACAGTAGAGAAAAATACTGCATGCAATACTGGAGAGTGTGTATTTTTCTTGCTGTTCCAGATTCCAGTGTTTGAACTGGCAGCCCATAGTGCAGCATGAGCAGCCCGATTTTGTTTGTAATATTACAAAAAGGAGAAGAAGAATGCATCAAATCCTGTAAAAGTGAGAGAGGATTTGTCCCTGAGCCATGTTACTGTCTGCCATCTTCTCTCCTACTCACCACACTCGCACAAAAACACCTTATTTCCTGACATCTACTCCTTTATGGCAAGCTATTGTGTTTCTCTTCCCAGAATTGAACGACAAACCCAATAAAAGCCTCTTAGTGTCTCTCTCCTAAACGTCTCTCTCTCTTTTTCTCTCACTGACACACACGCAGCATTTCTCTCGTCCATTTCAAACTGTACAGACAAGCTGCTACAATGCCCAAAGACACAGGTATTTTGTAATTCTGTCTCAGTCTTTTACACTGAATATATTAATACACTTACTAACGCATGGACATACACACACACAGGAACACACACATACATTTTTACTTGAACCAGTACGTGACTGACTGAAAGTCTTTGTTTCACTTGAACTTGATGATGCAGTATTAACCACAGAAAGACCACAGACAGAGAAAACACTAATTACTGTGTGTGTTAATCTAAGCAGCACTATGTGCATAACTGCATGTCTTTATGGGTGTTTATGACTTTCGATATGAATCTTCAGGGGCCACGTCTTTATTTTTAAAAGAGGCTCTAATGTACTGTGTGTCAGACGCTTTGAAGTTCCACTGTAAAAAGTGTCTGTGACTGTCCTTCATTTAAAAAAATACTGATTATCTGACAATGTAAATCGTTTACTTTTTTGGTAAAATAGTTGAATTTCAAAAATGTAGTATTGATGAGTATATTAAGTATATTAAGTATAGTATATTAATGAGTATTTCCTAATCTGAGAGCAGTGGTAATGTTCCGACTTACTTTGTAAATACAGTCATGTAATCCTTCCATTAAAGTGAGAGACACATCATTTCATAAGATAATGCGCGTTCTCAGTCTTTGATATTTCGACATGACATGAAAATGACAAAAAAGCAATGCTGTTAGCTCCCCCTATTGGCTGACTGTATACAGCAGATGATGTGGTGCAATAGCCTGCTGTGTAAATACATTTTAAAAAGCCTCCAAAATCTTTAATCAATATCTTTGATCCTAAACAGCAGCAGGGGAGAGTGAGTTACATCCTCAGTCCTGAGGACACATTCAATAAGACATAATGAGTGAACATTATCACCTCTTAACATTAATCAGGTGTGTATCTTAAATGAGAACTGCCAATCACTTGAAGTTTCCTGCAGAGCAGTGATTGTGACTGACTGGATTGTTTGTCTCGACTTTTCCCAACATTGCGTCGTGCTGCTCTGATTACTCGCAGCAAACAAGATGTGAGCTCAATCACACAGATCCTAAAGTGTAATGTAATGACTGGACTCACTCATTAAATACATGGCCTTGGCTGGGTGATGTAACACCACTGATAACAAACAAATAACACTGTCTACAGTACACTATTTTCTGCTACCAATCCCACACTGTAATGCAACATATTTTATTGATGTGAAAATAACCATGTATAACTCCACAGCTGCCAGTTACTCAGTTTACACTATAGACTGGACTACTGGTCTATTATATACAGTAGGTAGGAGATTTCATACACAGTGTTAAGGAGTGGAAGCGAAACCAGAAATTTCAGGTTTTACTTCAGAAAGAAGAAAATCCTTCAAAATCCAAGTTACATTTGGAACGACACTAATAATTAAGAATCAAGCCTCGGAACAGAACCTCTCTCTACAGTGTGTTTTTGATTTTTTGGTAGAAAAAGATCTCCGCACACTTAGATCCATACAGTGATTTCACCTTATTTGTGAGCTTTCAGTTTGTCAGAGCTTCATCAGAGCACACACAACTCAACAATAAGCAGACAGGCAAAGGTACACAATCACCTTCTGATCACTAGCAGTACGCACTACACCTGTGTCTGCACTGGTGATTTGGAGAGAGGTGGAGCACAGAGAATATAGGAAAACATTACAAAAAAATCAAAGAGCTCCTCATATTATTAACATTCATATATAATTGCATCACGCAATCAATGAGGTTTTAAAAGGCTTAGGTCATAATACATACAGTATTAATCTATATGTCATTATACTTCAGCATTCACGACTTGGCTCTAGGGTCACAAATGACTCAATTTTCCAAAGATGTAATTTTCTAAATAAATCCAACTGTCTCATTTTGACTCATCAGGGTGCCCACACCCTTCTTGCTTTAATTCCTATTTCTCTTTTTTCCCCCATGGCAGGGAGACAGGAAGCGGCATTGAGTGGTTCTCATGGTAACACGCCTTTGGTGTGTCACCAGTGGCGGCTGGCCAAATATTAGCAGTGACCTCTGGAGCTGACAAATAAAACATATTCATTAAAAATGTAGCCTAGGTATGCTCTCATATTTACACTCATATATTTGTCATAACCGCTCATTGACTTCCTGATGACCACAATGACGATGCTGATTTTCCCACGAGGGAGCAGGCGGAATTTACTGACGGGAAAATACACAGAATCTTTTGTCATTTTATTGGAAAAATGCTATTTACATCAGCTCATTTTTCCACAGCAGATATCACACTTAGATTTTTACAGACTGCACTACTGCTCATACGACAGACACAATGTCAGTTTATTGGAAAGTGAACAGCGGAATAGGAAAGTGAAAGAGAAGCTGATATAGACTGTTAATTCAAGATTGTCAAGCGCAAGATTAAGACTTTGAGTTAAGATTGATATTAAAAAATGTAAACATAGAAAGTGTTTTAAATCAGAAGTGCATTGCACTACATGGATACATTTAGTGTATTCATGTGGTGTCGGAATACCTGGAAAACAGACAGAAGTAAATGTTTGGTTGATGGTACGAAAGCGTAATGTATTGCATACCATATATAGCATCAAACAGCTGTCACAGTGATGTTTAAACACTGAGCGATAAAATACAGCACATCTTCTTTGTAGCGTCCATGTTTCCCCATTCCACATTAAAAGCACATGAATACACAGAAGTCATAAGAACGATGTTTACAGCAAACACATCCAAAACAGAACAGAGGAGAGACAATGCTCTCATGACCTGGCTGTAAGGTCAGTCATTACTGTGTTGAAAAGCAGAACAGACGTGACACTGACTGGCTAAAACAGAGACCACTAACCTTTGGGTCAAGACCCCTCTGAGGGGTCATGAGGGGTCATGGGGAAAACCTGAAATGATTAATGGGACAGGGAAGAAGAAAAACACTGCTCTGCTACACAAATGTAAAATCTTTGTTGAGATGTTTCTCTTTTTTCGCTTTCTTTCTGGTTCAAATTAAAGAATCTGCAAAATGTTTAGAAGTTATCAGCTTCATGCAGACTACATCTCAGTAATTTGGGAGGATAAATTAAGCATTAATTGCTTTTTCTTTCAACTCAGTACCTGCACAGGCATATTTAGAGGTCTGGACCCAGGTATACTGAGTAGACATTCACACCAACTTCCCAGCACTTGTCACAAGCTAAAATATCAGTAACCACTGAGGTAGAGGGTGTGTATTATTGTCAGATAACCACACAGCTCTGACGCAGCATCATCACCTCACATGACCTCTTTACATTGCAGAGATTGGCTGATGGCTGAGATTCATCCCTCTTCACAAGGATGAGCCGACTCAGACTATCAGTGTACCGCCACAAAATATCAACATGAACATTCCTTATACTTTTCACTAGTATTTTCTTCTCTTTCATGTAGAAATGTGTACACACACTGAGATTCTCTGTGTACATGTGTGTCTGTGAGAACACTTAATTGATTAATGGACCTCCCATAGGAGTTTTAGTGTAATTATGGTTGAGTCAGATTGAGTTCACAAACACACACCGTACATACAGTCACGTTCCAAATGTATTCCCAATACAGTTTCATATATCTCTGTAACCCTGCTCCTGTATGACTGAGATCATCTGTCTGTGTGTGTGTGCGTGTGTGTGTGTGCGTGTGTGTGTGTGTGTGTGTGTATTGCATCTCTCTCTCTCTCTCTCACTCACACACACAACAAACTAAGACATCTAGCAGATGCTCTGGAGCATTCACTGTCATCTCTCTAATACCCTTATCCAATCACAGCAAAATGACACTCTACATTAGAAAAACTGTATCAGACCTCATGCAGCAGAACCCAGTAAAGTGAACTAAAATCACCTTATAAATGTACAAGCAATACAAAGGATTAATACCAGAGGGAAATCATGCATCAAACAATTAAATCTCAACCAGACCACTTTCTTTCCACCTCACAGCCCCTCAGTAAGGACGGCCTGAATCAGGCTTGACGAGATATTAACAACATATTTGACAATGTGGCAGATTTATCCAATTGGAAAAACCTTCAGCATCACAGATCACAAAAGCCAATTGAAAGCTCCACCTCCAAAGCTGGGAAAGGCTACAACTACACAGAGGAACTAAAGCAGCATGTGCAGAACCAGCTTGATGTAAATGAAGACACTACTCACTCACATCATATCTGGAAAAATTGTACTCTTTCAGCAATCCACACAAAGAATTGGTTATTCAAAATGATGAAATATGAAAAAAAACAACAACAACAAAAAAAACAAAAAACACTTGTATAGACAACTGTATCAGTAGTTGTGAATGAAAAAAAGTCTAAAGGTTTCTGACTGTGGAGTTCACTATGCAGTTTTTAACCTTGAGTAACACCATAGAGCTGATTTCCTATGCACATATAATACACATTCCTGCCAATAGTTTCACACTGTTGTATTCCACTGACAACAACACCTTAGTGTGTCAGTCAAACAGATATTAAACCATGTGACAGAGGGTCTCAGAGGAAGAGGTGGAACAAAAAAGCAACAACAATTACGCATTTGTTTAAAGCATTTAATATCGTTAGCATTATTTGAAAATAGTTTATAAAGGTTAACAAACAAACATCAGTCATAAGAGCTTGTAATTAGAACAGAGGCAGTAACAACTTAAAAGTGCTTACAGAAAGTGAATGGTTACCACAACCTCCATTATTTAGTGTGCAGTGTGCACATAAAGGCAGCAGTGGTTAGATTAAAGCAGTGTGAAATACAGGATAACATTCAAACAACAGCTTTCTTTCACGGGAATATAATTGAAATGATGACAAAATAAAATAAAAAATAATGTGCGTATGCATGTTCCCTGAAACAAAACTTCTTCTGACTCCCACATTTAAGTATAAAATTTCAGCACAAAACAGATAAATACTGATCAGTGTTACAAATGAAAGAAAGTTCATGTCTGATGGCTGCAGCAGAGGTTAATGCAGAGTCAGTTCAGCAAATCTGACGGTCTGTGGAGGTGAATGCCAAGAAGTGTGCTACTGCAGACCATACAGAGTCTGAACCATGTAGAGAACAACACTGGAGCTCACAGATGCATGTGTGATGAGACCACACGCAGAGAGCCAGGCTCATATTAAACTTAAGTACCTGTAGCAAAGATTATAGCAGCTTGTTCTCTATGAGTTTTTGGCCCCAATTCAAGTCAAACTGTCTGTATATATTGCTGATACTAAGCATCAGCAAAATACACAATAATTTAAAGAACATCAAGTGATAGAGCGATAAAAGAAAATAAAAGTAACAAGAAAACAATTAAATAGATACTATTAAATATTGCTAGTCTGTAGAGGTGGAGCTTTTTAAAGCAAGGCACTGACTCAGCTGTTCTGATAGTGAAGGGGAGTTTGTTCTACAGACATCTCACAGATTTTCACTAGGAATAGGTTGGGATGCATTCTTCTCCATGTGTCTTCTATAGAAGACCACCAAAACAACAATAGCAGTAGTCGGAATCAAACCAGCTATCAGTGCTACATGTCCTCTGCTGACTCCATCTTTTTCTTCTCCCTGCTTGTCTCCTCCTCCCCTGGTGTTTCCTGTACCTGGACCTGTAGGGCAGAACCAGATGTTAGGTACCAGCTATCAGGAAGGTGAGAACTAAAGAACACAACAGGTTGCATTTCCTCTTCAAACTCCTGTTAGACATTATCTACTGAACTCTGATATAGAGATGCACTGAAAAGGAACTTTCAATAACTGTAGCTAGAAATGCAAAAATGTGAAGATGACAATAACTATATCAAACATCAGGTTTTTGCACAGTCAGAAAAAGTGTGTATCCTGCTCAGATTTCAGGTAGAAAATCCTCTCTCCTGATTGGCAGCTAACAGCTCTGTCAGCTAGGTGGCAGTGGAGGAGGCTGTACCAGCGCTCTGGTTCTAATTTATTATAAACAAGCTGCTCTGCTCCATCACCTCTCTCTATTTTCTCTTGTTATTTTGTTTAGTTTTGTAAACTGTTTCCTGTGTTATCTGTGTACCATGATATAGTCAGTTAGAAAAAGTGATGGTCGACTCTACACAGATAATTTAAACTCCACTAATCACCTCACTAACCTGCTCCAGAGACAAAGAGGACACACTGAACTCCACAAACTCACCTGGGTCTTCAACCTTCAGGCTGACGACACTGATGACTTCAGGTGTGTCTCTCTTTTTACGTCTTGAGCTGACAATAATTTTACATTGATATGTTCCAGTATCATTGAATGTGACGTTCTTCAGGGTCACCGAAACGTCCCCAAGCTTCATCTCTGGATCTCTCAACTCAACGCGACCACGGTAAGATGGATGCTGGAAGGAATCAACTGAGTAGCTTTGTCGGTAAAAGAAGACATAACCATGTGAGTGCATGTCAGGCCTGCTCCACATGAACGCTGGCGGTTTGGTGTGTTTGGGATTCAAACACGTCAGTGTCACGCTTTCTCCAGGCCTCACCTTCAGTTCTTTTGGTTCTAAAAATAAAGAGAAGCAGAACATCAGTGACACTGTTTTTCAAACATAGGACTGTAACACACACTGTTTCCATCTGTGTCACAAAAACATCTGCATCTCTTTACCCCACCCAAACATCTGTGGACGTAATACTGGAAGTTGTTAGAGAATTTTCTGAGGCCTACTGCCATTTATACTCCTCATATACATACCTGTATGTGAAGCTGCACACAAATAAATAAATTGTAACCATGGAGCTAAATTAATCAAATAATAATAAAGTAATTTATAATAATTAAACTCCAGATTTAATCTGAGTTTTTACATTAGGGTAGCACATAGCAAGAACATAGCAGGAAACCACAATGATTGCCTAAGTGCTCCTCCTGTGCAGCAAACAGCAAGGGGTGGTGGGGGTGTGGGGTGGGGTAAACCGATAACTGTGCGTGTCCACATTCAGTTGTTTGACAAAACCACAGAGTTACTAAAGTAAAACCTTGTGCACAGGTACCCCAGCTGTAACCCTGAAAACCCAGAGAGGGGGGTCATGTCATGTGACTTTGAGCTGGATTGTGGTTGAGATTCAACTGCATGATCAGTGTGGAACAGGTAGTTTGTGCTTAACACACTAATGGTTTAACAGCAGCACAAAGTAAAGCAGTGAGGCTCCACCCTTTGTTTGCGGCTCAACCAATGATAGTCAAGGGCTGGAGCTCTGAGCTTCACATTAGGTCTTGTGACTGGGATTTGTAACACTTGGTATTCTGCCATTCATTTGTGGACAGGTCTGTTTTACGAGCTCGCTTTAGCTGTTTTTTTGCTGTAAACATTGCTTTACTGAAACCTTGAGAACTGCAATCTAAGGTGATGAGACCAGCAGCTGAGAGAAGGAACCGTAAGAACTGAGCCATGCGGAAACGAGTACCACGTGGCTTCAGAGGTCGCCTCACTGAAAGAAGGAAACCTCACCAAACCACAGCAGACCCCCCCCCCACTGTCACTTGTAGGCTTGATATACGGTGCGTGGGTCTGTCACTGGCAAAAAATCTTTGGATGGATGCAGATGGTTTAACAAGTAAGAGGGAGTCAGCCACGTGCAGATCGGACATTCTTTGTCTTCCGCTGCTTCCTTCCTTTCTTCTCCCTTCAGTTGACCAGCATTCTACTTTCGCCACCTTCTGGATTGGAGTGTGTATTACAAGAGTTATTGTACTAATGAAATAAATTTTCCAAACATTCCCTGTTTTCTTAAAATCTGAAAATATCCGTGTACCCTATATCACATGAAGTCCTCTGTAACATTTCACTGATAGCTTGTGTTTCATGTCTTTTTTTATGTTACGTTACTGCTCAGACCAGTGTGACCAAGCCTCATCCTTGATATAATACTCCTTTCAATTTTATTGCTTCCTGTCATTACTCCTACCTTTCCTTGAACTTTACACTTTTAAGCTCAGCCTTGCTATATTTTAAAATCAGATTATTTTCTCTTTTCCTTGCTGCTCTATAGTATTTTCCATGATGTTCATACAGAGAAGAGGTCAGGTCTGGACAGGGTTAAACAGAAACTCATTAAACTCATTATTAACAAAATGGCAAAGTAACAGCGTCTGTATATGGTCAAATGATCATGTGAAGTTGGAAATGAAAATGCAATACCACAATAGCATTATAATTTGTTCATATATATAAAATGAAAATGCAATAATACTTTATGCATTTTCACATACTTCTATGAGTATTTTATGACCATATTAGAATGAAAATGGAAAAGCTGTTTAACATTTTAATTTCAAAGTCAGCTACTTTGACTAATGAATGAACACATCTTGAGTTAGCTAGATTCATCTGCTGCTGTGAACCATGCCTCACAAAAACATTTTTACAAATCTCAGAAGACCTATGATCCTATGATTGAGAATTATTGAGACCCCCAGCAATGAAAGGAACAGTCATATTTAAAGTTGGTAGGTTTGTTCTAGACATCAGGTATAATGGCAGTAATACAGCTTGCAGGGTACATAATATCTTGGGCACTACAAAAACATAGGGTTGGAGAATAACTGCATGTAACAGTATCACAGATGTTTAAGTATCAAAAGATAATCAAATTATGTCACTGAGTTTCAGCATCATAGTGGCTAACATTACTGATTAGTTTTAAACAGGCAAGTGAACTGTAACATGCTCACAAAACATTTACACAGCTCTGTGAACTGAGCAACCTGTGTCTGTAAACACTCAAACACTTATAACTAAAAGTAGCATCACTTCATGATGGCTTTATTAACTGAAGCTCCTGATCTGCATGGTTTATGTACTGCACTGCTGCCAAATGACTGGCTGATTGGATAAGTGCATGAATAAGCAGGTGTACAGGTGTTCCTAATAAAGTACTCAGTGAGTATGTATGAAGATTCTGTACGATCAACTTTGTATATACAATCCTTTGCGTAATTACATGGACACGCACACATACTAGCACAGATGAGACATTCCTTTGACCAACACACAGACACACACACACACTCTTATGAGTAAGACCCAGGGAAACCAGAAGATCTCTTCATTGCTCTGCTGTTTCTGCCTCCCTGTCATCACATCTTTGTTCTTGCTTTCTTACACTCTTGCATCTGTTTTTATTCCACTAAGCCTCTGTGATTGTGCACACTGGTCTTGTAATCAAGTGTGGTTTCCTTCTCCACGAGCCTGCATTTGCACTGACTCTCATGTTTGATCCAAACTGTTGATAGCCACTGCACAGATAGTTGAAACCACCCACTGTGGTTAGCGCTATGCAACTTTGGAAACCATTTTAAATTGTTTATGTGAAAGTGGCTTGTTGCACAACAACCACACGCCCTGTATACTCTATGGTAACATGAGCATTAAACAAACTGAACCAAAACATACTCTTATCTGTGAAAAACCACTGACTTATCTCACATTACTTCTGAAAAAAAACAAAAAACATTTAAAGTAATAACACGATGATACTGTATGAACTGCTTGAGGTATGAGGCATGATGCCTGCTGTGTGTGTGTGTGTGTGTTAAGTCCCCCAGAAATTGAATAATACACATGGCCTGGGTACACTAATATCATAACTCACATGTAGAACAGGAGTGTGTGGTTGGTCTGCAATCTCGTTACGTATCAATTCCGTACTGACTGATTAAACTGACTGATTAGTTTTTTCAGGCAGCAGTTTGTGTGGGACCCCAGACTCACACACATTGTATATCCACTATGGCATCTTTCAATGTGTTTTTTTTTTCTTTATATGCTTCATGCAGAGACAGTTTTTCTGGAAATGATACAACAGACTTTTGAGCCCATTAGACTCAATTAATTTGAAAAGATGAAAAACTACTCTAGATGAGAAATCCAATTTAGTCAATTTAAAGCATCTTAAATAAAATTTAGATCTGACACACAATTCACAGTAACAATAAAATATGTAGGTCCAGTTCTAACTCTGCCTGCTCTGTTGCCTTTCATAGTTAGCAGCAGCACTCTGGCCTCAGGGTTAGCTCCTCTAATGACGTGGTCTGAGACACAGACTGCATACACAAAACTTGAACTTTTCCATCTTATGACATCCCCCTCATATTCCTCAGTAACAAGGAAGCACACTTGTCTTCTCATCAACAACAGAAATGTGATGCTGCACATGTGGAGTGATGCAAGCTAGTTCAAGCAGTAAACCTCAGCTGTTCTGCTATACTCCTGTAACATGTTTCACTCTCATCACAATCATCTACCATATACACACACCCGTAATGTAGCGGTGTAATAAACTGCAAAAATTATCCATCTCTCCCTTCACCTCTCAATGCCACAGCTGCCCTGCATCAGTACTGCTGCCTGTTGTTATAGCACCAGCATCCACCTGTGGGATCCAGCAGTCGGTTTAACATTCACTCATCACTCCCCAATATCTCTGACTACTGTCTGCTGCTGAAATAAACATCTCAGACGTGAGTTGTCTGACTGACAGAGTATTTTCCTTTATTTTATTTTAAAGCTTTTTTCTAACTTTGTGGCACCATACGGGGGTAGCACTCCAAATTTCATTGTATTTTAATACAATGATACAAAGGCTTTCTTCTTCTTATGTTACGAGAAAAAGGCAGACATGGAATGAACAAAAATCATCATTAATCAAACCATCTGTTGCAACATTCAGTAGGTTATTTCCTTAGTTATGTGGCTGACAGGGTAGACCTGTCTTAAAATTCCTCTCTGACCAGATCCACACCATTATCTCATGTGTTTATTTCTCTTTTCAGCTTCTCTGGCAGGACCCAGTTTGCCAGAAACAGCTGCCAACAGCAGGAGAGCTGACTGTTAAAAGTCAGCGACAGCAGTTATTTCACTCTCCCAAGTCAACACTGGCGCTACCATATTATGACATAGGCGACACATGAGTTGAGATCAGATAAGCCTTTAAGCTAAGAACTCTGGAAAAAATATTTTTGAATCAAATAACATTTTGTCAGACAGGGAAACTGAGGCAGCACCTCGGGATGTAATCCTTTTATAATAACTAGCTCAACTGGAAAAACCCAAACAGACACTGTAAGGCAAAATCCAGCCGCTGACGATGAATAAACACACACGATTAGGTTGGCCTTGACGTTTAATCATGTGTTTCTACTCTGCTCTCTACAGCTTTGACACTGATCAACTCAAACAGCACACAGTAAACTAAACTCTGACTTCATGAGGGAGAAATCCACTGAGACAGGAATCAGTTACTATTTGAGAGCTTGCTTTCGGTCAGTAATTTTGGTCTATTTACATTTACAACAAAATTTTCTTAAAATAATCAACAAATAAGGCAAGCTCTCATTTTAAAGTCCTTCTTAAAAGAATATTTGAGCCATTTAGAGTTTGATGATATTTCTTCCATATCATGATTGCAATTAAATGGCAGTTCTGGTCCACATAAACCACGGGGCCAGACTGGGGCCATCTGTCCCTCTGGAGGGGACAGTTAAACTAACTCTAATACTATATGAATTAATTCAGGTGTGAGGTATCATTTCATTGTTGTGTAATGCAACATGCAGTAATGGACACATGATAGGTACATGACTGACACACTCTTCAAGTGTCTCAAGCAACAGACTGAGCTTCTGCAAAGGCTACACATCCACAGACAGGAGGTGACTGGAGAGACAGTGATACAAAACTGGGAAATTTAAGCATTATTCAAGGCCTGTGTGGGCTCTGTCCCTGTCAGTGTGTCCATGAAGACACCAACACTAACACAACAGCTTCAGTACAGTACTCATTACTGTGTTACCTCCATAATATCAACAAGAAAAACGGTGAGGAATTAAATAAACACAGACAGCCACAGCCCACCGCCACTAGCAAAAATAGCACAGGACAGGTAGCAAAGGCAGGGACGGACGGACAGACAGACAGACAGGAGTATCTGACTCACGTTATTCGAAGCTCAAGTCCACTCTCCTTTATTTCTTAGGGCTGAAGTATCCTTGTTGACGACCATGTTACTTGCTGAAAAGTCCTCATATCTTCTCTCCCTGGTTGCTAGCCAACTTTTTTTGTTGCTAGCTAACTAGCTTAGCTAATCTTGAAAATAACGCGGTAGCCGATATCATTTTTAAAACAATACTAAAGTTTTGTTGTTTCTTGCGAGGCCAGACCATATCGGAGTTCATTTTAACTTCAGCGTTTCTGTTCGTGAGAAATGTCCATTCGCAGTTTGCGGTGGTAATCACATGATGTTAAGATAATATTTTTAATTAACAATTTAACAACCTAGTTTCTCCTCGGTGGTGTCTGACCAGTCTGATAGGCTGACGTTTTCCCGCCAATACAACCCAGAGGAACACAGCCTTTGACAAATGGGTGGTCGTGATAACAACATTAAAACAAATGTAAAATCCTTTATTAATCATTAGAATGACAGTGGTGACTGTTGTGGATAGTTTAAGGACTCATTGCTGCCTCTGCAGTGAAGCCTCAAAAGAGCTCAGGCCTGTTGCCACAGGGGCAACTGCTCTGTCTTATGCTCAGTAGGCCTGTCTTGAATTGGGAATAGATGATAATCTAATTGCAATGTGTGTGTGTGTGTTTACATCTTATGCGTTGTAGCTTGTAGCATCAAAACACCTACACCTGAAGCTGTCAGTCCAACAGTCAGAAGCCCAGTCAGCTCAATTGGAACAAAGACTAAGCCAATTAATGGGACTAAGGACTCACATAAGGGTTCAAAGAGAAAATCCACCCTAAACCACAGTCCAAGTGCCCTTCAGCACATGTTCAGGATGGACATTCCTTTTTAACTGAGACACTAATTGATTAAAACAACTCAAAGTCCCAGAAACCACATCTAAAACCACCGTACCAATTAAAACAGACAAATGTAACAAATCTATTCCACATCTTTAGTTCTGCATCTCAGCTGCTGGGAAAAATTTCACATCCCTGCTTTGATGCTTGTGTCATTACGAGTCTGGAGGTGGTATGATGGGAAGAATTACGTCAGAATAATTTCCAAGAATTTTCCAGGACGTAGACATCTAGTGAAAAAATGTGAAGTCACTGCAATTTCCATGCATGGTATAATTTTATTAGAGAGAGGGCAGATGTGATGGGTAACAGTTAAAATTTTAGTACCGTGGAAAGACTGCAAAAATCCGTTCTGATTGAATCACTGATTAGAGTGTTGGCGAGGCGTACTGGCACTGGAAACACGTCTTTGGTGATTAAAAAAAAATCTAAATTTCACTATCTCAGCTGTATAACACAACTTCATAGCTTTATATTTGGAGACCTTGCTTTTGTGCTTCTTTAAGTGGAGTTTCAGTATCATTTGGAATTATTTCATAATTTTTCATAACATTAACATCATAATGAAAACCTAAAGCTCTCAATTTGTGTGGCTCAGCTCCAGCTGAGCTGAACTGAAAGCAAATAGACAGAAACTTCCAGGACTGACCAAGAGAGTGACACATACTGACTAAATAAGTCAGCTAATCACCTGAAACCACTGAGTTCACTGTGAATCATTCACAGAGCCACAGCAGACTGTGGTGGAGAAATGAAGCAAAGCATTTCTGTAAACACCCCTGAGAAAACACCTCCAGAATATTTGTTAGGTGACATTAAAACCTGGAAAAACATAAATAGAACGAACACCAAAAATATCAATATAAAATCTATTTTAACTTCACAGTCTGTGTAGTCATTTCCACCTTTAACTAGGCATAAATACGTAGTGTAAATATTTACTAATCTGACAGTGAAATACCAAGACAGAGTGATTATTACATTCAATAATCTTATGACAAAAACAGCAAAATAAAAATATAAAATAAAAATACTAATTTAAATAATTGAAGCCCATATCAATAGTCAAACAGATTTAATCCATGGTTTGTAATTATGTCTCTCCCATCTTTGTCTGTTACAGTTCAGAGTGAACGTTAGGGTTCGCATCAGGAGCAGAAGAGCTGGAGGAGGAATCTGTCGCCTCATCTTCCACATTTACCTCTTCCTCGTTCTCCTCCTCCTGTTCCTCTTCCTCCTCTTTAGGCCTTTGTTGCTGGGTGGAGCCAGGTTCCTGCATGTCCATGATTTTTAGAAAGTCATAGAACTCCACAGCAGGAGGCCAGCTATCCTCACCCAACATCCCTGCAGAGACGGACAGAGACAGAGAGCTTTACCTGCAATGTTCAGATTGATACAAAATCAAAGACATTAGCCTTTGATTGAAGGCGGCAGCATTTTTAATTGATTCCATGTTGACACTATTAACATTATTACTGAGTCCAGTTTATACCTTGAAGGTGATTTCTGGAGGAGACAGGCTAATTTGAAATTTAAGATTTATTAATCAAGTTAATCAACACGTTTCAGTGTCAACATAAAAGTATGCAGCCCCAAAGTGTCCAATATTGAATATATAAGTCTGAAATACAAACCACTGTGTGAAATATATTAATTATCCAATAATTTGTAAAGTAATTTCAGTCATTTTAAGTTTTATTCGCTCTAAAATTACTTCTTTTCAAAAGTTTAATTTATGTTTAACACAGCTGCCCATGCTACCTAAGTAGGCAAAGTCCATTCTTCACTATGATGCAGCTGGTCTGGCTGATGGTCTGGTTAGTCAGCTAGTTAAGGAGCATGGGCAGCCTTGTAAAGCTAAGCTAATAAGAGAGGTTAGTTTCTATGTCTTTGTGCTGTTTTCATTTCCAGCAGCAGTTAGATGATTGTTTGACTCTGACATTGTTGTTGCTCTAGAGAACAGGAGCTGACTAGCTAAGTGTTACTTGACAAGGAAGAAGAGTTTTGGCTGAAAGTGGCTGGCGTGGAAACACATTCCCAGGACGTAAAAAACAGAGGCTTAAAGTCATTAAGCAGCTTTAAAGTTTGCAGATCTCCAGTTTCTCAGTGGAGAATGGATGGAATGTGCTCTGTGACATTAACGGACGACGATCCGTTCAGTTCAGATAGTCTGAGACAAGTCACAGCAAAGACTGGTATCTTATCCTGGACAGACACACTACAGGGCTCAAAGGTCAAGAGCTAATGGCTCCAGAGAGCTATGGTTACCTGAAGTTACCTTAACAGTCATCACCTTCATTTAAAGACTTTTACATTCATTACATGTGTAGCTGTGAAGCCTCTTGCACATACTGTACATTTCACAATCCCCAGACAGGAACTCAAATCTGTCACTGTTTTATCAACACACTGAGGGCAAACACAACTGCATAACAATGTCAAATTGGTCCCATATTTCTTTAACCTCTATAAATATTGAAGGACTTTTAAAAAAAATTTCCAAAGTGAAGTCATTGTCTTTTTCCTAACTCAGAAATAGCTGTAACAGACATTCTGCTCCATGCTTTATTGCCATTCTTGTTTTATATCAACCCATGGGACACATGTCTGGTACAAGTTAATCCCAAGCATTTCATGGCATCGTGTTAAGTGTATTTTACTCCTTTTGAACACTAGAAACAGCCTAGATTTAAAGAGTCTGATCAGTCTGTATTTCTCAGAATTTAAGCCTCTTGTCATTTCTCAAATACATACTTCACATTTACATTTTAGGTATTTAGCTACTGTACTATTAAATGAAAGAATATAAGAGAGTGCATATGTAAATCTGTCATAGTGGTAAAGCTGGTGATGAACTGATGTCTGTTTGTGGATATTGTATCGTATGGATGACTGGAGTGAATTCATACGGCAGACTGTGCTGAGGATGTGCTGACTGCAGTCGGTGGAAAGTTAAGACGTGGTGATTTAGAAAGTCATCACTGAAGGCAGCCACCTAATCACTGCACGAAGGAGGGCAATCACTGCTGCAGTTCTCCTGCTGCTAAAGAGAGGACGACCTCCTCCACGCTACACAGTCATCTGCCATGTCTGCCTTTGTTGTTGCAGCTCACTTCTTTGCTGGTTTTAGAAATTGTCGGGATAGAAAACAGACAACCAGAAAACACCAGGTGTAAATGTGAGAGCGTAATTGGATTATTCATTATGAATGTATTAGCAGCTGGATAACACATTTAGAGGCAGACTGCATTCCAACAGCAGCTGCTAAAAGGGCCTTACTGATAAAAACTACAAGCTGTGAAGCAAATGAGTAACTTTATAGAGCAATTACAGACAACAGAGAGGGAAATGACTCAGAAATAAGAGCTGAGGTGAGGATAGAGAATATGTTTTTCTCATGAATCACTCTGCTGCTAACTGAGGTGATAGGGCAACTGAATCACTGCAGTAAGGCTTCTGTTTTGGCTTTCTTGGGATCTCCAGGACCGGAGTGAGTCACTGTTTGGATAATACTTGATATATACAGTACAGGAAGTCCTTAGGAAGCTCACTGTCCTGGCTTTAGCCTTCAGACTTAAAGGATCTTTTAATCCAGGTGCAAAATTTATTAAATTTAAGTCTTTGTTTGTACACAGCAAATTAAAATCCAGAAATTAGGTAGTATATGTCATTAAACGTCCCTTTCTTTTCCCTGTGAAATCATTAAAAAGCCTTAAAATATTGCTGAAAGTTCTATTTAATTCAAATTGCCTTAATTGTTTCTTTCTGGCTCTGTTTTTCCTGTTTATTAG
Organism: Lates japonicus; assembly: GCA_033238685.1. Taxonomy (NCBI): domain Eukaryota; kingdom Metazoa; phylum Chordata; class Actinopteri; family Centropomidae; genus Lates; species Lates japonicus. The sequence continues at coordinate 815,151 of BRZM01000072.1, read as the reverse complement.
TCTTCCCTCTCCAAGATGAAAACAGTACACCACACAGCTATTTTCCATTTTTGATTCCTAACAAAAAAATAGAAGGACAACATTTTGATTCGTTTTGGCATTTTCCCTGTTTTTCATATTGAATTAAATAACCAAAAGAACATCTTAAACCACTCAAGGATGCCGCATCGCAAAGATTTCAATAAAAGCAAATCTAAAGTTAGGTTGTAGTTTTTGGTGCAGTTCCAGTAACTTTTTCAATTCTTTCTTTAGACTGTGACATTTTTTTAAATCACATTTTGAGAATTTTGAATAAAAAAATATCTGGTATAAGTAGCTCATGACTTAATGTCATTATGTGTATTTTGATAATGGTCTGGAACCAGATGCAGATTAAAATATTCTTTGACATTATTGACTATTATTACACTAATAAATAGGTTGGATAAGTACATTTTCATACAAGTGATGGTGGTGATGTTAGAGCTTGCATTTGAATGGAAATGTCTTTAGGTTAAAGGTTGAAATGTCATGAAATGTCACATTCATTATATTAAATACACTGCTTTAATTTTCTTAACCACACTTCCTCCTCCTTACCTGCAGGTGACTCTGTCCTATCCTCGACCCTCTGCAGCCACTGCAGGACAGAGGGGGCCACTATGGGGGTGTTGGGGGGGTACTGATAGATTTCAGCTCCAGAGGGCAAATGTGTGAGGACCAGAGCAGGAAGGGGAGGCATGGAGCCTAGGTATGATCCAAGTACAGACATTCCAGCTGGAGTTCTGCCACTGGAACACAGACCAACAAAACATACAGCTGGGATGAGCAGAGCATCCAGCATCACCTGGTGGGGGAATATTTTGATGAGTGACTGAAGGATTGATTGACATTAGTGACTGATGCACTCACAGGTGGATCCAGCAGGCTAGATATTGCTCCATCCTCCCCCCTCCAAGATCTACCACTCGTCTCATCTCCTCCACCAGTGCCTGGTTCTGCCTCCGCCCGATCTCGTCCTCCTCCTCTCCTACAAAGAGGAGGAGGAGGGCTTTACCCAGAGAGAGGAAGGACGGCAGGTTCTCCACCGTCAGTTCAGGCTGGAGACGCAACAGAGTTCAAATTTAAAAACAGAAAAGGTTTAGCAAAGGTCTGGTGATGGCTGATAAATATCTGAGATTTACATACAAACTAATACTGCTGATACAAGTGAGCAGTGTGGTTGCCAGATTGGTGACAGTTTCCCCTGTTTAATTCAGCAATATTGGGGAATTCAGTAAAAGCCCAAGTATACATGAAAAGGTTGTACACTTATAGTTCAGTGCAGTGAGTTGGGGTAGATCTTGTCTATCTTGTGTTTCTATAATGTATCTGTTTTGAGTATGTGTTTTAGCTGCATTATCTTAGAATAATTTGCTGCCATACGAGCTGCTGATTAAAGCTCGACTAACACTGGATGACAAGAACAACTGGGAGCGTGTGATGATGAACATCATATTATAGTCTAGCTTTATTTAATATGTCTCTGTTTTGATGCAGAATAAAGGAGTGAGTGTATAGGCTGGTAAAAAATGAGTTAGTTAGGGTTAGAGTTAATATTTAATCACACATCTATTCTGTTTCTCAAAGCAAACATATTGATCCTGAGAGCTACTTCTTTTATTTCTGAGAATAAAGCCCTGATACACAGACATGATTACTGCCCTTAAAACATGGAAAAATGCACCTTGATGATACATGAAATCCATCTTTTTGATATAAACTATTCATTTTTTTCATTTGTTTCTCACAAATGAGAGAGCTGACTTTAAACAGGAATCCCCTGCTCTCCCAAAAAAAGAACCACCACCTCCCTTAAGAAAAAATAACAGACGTCTTTCTATCCACCCATTGTCTCCCACTTATTTTTATTCAGCCGCTAAGTCACTTAGTTTATAGAGGAAATTCTTCTTTTAACTGCTTTATTGGGCCTTGCTGTGTTCCAGCATTGATCAAAAAGAGGACAACAGCGCCACCAAAAGAAAGAATCTGTCACTGGCTGGACTTCTGATCCTGTCATATTGTAACATCTTGTGCTGTTGAGCAACATCTAGATTAAAGATTGTTGTTTCCACATCAGTTCATTTATTTACATGAACAAATAGAAACTGGAAATTCAGACATGATGCATTACTCTGACCTTTGTGGAAACCATGTTCACACTGAATCCACATATGGTGGTTGTTATCTGTGACATACTGTGGACAATTCCAACTTGGCTTTCACAAACTTCCAAGAAACACCTGCAGCATTTATTCAAGGCTATTTCATCTCATGAGAAATGAAGATAGGCTCACAGTCTGAGCTTAGAGACCTGGGGGAATAATTGTAGTACAATTATATTATATATATAATGTTTTTTTGTATTTTTCAGTGCAAAAATGATTGTACAACACAGGAAGAGAAAATGAACACAGTTGGATTTACCATCGGATGGAGCAGTGCCGTGTTGATGTGTGTGAGCAGCTCTTCAGCAGTGGAGGACACAGGCAGTGAGGAGGGACGAGTGTGTGTCCTCCAAGATGGAAACACCAACACTGCAGGAAGGTCCACAGCGTGGTCTGCAGCCCTGAGCCACACACACAAAACAGAAAGTGTTCTCTCAATACCTGACTGGACTTTAAATCATCTTGAGTGGGCTGCTTAAGCTTCCTGAGTACATTCTACCCATCAGAAACAAACCAATTTCACTCTTACCATCTCATGCTGCCTTTGTGTTATTGGAAACACTGCTTTTAAAAGTCAATGAGCATTCACAGCTCAGAAAATGCACCTTTTGTCCTCTTCACTTTGGCAATGTTGTGTTTTGTCATTTCCAGGCAAAAGCACTTGAAGGAGATTCATGTAAATTACAACTTTAAACTCAGAAGGAGGGGTTTGAGCACCCAGAGGCGACTGTCAGGAACAACCTTGAAAGACAAATGACAAGACTGATGTTAAAGCTGTTACCATTTCTCTGCCAGCCCATCTGTCAACAGCCCAGTTAAAACCTCTCCTCTCAGTGACTTTGCTGCTTCAGTGAACACTGGTAATCCTGGCAAAACAGAGAAGCATCACCATTACATCATCATATGATGTTACAGACACTGGACAGGTCAGTGGTTTGGACAGAAAGTAGAACATGACGGAAAGCAAGTAATATGTCTGTAGTATTGTTTAAAATTCACTTCATGATCTGGTCTGTCCACTGTTTTCTATCTCAAATTTTTACTTTCTTCTCACATCTTCCAGGTTCCAAGGATAACGTTGATAATATTCCATATTTTTCTTGCTGTCAACATGAAAAAAAGAGCCAACGGGCTTAGGGTATTAAGAGGCGAGCCAACACTCTAATTACCTTAGCTCTTTCCAAGGGATTTATTTGACAGGAAATAAATAACAGAATGACACCAACTTTATATTTTACAAGTAATTTTAGAGACACAGTTAATCTAAACCTTTTGACTGACTGAGGAACAGTTTCTGAAAGTGAATGAAGTCCAAGTTTTAATATCAGCTACTGAGGCGTCAACATAAATTAGAACAATTCTAAGATCATTATTAGTCAGTAATGTTTAACACACAACTACAGCCTCCTACCTGTATGTGTTTGTGTTTTAAACAGTCCCAGTACTCTGTCAGGCTTGTAAGCTGCAAGCTCAGGGTGAGGCACTTCCTGAAGAAATGATGTCACTTCCTCCTGGGTGGACAGAGGCGCAGGAGAAGTCGGGTGGCTCCTGGTTAAAGAACGAAGTGCACACAAACACATGCACATGTGAGTAGACAGACAGAAAACATATCAAAACATGACAACCCCATTCATCCCATACAGGCAGCTTTAATACTCATTTTTAACCACAAGAGTGTGTGGAGGAAATATAGCTAGTCTAAGAGAATAGCTACAACGTCTTAGTCTAACTGGTCTCATTCTGCTCTGAGGAAACACTCTTCAATCAAGACATGATGAACAAAAGCACAGATCAGAGTCTCTGGGTGATTACAGTACAAAGAGGCTCTGTCTGTGGGAAATCTCCTGAGTTATAGAAAACCTGACTGCGCATCAATATCAGCTATGACTCCCAGAATCCTGCAGACTTTACAAATATTCATAAAACGTTCCCAGAGATAGATGTTTTCTGTCCTGCTGTTTAAGGTGAAGCTTGAATAAAGCCACTATGGACACGATCAGTATACTGAGTTCTGTTAGAGCAGCAGCAGCAGCATTTCCTCTACAGTCAACTGGTCATTCATTTGTTTAAACCACTCATTTCGGTTTTTCATGTGTTTACATGTGAGCAATCTCTTCAGAGTGTGTTTCCTGTGGTTTGTTTGTGGTAATGAAGATAAATAGCAGTTTATTTAATGGTGAGGTCTAATGCAAACACTGTCATCTGACTCATCCCATGTGTCCTTTAGTTGTATGGTCTTCACATCACTGATAAAATAAAATCATATATTTTTTACTTTGTCCTGTCCTTTTCTGTAAAACACTTCCTGGCTGCTTTTCCCAGGTCCTTGGTCCAACTGTAACAATGTCCAAAACAAACAACCCTGCAGAGGAGAGCAGGGTGTTTTCTTGACTTTCTGTATCAAGTATGGAGATTTTAGAAGCACCAGAACATTTGCTGTGTCTTTGGATGCTGTACACTTTGGCTGTTTACTTTTATGTTGATGATGATCAAGAATTTGTTTATTCTACTATGCTATTGCAACCTGATAGTGTCTTTAATTAGACTTGTCTTTTCTGTGTGCACATCTTTCAAAATCAACACCTCCAGTCTGAGGTGGGTGTGTAAAATCAGTGGAATGTAAGACAATGGAATTTAATATGATGTAATTTAACTCCTGATTAGACACACTTATGACTTTAACTACTTACAGCATGATGAAGCGATGCAGCGCCTCACTACCCAGCATGCCCCTGTAGTGCTGGGCCGATTCCTGGGGGCGGAGCACTAAAACGCTGGGGAAGGCTGTGATTGGCTGAAACAGGACCGGCAGTGAGCTGCCTGGCTGAGCGGCACAGAGGTCGGTCCACTCTCCACAATCAACTGCACTCATCTGTACATCGTCGACTGCAGAGTCTGAGAAAGGTTTATCAATAAAACATCAACATCAGCTCCCAGAATTTGATGATGGACCTAATGCATTTACTCATCAGAAACATCAAAATGACACACCATCTGCCAACCACAATGTCCCACTGTCTTACATATGAGTGCAGCAGCAGCATTCAAAGCAGGAGTCCTGTCAGCGGAGCAGATACAGTATTGAGAGAGCTGCATGAGATCTTGGAGGTTGCAGACTACATCGCTGCAGACGTGCCTCACATCTGGCTCTGTCTCATCAAGCTCATCAGCCCCATGCTGTATGAGGGAGGCGTCACGATGGCTGAGCTCTTTGAAAAAATTCAGGGCTCTTGCGCCTCATCAACAGGCTAGCGTGTTGCCCCACCCCACTCACCTCGACTCCCAGCTAACCCTCAGCGTCCCCAATCATCCCTATCTTCTCATCACCTATCCCCCCCCCCCCCCTCCCTCTCTCAACCTAACCAGTCGAAGCAGATGGCTGTCCACCATAAGCCTGGTTCTGCTCAAGGTTTCTGCCTGGTCAAAAGGAGTTTTTCCCTTGAGTTGGGTCTGTAAACAATATTGTAAAGAGAACGGTCTCAACCTGCCCTGTATGAAAAGTTTCTTCTGTTATGCTCCAAATTACAGTAAGATAAAGAATAATAATAATAAGGATTTACAAAATGTATTAGTATTTGCATTTTGATGTAATACTACCATTTTCTTTTGACAGTACTAAGGCTCAGAATGTCCTGTCAACATGGTTTTTATATTCTTGTCTCCTGTTTACCTGCAAGCCTCTCTGCAACTTCAATGAAGGAGCTGAGAAACGCCATTGAAACAGCATCCCCTGGTGGTGACAAGAGAAATTACAAAAATAAATTCCACCCACATTTATTCATTTTAATTCATGATCATTGTTTCCCCTCCTTGACAGGACGGTGACTGTACAGAAAGTGTGATGAACTGAAAAGTAAAGAAACAGCACATTTCCACTAAACAGACTACACTAACACACAGTAGAGAGACTGTGTCTTACATTTCAGGTAGAAGAGTGCCACTGTCAGGCTGCTTTGTGCTACTGTAGTGTGGAAGTTGTCAGAGGTTAGCTGGGTAATTGAGTCCATGTCCAGCAGGCTGCCTCGGTTTTCATAGACAGACGCCGCAATCTCATCGTCCAGCTTTCCTGGAGGCAGACACAGAAACACATAAATACACACATCCTCCTCTCTCCTCTGCTACTGTGTCACTCCTCTTTTTCACTCTTCATTCTATCAGACACTTTACCATAATCTGAATCCTCTTCCTCATCCTCCAACCCCTCGTCCTCGTCCTCCTCTTCATCCTCCTCCTCCTCTCCCTCCTTCTCTTGATTTGTAAACAGCTCCAACACCTCATCAAGGTTGTGCAAGGTCATATACTTCACCTCTAAACTCTTCAAGTGCACATACACACACACACACAAAGTAAAGCACACATGGGGAAAAATAACAACTCAATTAATTACTTTATAAAGTTTGTGACCATCATACCTTCTCAGGCAGCCTGTAAGCAGCATTATATTCATCTGGGGTTTTCACTGCCGGACTCTGTCTGAAAACACAAACACACACAGGCAGACAGTGATAAAGTTAGATTTAGACAGAAAAATGCAGCATGTTATAGGTCTGAACAAAGTGTTTGTATTTGTTTCATCATATTATAAATGCTAAAATAAAGTAAATAATTGTTGCTTAAAACAAAAACAAGTCCAAAATTACACATATTCAGATCCATACATACATGTACCTGTGCCTCTTACACACCTGTGTACGAGCAGCAGCAGAGCGATGCCACGGAGCCTCCAGGCCAGAGTGGTGGCCGTGTCCAGGTCCAGGTGCTCGGTCGCGGGACGAGAGAACAGGAAGACCTGGGGGGTCTGCTGGTAGGGGAACTGGGGGGGCGGGACCACGGAGGGGTCATCGTATACCTCAGACTGGTAGTGGAGAAGTGGAGAGAGTGCTGAAACACAAATCAAAAGCTTCACAAGATGATTAACAGGATTTAAAAAAATCACAGACACAACTTAAAGGATTCAGTTACCACCAGTGGAGCCTCCATGAGCTGCAGGAAGGAGTGGAGGCTGAGGATGGACAGGGGTTTCCTCATGCGGGTCAAAGGGCAGCGGTCAGAGGTCATCGGGGTCATGAACCGACTGTGAACTCTACAGTGGAGGAACCACACTTGAGACGAGTGAGATGATTCATTAACGCTGAAAGAGAGATGGAGAGGGAGAGACACAGTGAATACAAACTTTCTGGTAAAAAACATAATGTCATTCTCCTCGGATTTTAGCTGCTCACTGACACATTCAGAATTAAGAAACTGCTACCAGGAGGTGGAGCTGTGAAGGACCTCTTCAACAACTACCTGATGGGAAGAACTGAACATGAATGAATGAAAGGTGTTTAATGTAATGCTGCATCTTAAACAATGTGTACTTCGCTTTCTATGTGATCTGTACTTGATGTCTCAGGTCTGTGTTTAAAGTAATAAACAAGCAGACTTGACTTAGTCTGATCTTTTTCTCTCTATGTCGGATATTTTCAGGTTGGATATTTTTCACAATAAGACCTGCTTTTCTCAGTCTCCTTTACAAAACACAATCTGAGGACTGTGAAGGCAACAGCATATGAGAGAGACAGGACAAGAAAAACAAGAACATACCCTAGATGTTTCAGCACTGGTCCTCCTGTTATAAGGATGAACTGGTATTTGGTTCCATACACATACGCTGTCTCCATCATCGATCTGTGCTCTGAAGTAATACCATCAGCAGAAACAATACAATTAATCTGATGAGTCATTCAAGTCAATCAGATAATCTGTCTCCATCAGGAGCCGCTGCCCTCCACAGTACAATCCATGAGTCAGTTAATCAGTTGTTAAATACATCAGTCTGATGATCTCCATTACTAACATTTTGTCAAACTATGACTCTCACTGTCCTCAGTATTTGTTGCTGCCTTACTTTACATTCTGCTGACACTCCTGCTTATTCATACCTTGTGTTCCTAGACTGCTGACGTAACCCAGCACAATATCCTTCTGCCCCCTGGCTGCCTTCTCCATGGCCAAGAGGTCAGTGTCTGTGTGGACGTACTTGACCTCTTCACGCAGAATAGCACTGGAGGACAAAGAGAGACAAAAGCTGTTTTAAACTAACTGTCGAGTCCACCTTCAAGGTTAATGCTGCTATTATTCAAATGTGTGAGTCTGCATGAGATGAAACTCCAACAGACATTATGATATAAACAGAATGAGTAAATGCAAGTAAAGACTGAAAGATAAAAACCTGTGTTGCACCATAACTGAGGGAGTGTTGTTTACTTACAACAGGACTTCAGAGACTATGGAGTTGACGTCAAACACTGTGTCCAAATCCAAGCCCAAGAACTCCTTACCACCCCTGACACAAAGACATGGGCAGAGTTAGAGAGCAGATTTTAAAATGTCCATAAATACATGTAAAAATCATAGGGAAAAAGAAATGGCTACATTGAAACCAGGAACTGCTAATAGCTAATTTGACATACTTGTTCCCAGTTTGCCAAAATGTGAACAGCTACAGGCTAAAACCAGAGCTCCAGTTGGAGCCCAAAGCATTACTCACTGCATCCTTCAGGGGAGGAGGGTATAATCTGTCCTGATATATATCCTCTGGTTATTTTTGAATTTGTGACTAACCACTGAGTGTTTCATGTCTGTGCAACCTACCTGAATAGAAAAGCTGTGTGCAGCAGCCTTTCATCTGTGCAGTATGTGTGAACCAGCTCTTTATTGCAGTTCACCTGAACAGAAAGATCAAAAAGCCACTGATCTGTGTCCAAATCCTGAACTAATAAAAACTTGGAAATTTAAGCACATTGCACTGTGTAACCACAGTTACCTTGCCAACCAGTACTCCATAATCCTGCAGAACTTCAGCGGACTTCTCCAGCTCCACCAGGAAGAGAGAGATGGTTGGAGAGACTGGAGACAGAGGGGGCAGAGACAAAGACTGTTATCCTTGATAAGTGAGATGAGAGGCTTAAATTTCAAGACACAGTTAGAGGATTAGATCATACATCTCATCATTATCAAACTGAGTAAAGACTGGCAGTTAACATGGCATTTTAAGTGTCACCCACACATTTGGTGGAATGGGACAAAAGGAAAACCTCAAAGAATCCATCACTTCCTGCTCAAGTGTCTCCTGATCCAACATCTCTATGACTTCAGGTCCAGTTGCCCTAACATCCATGGTCATGAAGTCACTGGAGTGCATCATCCTGGCATATATGAAAACCTGCTCTACCCCCCTAACGGACTCTTACCAGTTCATATACAGAGCTGAGAGGTGGAGTTAATCTATCCTTATCCCTTATCCCTAATCGGTCCTTATACTACACAGTAAGTAACCCCTACCTTTATGCTCAAAATAAATGAACATCATCTTCCCAGAATGCAATTTCTCATAGAAGTCCACAGCGGTGTATTCAATAAGGTCTGAGGTGTTGGCCTTCTCCGTGCATCCTCCTGACCTCATCCACAGCAGGAAGGCAGCTATACACATCCACATGATGCAGTACAGACTGTGCTGTGCTCTCTGTAGGGGGAAAACAAAACTGTTTTGAACAGTTTAGAACCTAGGAGATGCTTGAGCATGGAGAAACAAACATGACAAATCATGAGAGGAAAAATCTCTTGTCTGTGCATAAATGTTTAATAGACAAACATGATGAAGATGATACTTGATGGATGACACAGAAACAGGAACTGGTCTCTGATAGTGCTGGAGTCACCACTATGTTTGAATGTTTGTTTGCAGGCTGCCTAGTCACACAGTTACATTTCTATACGTGTAGCAGGAAGATAACACCCTAAGGGTTATCTCAACTATTACTTAAAAAGACCTCCACTGTGTTATATATAACTAGTTCATGTCTAAATGTTACTGAATAGGAACACAGAGCTGTGAGCAAAGGAGCACGCAGTGACAACAAGGATGCTAGCTGACTGTTACCTGAGAAAGTCGAGGCAGGGTTAAGGTTCAACTTTTGTTTTTCCAAGTGGCACAAACGTTAGAAACCACAGTTACAACCGTGGTAAAGGGAGATAAAGGCATTATGACGCTAACTGTGAGCAGGAGCTTGTCCTAGGAGTGTTAAATCCCGAGGAAAGTCCAAAAATGGCGCTTTCTGCTTTAGTTTGGAATTTAGGTGATGCTAATTCATTAGCTAGGCTTGTTAGCGGCTTCTTGTTGTCGTCCATGGGTTTTTAGTACTAGCTCACGTAAACACCTGTACATTTAGGATATATGTATCGACATATGTCCTTGAGAGACATAGGCCTTAGAGAAAATTAGTTTGTTAGGTTATTTTTCGACAAGGTGCACAGTGAAATCTGAAAAATGCGTCTTAAAGTAGTGATGCCCCATCTTTCGCCAGAGTCAAGTTAACAGAGTCAAAAGTGTATATCCTGTTATCGTTTTAAAATAAAATCCTTAATTGACAAATCTGTTGCGACGTTTTTTAGTGGTCCATGCTACTTGATGCGATAAACACGAAAACAATTCTTTAAGATGAGAATAAAGCTGTTTCATAGTCAGAAACTATTTTTATTCTCCATTGTTGCTAAGTGTATACCAACATTTTATGCTTTTATTTTGAAGGCGACGCCACTTTTACCTAAACACTGGTTATCTCTCTCTAACTTGACGTCACTTTTTGCAAGTTGTTTTGGTGCCCCTCTTTCTGCGAGAAACGCCCATGTGCTTCTATGAGCCAATCAGATCAGGGAGCAGTTTTGACTTGAACAAATGGCCGATCACAGGCGTGCAGAGGTCGGACACTCCACAGCTGACATCATCGTAAACCAATGGTGTGAGAGAGCTGTGGAGGTTGGGCGGCAGGATTGACCAATGGGACAGCGCGCTGGGAAAGTGGGCGTGGCATGTTGTTCACTTGGGAGATTTGGCTCGGAAACTGGCTAGAATGTGTGGCTCCGGAGTCAGCTGTTTCGCACTAAAGTGAACCTGGTGTTGAGCCAAGATGGCGGCTACGAAGAGCTAGTTTCCGTTTTAATTTAGAGCAAGGGGCGGGTCTAAAACTGCATCACAGCTGATCTGGAGGTTTTTCCCCCCTCAAGTTGTTTTTTGCAGAGAGCAGCTTTGCAGAGAATCACAGGGGGACCTCTCTCTTGTTTTCTTTCTCTCTCTCTTGTTGTTTTTAACCCAGCGTTTCTTAAAACTAGACTCCAGTTTTTCTGCAATCCAGTATCGGATTTAAACCCCAGCGCAGTTTCATTATGCCACTTGTTTTCAGAATAAACTGCTTTTATGGCAATTTTTCACTCGAATATCCTCGTCTTTTTGTCATCCACGGTGAATTTAGCCCAGGTCTGACCCAGTTTTAGTGTTACAGTCTTCACAGCATCCCATGCGTTAGTGCGGAGACGTCAGTGGAGATGTTTTCGGCAGGAGAGGAGGTTAATTCCCATTTGTTTACCTCACTGAAGGAGTCCCCTGGAGCTGCAATCTCCCCAACACTGGAGCTCAGTCTAACTACCATCTATACTGTCCTCTACTCCTTCCTGTTTGTTTTCGTTTACCTGCAGCTCTGGCTTATTTTGTACTACGGACACAAGCGCTTCAGCTACCAGAGTGTGTTTTTGTTTCTCTGTTTGCTGTGGGCTGCGCTGAGGACGACCCTCTTACCTCTTTCTGCTTTAGAAATGTGTTTACTTGGGTGACAGCTACAGCCTCTGGCCTACTGGCTGCTCTACTGCTGCCCCGTCTGCCTGCAATTCTTCACACTCTGCCTGCTCAACCTCTACTTTACACAGGTAGGACTGGGCTGTGTATGTGTCTGTTTGTGTCTGAGTGTGCGAGTGTGTGTGTGTGAGAGAAAGAGAGAGGTGTCAGTGAGAGGGTGTGCAGTGTTTGTGCGTGTGTGACCTGATTTCATAAAATAGCTGACACTGCAATTTTGTACTTGTATTCATTTTGATTCTCATTACACACAATGTCTTCCACACAATCAAGTAATTGCTGTTATTCTAGTTGTTCTACTGTATTCTATTGAGTCCTCAGTCCCTAGCACACATGCCCAACACCCTATGGACAGAAACTGTTCAGGATACTTGATTAACTCAAGTTAAAAGGTCCCTGTTTAGCATTTTAACGAGCATTATTACTGTCATGATTTTTAGACAAAGACCAAACATGACCGATCGCTTTTGAATCTAGAGGAAAATACATAGACCAAATGTTTCTTTTAGTGTGCTGATTTACACTCGTGAAAGATAAAATGATTAGTTTGTTAATTGAGATTAGCATAGAAATTATCAGCAACTGATTCAGTATGAATATTCAGTTCAGCATCACAATTCATTCCTTTATTAGATTGGGAAGCTGTCTCCAGTGGGCTGGTCTGTCTACGTCACTTTGATAGCAACTCATTGTAGTGCTGCTCTCACAGGACAAGATTTGTGTATTGTAAACACACAATGATGGCTGGAAGCTCTTGGCAGAAAGCAACCATCACCACCACCTGTTCCCAGTAAAGAAACCATGTAGGTGCTTGAGACAACTTACATATAGCCCCTCTAAGTCCTTATTTTAAGCAACATTTCCAGGAGGATTTCACGGCTCCCAGGTTCCTCAAATGTAATTTCTCTCTAGTTTCCATGGTCTCAGTTAAAACATTAGATACATATTTGACTATGGTTTGTAAAGCCACCCACAATTTGAGAACTTACTGCCACCGTGGAGGCTTTGGAAGATGGGATGAACTATAATGATAAATGGAGTAATTGAAAACATATTATATGAGCAAGTTAATGCACAAATAGAATAATCATAAACTGCAATCACTAGATTATGTTAAAGATTACAGCACCCATCCAAGAAATAGTCCCTTAAACTATAAAATCACAACCTATTGATCTTATTGTGTAGTTTTACGAAACAACCTTACTTTATACACACAAACACGAGGTGATGTTTTCATCTTACTCTTGGCAGAAAGTATATAACTACATTTCCCAAACTACTGCGGGAACACCTACAAGTATTAAACCAGTCAAAATGCAGCAATACACACACAGTGTTATAGACATGTTTGTTTCTCAACTTCAAGTGATGTTTCTGATCATGCAGTTTCTGTAACAACGTAATACCCTGCAAATGTATCTTGTAGCGGTTTCTCTTTCCACAGATGAAATGTGGTCACTGTAGTCACTAATTGGCCTACATATTCATAATAGAGTGGGTTTACTGACAAAAGCGCGGTCAGTACTACTCACCACCAACTATCATTTTTTTGGTAGAAGTTGGCACTGATTTAAGCTCTTTAAATTGGCCTCAGTTCTGTGTCCTGGGGTGAGAGATGTTAAGTTCTCTGGTAAGGTTGTGTTGCGTGGGCCATCCTCTATTGATGTTTCCTGACCCCAGTGAAGTGGACAAGACTAAACCAAATGTCCTATCAGCTCCATGACCTCCAAACTTGTACATGTGTGTGTGTAAGAAAAGAGAGAGAGAGGACACAGTTGGTCAATCACAGTTGTTTAACTTTCTCCACTCAAATGTCAAAGACCTGTTTGACTTCTTGCAGAAAACACCTACACACTTAATAACACCTTTGGTTCAATCACTTAACTTTGAGAAACACAGTATGTGTCTCAATCACGCACAGGGGTGCTAATTAGAAAGGAAGCTCATTCAACTGGCTGAATGGATATTGGGTAATGAAACCAGTGGTGTCATATATTTCACTGAATAAACATTGTAGCTTATCAGCTGATCTATGACCAATTAAACTATTAAATGTCTTCCTACTGTATATTACTGAGTAAGCTGCAAGACTGACATACTTCCTTAGTATGTGTAACGAGGGCCTCTCTCTTACCATTACCAACAACAAAATGGTGTCTTCATATCAATAAAACCTGTCATTATAGGTTTAAAAATATGTATCTATATCTATAATTTGGGAATATCATGTGACCAACCAGCTCTATGAACAAAGTTTTTCCTGCCTGTGGTTTCATGTCTGGCCTGGTCAGACCTATGGTAATATAATGGCCTAACCCACAGTAGAAACTCCTCACACCGCAAGCTCTGTGGCCAATGTGTTGCAGTGCTGTTGTCCCTGATTAGGCCCCTTCCCTGAAAGATTAAAGCTACTATCATTAATAATTTTATCTTAACGATAGTCACATGACTACTTTCCACATGAAAGTAGGTGTTCATAATTGACAAACCACATAAATTATCACCTAAATTTGCAGCCCCCCTAGGCTCTACACAGCATTTAGCCTCTTTTAGCTCTTATTTGTTTTCAGCCGAACAATTCTGTTGCAGTTCCTCACAGCTGTGCTCATCAGTGTCATTCAATGACAAGGCTCTGAAACGCCACTGCACACTCTGCTGTCCAGTACCTCGGCCCAGATAAAAAGCCATTTCCCTCAAGCACTGCTGCTGGAGGCAAAAACAAGGGTTAAAAAGAAGAATGAATGGCCGAACTGCCCATTCAGCATCTACTGGACACAAACACAACTCTAAAACTGCATCTAATATAACATTGCTAACTGAGGTTTCATTACAGGGTTCACAGCAGTGCCATAACCATTCTTACCATTATTAGATAGTCAGTTATTTCCTGTCTAAAAATGTCTAATAGCAAAAAAAGCAAAATAAAAATAAAAAATCTGCTTCCTTATCTGGTTAATCAACAATTATTGCAGCTGTAGTTCACAATATAAATCTCCAAGAGATACGACACAGTAAAAGAGACTGAAAAGAATCAAACATAGCTACTACTTCAAAACGTTTCGGTGTTTTACTCCACTGGATTGAAAAAGTGATTTGAATCTTACAGTTTGAAGGTAAATCACTTTGAATTTGGCGCTCATAGGCCTATAAAATGTGTGAGGTTACTACCTAAACCCCTTTATTTAAAAGGGACACAAATGAGGCGAGGGCTCTGTAAAATCTAATTGATTAACGGAACCAGAATGAGGCGGCCTCTTTGATCCACAAATTAATTGGGGAACCTAAATTGCCCTCACTGTCCCAGTCAAGTGTATAAAGTATATCTCAGTACCTCAAGAAACAGCAGGCTGTACTTTCCAGCCCCAGCTATCAGTAGCTCTGACTCTGGGCTCCAGCAGTGCCAGTTAATAATTTGTTGGCAATATGCAACACTTTACTGCTTCCCTGCACAAGGCAGCTGTTTTAATGTGAGACTCACTGGTGGCAGCGCGCGGCTGAAAGCTGATACAACATCATGTTGCCGCGAAGGCGCGGTCTGCGTCTGGCTTACACACACATGTGGCGATACATTTTCTGATGGTCAGGCGCGATGAGTCCTGACCTGGTTTACTTCCCTTCACCTGTTTTAACCTGCTCACTGCGAAGAGATCGGTCAAACTTCCCATCAAGTCTAACAAATGTCATTTCTACTGAAAGAAAATGTTGATTTAAGCGACATTCACGCACGCGGACACTACGCACATAGATGTACATAGTATGTAATGCATCAGTGCTGTGTTGGTAGTTCTCATTCTAGGTTGATTATCGCTTATTTCATTCCTTTAAAAGGCTGGTATTTATGTGGTGTAGGTCTCCTGCTCTTTCATATGTTTAAAAGGTAGGTGTTGACAATGTTGCAGAGCAATTCTCCTTTTTGTGGCCATTGCATCCTCATGCAACAGCCATCAATCTGTTATGTCATGATAATAGACCATTTTAGGACTTTGAGGACTTGCAGTCAGACGGAACAAAAATAATATACTTTACATTTGCCTGTCTGTTGAACCACTTGGTGGCACCATTTAGTCTTTTCCAAAAAATATGGTGTTCCAGGAGTCGTGGAGCTTGATCAGTGGGTATTTTTAGCTTTGTACTTCGTTGAACTTGTGCTCAGTTTGATGTTTTGCCAGTTAGTGCTGATAAGATGTTGCTCAAAGCAGCCTCTGGCAGTTAAATATAAGTTTTGTGTTGGCTGGTTTTATTACCAGATCATTTTCCACCGACAATTCAGTCAGATTAATAACTTTGGTTTTGCTTAGTGTTGCTAAAACAACTTCTTCCTGACATATCCAAGCCCTAAAGACTAATTGAGAAATAGCAATTAGTGGAATAATCACTAATAATCAATATAAAATAATCAGAGATCCATCCCACCTAAAAATCAGCACATTTCACCTATGAATAAAACATTTCTCCATGAGAGACAACAAATGGACACGGATATATGTTAGTCCCTGCTGTATTTACAAAGTTGAGGATAGAAAGAAGCACAGCAGACATACTTCTTTAATAGCCTTTAGATGTGAATCGGCTGCATACCAGAACGTAGTCTGATTGTGACAAACTGCTTTGCCTGCTGCATGTCCTTTTCTGGCTCTTTAAATTGCAGCACGCTCCTTTCTCCTCCGCGAACTGTCTCTGCATATAGCTGCTGGCGAGCCACTGGATCTTTCTTTTGCACCTCTGTGTTTCAGTTTTCAGTGTGTTGCTAAACATGCTGATAATGGCTGCGCACTATGGGCCCCTGCCTGTGTAGATATCCCTTTAATGGCTCTGATTGCTTCAGAGGAGTCATTTGACAATTCTGACATTAATCTTAAAAACAAATCACGCAGCCAATAAATAAAGCAATAAATGTATAATTTATTTTTATAGTGGAAGTGAATCTTTAATGATGGTGATCATAACTCATTACATTAGTGGCATTACTTACTATGATCATGTCCCAGTATTAAAGAAACTCATGCCAGTCAACATGAATGCACACAGCAATCACACATTTTCATCAAAATCCACTGTGATAGAGGTTTACATTGCATCAACATACACTATCTGTCTGATACATGAGAGTAAGCCTGTAATAAGCACAGAAATTCTTCCTCCAGGGTACATCAGTGTGCCAGGCCACAGCCATAGGAGCCATGGTGATTCTCCTATACACATCCAGAGCCTGTTACAACCTGGTGGTGGTGGCTCTGTCACCAGAGGATAGACCCAGTCCCTTTAATTACGGCTGGTACAGTGTTTCTGATCAGGTAACGTACCGAGTGTGTTCAGAAATAGATGTAAAATAAGCTTTTATCTAGCTAGAAACCCAGTGTCCAGTGTGTGTGTTTGTGTGTGTATATATGTGTGTGGACAATCCATCTTAGGAGATTTGGGGAGGCAATGCTTAGTGGGGTAAAGGGCTTTGTTTGGCTATAAATAACCCTGTGTGTGTGTGTGTATGTACCAGTGTGTGTGTGTGTATCTGTGTGTCCTGACCTACATCAGGGCTCAGGCCTTGAGATGGACTACCCATCTGAAAGGGTTCCATCCTATGTGTGGGGGGGGGGTGTGTGTGTTTGTGTATACATCATTATGTGTATGTGTGGGCATAATCTGACATTACAAATTATTCCTTTAATCTGTCTGTATAACAGCTGTCAGTTCAGTATTATGTCCCTTCTCTGTGCGTTTGTATCTATGATTTTTATATAGTGTGTGTGTGTGTGTGTGTTACAGGCTGACGTGCAGGAGATCAGCGGTGAAGCCTATATTGTCTTTGGGATCATTTTGTTCTTCTGGGAGCTGCTGCCTACCAGCTTAGTGGTGGTTTTCTTCAGAGTCCAGAGACCCAACCAAAACCTGGTAAAACAACACGTTCAAAGCACAAACAGGCTGGGAACTTTCTCAAATGCTGTGAACTGTGATGACTTTGAATATCTCCGTATCTCTCAGGCTCCAGGAGGGATGATCAACAGTCACAGTTTCAGCTCCAGAGCTTATTTCTTTGACAACCCTCGACGGTATGATAGCGACGACGACCTGTCCAGAAGCATTAACAGTAGGGCTGACCGGGCCAGGTGGGCACACACACAACCACAAATACAGTCGATCTGTGTCTGTTATTCAAGAGAATTGGTATCAACACTAAATCAGTTGAAGTTAACCTTCTGGTAAAAGCTCCGTATTGACAAATCAATACCATCACTGATTGATTTTTCTTTATCTCTTATCCTCTCCCTCCTTCTTCCTCTTCTCTACCCACCTCATCTCCCAGCCTCCTCTCCACCACTCCCCAGCTGGGTGTCTCCAGTTGGTATGGCTCCATCCAATGTAACGGGACCCTGACAGCGGCCGCCCAGCAACCGCCATCCTCCACCGCCCCCGTCCTCTTTGCCTACGGAAACATCCAGAGTCACCACCACCACCACAACTACTACTCCACCCCACAGAACAACAACTACCACCACCACCATCACAGTAACTACTATTCCACGCCGCAGAATTACTACTGTGGGTCGCAAACATATTTCTGCACCCCGCAGAATTAAGCATACAAAAGACTTATATCTAATGATTGTCTGCATTTGCATCACCATTTTGCTTCAACTACATCAAAGCAGGTGCTTTTGAGTGATAATCTGAAAGATTGCTGAGGACCAAGTTGGGCGTTAGCATTGTCTTGCCAATTTATTCTGGAGAAATGTGGTGGAATCAGCTTCTCTGAAGTTGTTATGCCGTAACTAACTGTTTTTTGAGGACTTCACTGTCTGTAAATGACATGTATGGCCCAGAATGAAAGCAAGCTCAGTCCATGGACCAGAGTTTTAGCACTAATATGGCTAATACACCTAAAACTAAGCAAAGACCAAACTTTTTTCCCCGTTAAGTGTTCATCATCTTTGAAAGTGGAATCATCAGGGACCAGATAATCATTGTTCTCGTCATCCTTTTTCGCTTTCCTTGTAAATTTGATCCGGTTGTGCTTCTACAAAAGGTACAACAACGCACATACAGGAGCCATGTAGCCCACTTATCAAGCTAATGTGGCTAGTGCTGGAGCTGCAATTGTCTGTCAGTGAAGACGTTATATTCTCTCAGCATTTGTCAAACTTTGAGTTGTCAAATATAGTTACTGTTTTTAATGGGTACGCATATGATACAATCGTTTTATTTAGCATAAAAAAGGGTCATTTTAAAGGATGCTGGGTGCTAGCTTGATCTTCAATCTTCAAAATATCTTGTGACAGGAATTAGCTTCAGCTAATTCGCCATTGGCTGTTGGTGCTGCGAGGGCTAGCTGCTAGCCAATGCTAACAGTTAGCCAAAACTCATAATCTGTTTAACCAACAAAGCAAAGAGACCCAAAAAATGAAATACAAAAAGCTAATGATGATCCATCCATCATAGACTTGGTAATATTATCTTGTTGGTAGCAAATTATTTTGTTTTCAAACTGTGATTGTTAATGTTGGTGCCACACAACTAGAAAGTTGTACAAATGCTGTTAGCAAGCTTAAGACTCTACCTTGCCTACTCAGTTCAACTTTACTCATATGGATTCTTGTATAGTTAAATATGTAAAATAAGCTTTTTTTCATTTTCATAACTGACAGTAATCAAAATACTGGTCAATTTATTTCAGTGTTCACATATATCCATGTAAACATCTTGCAGCCCCAAAATATACATATGATTTATATGTAGCTGCCATATGGGTGTTACTGTCACTCTCAATAGCACAAGCTTGGTCAAACATGCCACTGCTGTTGGATGAACATATTCAACAGCTGCCAGATCCAGGCTTCTTTAACCACAATTATACAGTGGAAACTATGTGAAAACCTAAGACTGGAGTGCCCAAATTCTGTCACAATAAAACTACATACACTGTAAAAACACTTACATTTTACATGGCAGCAGCATTATCAATATATTAAAATTGCAATATGTAACTTACATTCAACATTGGAGGAAAATCAGCCCTAGGGTTGTTTGTTAACAGGGAGGTAGAGTCTCTGAAACAATATTTTTGACCAAAAACCCATCATGTAATATGATCCATTTGTGAGCTGTGAGGCAACAATTTGCACTTGGAAGAAGTTCACCTTCAGAATAAAAGGCTCTGGGGCCTGAATGTAGGATTTCATCTCCTTACTTTCTGCATCTTCTTCAACAGTCGTCTGTAGTCTGTATGTTACTATTTATCCTTTGAGAAAGGAAATATTGATGTGCCATCACATTTTGTCATAGCTAAGAGTTTCATTCATTAAGGAAAATATTTTTGCACAAGACATGGTGGGATGATGTGTGTTTTTAATTGTTTGTGTGTCTCCAAGATAATCGATTTCTAATCCAAGTGTGTCAAGTCGGTGTGTGTGTGATCTTAGATTTTTGTTTTTGAGGTTTAGTGTGCTTTTATACATTCTTTTTTTTAAATTATTTTACATTGATTTTTATGTTACAAAGTTTTATAGTTTTTTTTTTTCACTTTCCCTCTCTCCAATAATTCATAATCTCATCCATTTTCTGAATCTCGTGACAGACTAGACTGCAGGCTGTAAGCAATATTTACTTTGTTGGAACATTTTTCTATATGACCCAGTTCTCAGACCAAAATCAGTGCTTCTGTGCTAACTATGTTTGTCAGGACTGAGGGGAAAAATGCTACACGTGTTTTTGAACACCGCGGTACTTCAGCTGTCGTGAAACTTAACCTGTAAATGACCATGTAAACTTCATATAAGAAAACAAAACTGCAGCACTGCAGCTGCAGGAACTCAAAAAGCCTGGTTTGTGAAGTGAAGCATCTCTTGCACCAACAAGTTTCATAGGACGCTTTTAAATACAAGAAAGTGAACGTGTCACTGTTGGGTCCAGCTGTTCAAACTACTTCTGAAAATATTAACATCTGCAGTGCATGCTTCTGCATCAGAGTGCAAGAACTCAGTGTCATATTTTCTTTCCAAGGTGATATATAATTTGTGTGAAAATGTTCTTTGCTCCTAAAAAGGCAGTGATGATAATTGTTTTATGAATTGTTTTATGTCATGTTTTATCCGTGGCCATACTGAATGTAACCTATTGTGTGACAGATCACTAACGATGTATGCAAGAAAAGCACTACCATGTTTAAATAAAGGCCTACTGCACTGTTTTTAAGACCAGAGCCAATCAGCTTGTTCATAAATATTCTTCTATACAAGTGTTATCACATAAAAGATTTACTGCCCTGTCTGCCTCCACTCAGACTGATGTACAGTAGACAAAATGTGATCTACATACGAAAAAAAATCAAACCACAACCACACAGAAATCAATGTTCTGATTGTGCTTACTACTGCGAGTCTGACCGGTTCTGACATTTCCCTCCGACACACGCAGCCGTCATGTGGTCGAATTTACCAGTTAACAAGTTTATGAGGAACATCTGAATTAAGTCAATACAGCAGCTGCAAAACACAGCCAAGTTCTGCTGCTGTTCTCCTGGACATAAACATACTTCAGGAAGCTAATAGTGAAATGACTGTGGCAGAAAATATAACCATTGAACTAAACCTGCAGGCAGATATACCAAGGTTAAAGCACATAACATACATTTCTGTGTGAGAGAGTGAAAAAATATTTAGAGCTTATTTACTTCCCCACGCACCCAGACACCAGGCAGCACTGTAGAGGAGAAATGACTACATGATTAATTGAGCAGATGATCGATAAATAAATATAATTCTTATAACCAATGAATTTTTCAAGGCATTTTTTAAGCAACAAAGCCATAACCTCTCTGGTATCACCTCCTCAGATGTGAATATTGATTGTTAACTCAACATCTTTGGGTTTTTGACTGTAGTTTGAATATGTTAATATGTTGCTTTTTCACATTTTACACACTGAACAATCAAACAGTAAATGGAGAAAATGACTCTTGGTTTCAGCCGTAGCAGCCACAGTAGTCCTGAGATGGAGCAATACCACCTGTGAATTAAAAGTCATTTGATAACAACAAATGAACTCAGTATAACAAACTGCAATTAATCAAATTAAGTCATTACGTATGAGTAAAAATGGGGCTGCTGGGTGGATGCCACTTTGTTCAGTTGACTGATTGATCTGATGCTGCCGCAATAACAACTCTGAATTCCTGAGGTGGGGGGTGGATGGGGGGCTGATCTCTCAACATAGATTTTGCCAAAGTTAAGCTTGTTATGCAAAGAAATCAACAAGCAAAGTTATGAGTCATGTATCCACAAAGAACCTTTGCAATGACGGATCATTTATTTTTCCAAAGTAACATTTACAAGCAACACAAAGTCTGATCAAACATCTCATACTGAAAGAAAGAGAAAGAGTGGAGCCACAAACAATACGACAAATAACCTCAGCTGTGTTGCATAATGCAACTGAGACAAGTGTTTTGAATGTTTTAGCAAATAATAATAATGTGTTCTCTGATGTAACTGATGACAATGATGATTTCAACAATGTGCAAATGAATTTTAAGTCCAGAATCTGGACCCTGACTCAAAGAAAAATGGGATCTCTGTACAGCTGCATTAGGATTCAGAGTCATTTCTAATATATTAAGTTTTTCTGTTTTGTAATCAAACAAACAGAGACATCTTCATCTCCTGTTGTATAAAACGTTTTCTACAGCCACATAAGCTGAAGGCTGTAGAAAGAAGGCGCATTCAGTCTGTGCTGCATTTAGTTCAAAAGACATAACAGGTTTTTATTTTTCAAATAATTGCGAGCTGACTTTTTAAAAAGGCAGAGAATCAAAAATACACATGGAAGAGTTTCCAGATATTCACAATTTAAAACAGAAACAGAATCTGCTTTGAATGGAGGATGAATCAAACTGAAACAGTACGTATATGGAAGAAGGTGATTTATATCAGTAAACTGATTTGAAATAAAGTCATCTGTTTTGCTTGTTTTCCCGCTACCAGGAGGTCAAAGGTCAAGCTCAGCTAAGCTTCCGCTGAGCTGGTGTTGTAGTGTCTTGCTAAAGGACACTTGGACAGTGGATGCCTTCTGTCACAAGGCTGGAGCCGAGGCTCTCTGGTTGTATGACAGTTTCTTAATGATTAGCACCACCCTGCTGCTCCTGTGATAAAATCCAATGCACCTGAAGAATTTGACATTAAAACTTACATCAGAAAAAAAACAACAACTGGTTATCAAATATATGTAAGGCACCCCGGTCATCAGGCCTCAGAGTTAACACACCACAACACACACTGATGTGCAGATTCATGAGAACATCTGTGCACATGTAAAGACATTACACATGAATTTACAAATACACACACACATAAAAAACAAATGTAATCTTGCACATTAAAAACCAATAGAAACAGGCCAGTTCTGGAAACATTCTGGATTTTTGAGCTACATTTTTTTTTAAGGAAAATCAGACCTGCTGGGAGAAAAACATTATGAAAAATGTGTTTTTCCGTGAATTGGCAGTCACATTACCAAGAACTCACCATTTCAGACCATTATCATATTATTTAAAATCAGAACTCTGTAACAATTTTCTGCTTTGACTTTCTAGACCCGTTTCAAACCGATAACGTCCCAAAACACAGTTTAAAAAGCCCGTGCTGAACAGTGAACAGTGTCCTTCCCAGCAGAAATCTGGGTCATATTTGCTGAAATCTTGACCCGATATGGCTGACAGGAGATCAGACCATGTAGGGAAACACAGCAGTTACTTTACATGATAAGCTGTTAGATTAAAAAAAAAAAAAACAAGTTTTCCCTGCTGTGTTTTCTTGGTCCCTCCAGCGCTTTCTCACTCGTCACTAATCATGTTAGTTTAGAGCGAGTTTTTAAATCTGTTCCCGCTCTAAAATCTTAATTTAAAATGTTTCTTAAATTCTTCCCATTTTGGACAGAAGTTCCCTGTTTAAAAAAAAACAAAAAAACATTGTGGGTCCCAAACCAGAGTTGATGACATCATCCGAGAGGTCACTCAGGTGTTTTAGATTTCATCGTCATCGCTGCTGTCCCACAATGTCAGGCTCGGAGGTCTCCGCGGGAGGAGCTTGTACTGCTGTCAGGATTCCTCTCCCACCTCTTGGTTGATCACATGGTGGTATCCCCGGTTGCTGATTGGTTCTTTCTGCCAACAGATGACCCCGAGGAGAAGGGCAATGAGGAACAGGAGCAGACAGCCAGCCACTGCCAGACTGATGACCACCTCTGAGGATGGAGAGATGAAAGGAGGGTGGAAACTGATCAGTGGTGGCATCTTTTTATTTTATTAGTCTTGAGTTTTTAAATTGAGAGTGTGTGTGAAAATCTCACCCTTATCTCTCCCCTCAGAGGGCAGCTGACACTCTTTGCCCCGGTCATCCGAGATAGAGAGCTTTGTAATTCTCAAAAAGTCCTCCAGGGGGCAGTCAAGGGAGCAGCCTGGTAACTGCTGTAGGTACGGATCCACTTTGCTGTCATTCCGATAAAACATGGACACAGAAACAGAGCTGGAGGCAGAGAGAGGAGGGAGACGTCAAATAATCCACATTTGTCATGATGTTATATTTAAAGTCTAATGTCCGCTATCATTAACAGAAGTATTAGATTTTCAAAGTAAAAGTCTATACGTTTTTGTGTGTCTACAGTATACTGGGTGTGAATGTGTGTGTGTTTACCCGTTGTCGTCCCTGTACAGCTCAATTATCTGACAGGAGGCGTATGGCGGCTGTCTTCCATTGAACACATTCAAACTGGCCTGAAGAGCAGCTACAGTAGTATCATGCTGTGACACACACACACACAAACACACACACACATTTTAAAAAATTAAGTGACATTAAGCTTGGCTAACCAGCAGCTGGGTAGCTTAGCTTAGCACAAACACTGGAAACAGGGGTAGCAACTAGTCTAGCTTACCGCTGACAGCATCATCATTTTGAGTCGCTGTTTTGGATCAGGGACGGCCATCTTGGAAAGATTCTTCACTATTTCACCCAACAGGATACCTGAAAAACAAAGGGCAGTTCTAATTTCCTCAGTTAATCCTGTATTTACAGGATAAGTCTGATGATATTATATAGTTTTCTTGTTGTCAACAAATCCCACAAAAAGAAACAGACCAACAATGAACTGAAGCTACTAACAAGTGTTGTGTCTGTATCAAAGCCTGAACAAATGTGGATTAATCCGCTGCTGAAAATAGTCCCCAACAAATGCACTATTTCCTCCTGAGTCACAATTGTTAGAATTATACGGTCTTAATCGTTGTATATAAAAGAATATTATTATATTTGTGAGTCAGAAACATTGTTCAACTGCAAGGTAATAATCGAAAAACAGGAAGTCCCTGCACTGACACACACATACCTCCCTGCAGCCGGCTCTTTTCTTGTTGTTTGTAGACCCCAAACATGACCTGTGAAAATGAGACGTCAAACTGTAATTACATTTCAATACTTTTAACTCCAAAACAGCATTTAGATCACCATGAGACACCCAAATACATAAATGAATGAATAAAAGCCAAGATATTGCTGCTACTTTTACCTGAAATCCAAAGTCTTTGAGCAGTCTGAGCTTCTCCATCACACCAGGAGTCACCCAGTCAGGAGCTGTCTTGTTGTGAACAGACTGGACACACACATACAAACACACACACACCATGAAAAACCAAGAAAACTTTCAGAGCTTTAATTAAACAGTAATTACACTGACAGACTGTCCTGTTGTTCTTGTTAGCACCGTCTCAGCAGCCTGCCTCCGCCTCTTTCTCTCAACCACTTCTCACATTGCTGCTTATTATTCTGTGGCTGTACTCACTGACCCTGCTGTCCCTGATTTCATATAGACTCACACTTATACAATGGATTTCTTTCTTTCTGACTCATAATCATGTAGACAATAATGAAACATTCAACATTTTTAAATTCTAGATATTAATGTCAGTATTTTTGACAGGATTCCATTATATTGACAGGTTTGACATATGTAGCTCATGCTGCCCACTGAGAGTCATGTTGAAATGGCAGGAATGTTTGTGAACTAGATAACAGGGGAAAAAAAAAACATGTGAAACTGCCAATAGTTGCACAGTCCTGTTCTGCAAACTGTGTGTTTGCGAAATGTCCATGTGCTCCCAGAAACTGCTGAGTCAAGTCAAGTCACATGAAAACCAACACTCATAAGATTTGGTCAGTTTCAGATTAACCCACCGAAGGTTTCCACACTTTGACTTTGACTTCCTCACACCTGAGAACCACAATATCTCATTTACAGTCTAATGCAAGAATGTTTCATAAAGTGTACTGTTCAAAGGACTAGTTCCTGCAGTACAGTCATAGCTAAATGCCAGGTTTCTGGGTCCATTGAGAAAGAAGAAGTCACACCAGAGGATGTTTTCAGAATACAAACCATGACTTCTCTAACATGGCACGTTGTTACTGGCAATACAAGTCAACAAAACTTGGTTTCCACTTCTTGTTTTAACTGGTGAGTGCGCTTTGTGTGTGTGTGTTCTCACCTCACAGTACAGTGTGTCGTACACACTCCACACTGACTCCACATTGGTCTTATTCAGTCCTGTTTTATTCCTCACCAGCTCTATGATGTCCTGAAGAGAGGAACACAATAAACTCTGTAACCACATGATGAACATAAATCTGCACTACTGTCGAAATTCACTGTCAGTTTTTATTGATGCAACTCATTTCTTTATAGTGTCTCTCATTTATTCATTTTGTCTGTGTGTTTACTGATGATTTAAAGGCGTAACTAGAATTACGTACAATGTTCGAATTCACCCAACACAACCCCACCCAAGAAATCTGTCTGACTCAACCACATTTGTTTTAATCAAAGATAATATCATAAAAACCAAACATAAATCAAATTACATTTGAAATAAAAAGATTATGTGTAAAATAAAAAGATAATTAACTTTTCAATTTTATCATCTCTAAATGTCATCTCCGCATATTATGACTCACTACACTGCTAGGAGATAATTTTGCCTAGAAACAGTCACATTATAAGATATTTAGACTAGAAAATATCCCAGTCGGGCCAAACTTAAACTCCTTTTTGTGTCATGTGACACCAGAAATATAATGCACTAAAGATGTGAACTCAGTGTCCTCAATGATAGCCACAGCCCTATCATACTGTAAATATAAATTAATTAAGAAAACAAAGAGAAGGAACAGTACCTGGTATATACTGGTAACATTCAGAAATTCCTCTGTGTGTTCAGTCTCATTCATCAGCTGTTTGTAGCGAGGACAGTCTCCCAGAGGGAACGAGAGAAGCTAAAAAAGAGAGGAAGTTCAGACAAAGTGCTTCTAATCGCTTTCAGCTACGTACACTGATAAACACCTCTCATGTGCGTACCCTTTCTTCACTTTGCGGCACAGTGTGTACAGGTATCGGCTGCCACTTCAGGTTGGGATTGAAGACCTGTCCACCGCTGGGGGGGTAGAGACCTGGTGGCGACAGATACAGACTGTTAAGGTGAGGAGGGAGAGTCTTAGAGGGTGAAGAAGTACAGGTAGAAAGAAGAGAAGCAGGAGGAGGAGGAGTGAAGTGATGTTCAGACCTGCCAGGTTGGCCTCAGCGCTCATCAGGGTGCGATCGTAGTCTGTGCTGCGGACCGAGATCTGAGGATAAAGGAGAGTTTCATCATGTTCCAGGAATTACAGCACCAGTGGTAACCCTGTACAACACCAACATGGCAACCAACAAGGCCCCCCTCTCCTAAATGTTAATTAGTCATCTGTGTGTAAAGGTTCTGGTGAGGGGTCATGTGATGTGACAGTTAAGAGTCTCCCACCTCGTGTCTGTCATAGGATTCGTTGAGGAATCCTGTGTATCGTTTCCTCAGAAACTGGCCCAGGTCAAAGTGCTGCTGCATGCCCACCTAAACACACACACACACACACACACACACACACACACAATGAGAGGAGAGTCACTGACATTATACTACTAATGACTTCACTGAATGGAGTTAACCTTTAAGACTTATTGACACTCAAGAAAATGAAAATCTGAGCAAGATGAATTAAAATATGAGTTTAGCATTTCCTGAAGAAAAAACCTCCATAGATGGAACTCATAGAAAATCATGAACAGTGCACATCATCATAAAAACCTCACTTACAGCTGATCAGTGAGCAACAAAGTGAGCATTGTGAGATCTGAGTAGTTTGCATACAGGTGCTGTGTTATAAATACAAAGGGCCTGATAATGTGTACATGTCGCCAAAATGAGCTTATGTGCAGTTGATCAGTGTGTAATACTGAGCATTTTGGAAATTGAACAGAGTCTGAACTGTATACACGTGTTGTGTTATAAATGAATGAGCCTCCATAGACTTTAATGAAATATATAACTAATAATAACTCATAAGCTGTGGCTCCCATTGAGATGAGTTGTTTGCAATACTGTGCATTATGATCTATAAATTAAGTTTGTACTGTATTCTATAGCTAAGCTCTAAATACAATTGAAGACTATGGGATTGTTTTTTGATCTGAACTCATAACATGTAACAGTTCATCACTTCCATCTACAAAGGAGCTCACTAACTATGCTAATTTTTTTTTTTTTTTAAACAGGATACCTCATAAAATGATGCATAAATGGCTACATGAATGTTATGGATTCAGCCTGGTCATACCTGTGATAACTGTCCAAAGCCTTGTGGCCAGGCGCTCTCCTGGTATGGGTCAGTAGGATAGGCTTTGACCGGTGATCTGTCACCATGCCGAAACAACTGGAAGAGAGAGAGGAGAGATGTCAGGTACCACAGAATTGCTGTAACTAAGCCTTTGTCCTAGTTTTATCTGTGTCACTGGTGGTTATAAAATCCAGTCAGCTGATAGTGAAGATCTCGCCAAGTGTTTGTCAGACACTGTAATGTCATTCATAACTCAACCAGTCAAACAGCCAAAGCATGTCAACTGAGACAAAACAGGGCTTAACATGATTAAAAACTGCAGTACAAGCATGGCCAGAAACCAAATGAAGGGTGTCCATGTTTAAAGCTGGGCAATAAAACAATAATGATCATTTGGCTTCACAGCACAGAGCGCGTAATATAAAATAAAACCTCATTAAACTTGACAGGGACTTTTTCAGTGACTACCTTTAGCTACCAGCCTGAAACTCCTTAGCTAATGAACAGAAATCTAACGCTGTGATGCCTGTTGTTGGTGTTGGCTGAAAGTAGCATCTGTATTCAGTCAATTCAGCCTTGTTACTAGAAGGCACCACATCAGCTGTGTATTCAGGTAGAACAGTTTCAGGTTTCGATCTTCGAGCCACTAAAGGGAAGTCTGGGTTTCTTGGTTTCTGGTTTCCGAGCGTGCAATGCGTGACTGATCTGTCTAAAATAGCTGAAAAAGTGTGTAAACTCTATTTGAGGGGTGGATTATCCCTTTAGAACTCCTAATCTTATCTGCCCTACAATCCATTAATGGCTGTCTTTCAGGCAACTGGGTAACCTTTCTAAGAATGAGTACAAAAATAAGAAGTAAGATCGGGCTTAGCTACTTCAATAGCTGCAACAGTCACCAAAAATAAAAACTTTCATGAGAAAATCTACATTGACCTGCTGACCTGACCGTCTCCTCAGCAGCATATCTTACCACTGTGGCATGAAGATTGTTGGTGTCATGGGTTTAACACGGGAAAACATGAGCGTGTCTTATGCTGTTTCAATTCTCACATCAGTGACAGACTCCTTATTTGTAATGCTAAAATACAGCTAGGAGGAAACAGAAGCTACCTACCTCTATGTACAAAGTTAACAGGATGTATCAATTCACTTTTACTGAATAGTTAAAATACAACAAACACTCACTGTTAATGTGCTAGCTCTTATAATATTCTGCCCTGAGGCAGTCACAGTGTTAGTTCCTAGCCTGCCACACTGTGTTCTCCACAGGGTGAACCAAGGACTCTAACATCACTGTCACACCACTGTATCATCTTGCACTTGTTGCCTTGACAAGACAATAACGTTGACTATACTGCATTTCCTCCCTGAGCCGAGCTGGCATTCCTGGTGTGCTCTATACAGGTCCAGGGCAGGGCAGCTGCAAATACTTTCTGTTCTGGGCACATCATCAAGGAAACACACAGGGAGACACAGTGGATATTTCTACATGACATGAATCATTATCAGTTTGACCAGAACTGCCTCAGAGGTTAGATATGACCCAAAGAACATCAGCATTTATATAATGAAAAAAATAGGCTAGCTACTCAGAAGTGTGGTTTGGCATCTGTATGTTAAAACTCGTCACCTGACGTGAAGAGTATTTAGCAATTACAAAATGCTGCAGCTCATTCAAATCACTTTAATAATCTATCTGGCAGGTCAGACAGGTCGGGCTCGTAATGCAAAGGAGCTCAGACAGCTCATATACTAAACTGAACTGTCAGCTGAACACTTGCTAGCAGAGTTCCTCTTATGTTGTTTTGGAGAGACTGTCTTTGGACGGTCGGTGGTGCCTGACACGTATATATACATTTTCCAATTCAAAGACACTCATTCAGAGCTGAACTCTAGTATTTTTTCGATAGACTGTCCAGGTTTGTGGAGGGTTAGCTTGCCATTCTTATAACGCAAAATCAGAAACAATAACGTATATAATAAGTGTTGCCAAGAGGATTTTTAATAAGCCGAATTTACTAGAAGACCCCAACGATTCCTGCCTCCTTTAACTCGTGTTCAATGAAATAAACATATTCACAGCCAAGCAAAGAAAACACAAAACCTCCGAAATTTTGAATGTATTTCCGTAAGCGTCTGTCAACACATAAGAGAAGCGAGGCAAGTCGCTGCACAGTTCAACACAGCTTCTGCAGCGTTATACCAGGTACTAATAATACTCACCACAGTGACATAAAGTAGCTTTTTTTCTGCTGCCGCTTGTCCGCAGACCGACCCCACCGTTAAAATAAAGAGCACCAGAGCGGCCACCATGTTTCCCTCTGTGTAACCGCAGGGCTAACTGGTGTGTGCTAACTGCTGATAGCTGATTGTTGTTTCCTAGCTCTCCTATCTGAGCTCTGTAAAGTCAGCCATGGTTAGCACCACCGCAATGAAATCGGAAGTTGAAGCATAAAATGCATCCTCTAAGGTTAACAAAAAACCTTACAAGACTTACAGTGCTCAACACTTTATAAGGGTGAAATGTACGCTATTATTATTTTTTAAAGAGTACCAAATCTTCACCCACTCGTTTTATTGCAATGATCAGTTTTATTTTGAAATGATCAGTCTGTGTATTACTACATAACTTGACAGAGACAGGGAAAACGGAAGTGATGGAACAACCAATCCCTGTCCGTCTTTGTCCACAGCTCTGAGGACTTCTCTATGCTTCTATAGTGTACATTAAAGTGTACTTTGACCTCCTTCATTAGTCGCGACATTTTATTATATTTGAAAGACAACACTGTGACTGATCCTGGGTTACACTGTCACATTTTAAAAAACAAAAAAAATAAAAATAAAAAAATAAAATAGGAGATTTGTGGGGATTTTCAGACTTCTATTTATTGCACTTTTAAAGAAAACGCTTGTATCAGTGACTTTAATCTCTTTAACCACTTCAACCACAGATAAGAGGAAGACTTGTCTTTTGTGAATAAATCTGGCTGACATTACCCTCTATCTCTCAGAGTTCCTTTTCCTCAAAAAGAAAAGGAAAGGTAAAAAAAAATTTTAGTTAATCATGCCAAAAAAAGACCTGTGTTAAGTAAATGTTTTGACTAACAGAAACAAAATGATAAAATACTAACTTCTCTGTTCTTGGTTTCATTTTCTTGGCAGAACTGGGCTTCTATTAACGTTCACTAACACATACAGATCAGAAGCCTGCAATTTCTCTTCTCAGCCACTAGAGGTCAGTGGTGTTTCAGCTGAAAGCAACCCAACAACTAACATCTCATAAACCAGGCTATCATTGCTGTTACTAATTACAGTTATCAGACAGTGTAATCCAGTCATCATAGTCTCAGTCCAAAACTGTGGATTAAAGGTGTGTCTTGATGTTTCCAACATCTCAAATGTAAGACGTTGCTGAATAAAATGAAATATGAAGATATCACAGTAGAAATTGTGGTTTTAACTGTTATATATTCTATAAACAAAATGATCAAAAACTTGCTGACTGACTTTTGAGTTGAGTCTGTGTGTGTGCCTGTGTGATGTATGTGGGTATTTACCATTGAGACCTTTCATCCATATCAGGCTCACAGGTACCACAAGGCACTGGGTCATAAATACACTTGTTAAAAGTGAGCAACAATCCTGGAGGTGTTAAAAGTTAAAACTGTATGTGTAAAAGGCTTGAGGTTTGAAAAAGCTTTCTGTGCCTTAGAGCGGTCAACACAGAAAACCTCTGGTTCTGAGCTGACCCCGCTCTCATGACCCCCTGGTACGCTGATCTGCAGTGTATGTGTTTACACAGTGAAAAGCAGCTTTGTTGTGTGAGGATCTGGCAACCTAGAAGCTCTAAGCCAGCAACTGATCCTCAGAAGAGCTGGAGGCCCGTGGCACCAGATAAGGTCACCAGCGAGGATCCCAGTGGGACCTGTCTTTACCTTTTGTCATCACTATCCAACTGCACTGTGATTATATAGTAAGACATAATCTTCCTGCACCCTTTGTTACTGTTTTTCCAAACAAATGGAATGAATAAACCCTTTGGGAAAATAGTTTCCCCAAGTGATGTGGTGCATTTTCCCCTCTGCTAAAGACACTGTATCAACACTTTGTTTCTCTCTGTCCAACCTTGTACCATAAATACAGGGCTAGCTACTGAATATATTTTGACACTATGAATTCATGTGGCCCCTGTTTTAACTTTGTAGCATAGCAATAGCAGTCATTTTATCCTGACTTGGGTGAAATTCACAGGACAAACTATGTTTGATACAAATATTTAAATGTATTTTATGATTAATTCATTACATCAGTTAATCGTTAATCTACAAGAACTGAAAGTAAAAACAAACTCCATCTGATGAGGAGGACCATGAGAAGCCACTGAAAGCTCCAGAAAAAGCTTGTAAAAGCTCTAGACTTGTCAGTGTTGTGAAACAGGCCGGTCAGACATCTTTCCCTCAGCCAGAGAACTGATACTCAAACTGGAGCCGCTCCAGAGAATCATCTGGAAAGACGACAGAGTATAAGGTGTAAGAGTACAGGTGTCCGTCCTCAGGCCTGTCCACACTTGGGTAGTATAACATGGAGTTGAAAATTAACCAGCATGGAAAGAATCCCAAAATATCCCACTGAGGTACAGGAGCTCTCAATCTGCTGATGTTTTACTTTACTGGTATCAAAATCTGCTTGGATAAAATAAACAGAAAGCTCATTTTACATGAACATAAAGTCAGTGAGTTACAGTTCAACTATATCTACAGAATCAATCCCAACATGCTTTTCTGGGAAAGTTGTATCACCAAAAAATTTACACAAATAAAAGATAACTCAGTTCAGACTTGCAGGGTGACAGAAAACACCCAGACTGAAATAAAGCCTATGGGAATGTATGAGTGCACCACATCCCATGAGCTGCCTGCAAAACATACAGCAGCAAAACAATATTCAGTAATCAGCAATATTCCCTCTGTATTGTTGCCAAGTTATTGTGCGTCTTTGCCAGTTAAATGTCAACAATAATCTCTTTGTTCCCTTGTTTTGCTCCAGGCTGTTTACATCTGCAGTCAAATGCGATGTGTTAATAAATCCTGGTGGAGGTGTTTATGTTTTTGCTCATATCTCAGATTATAGGTGGCAGCTAATGCTGAAAACACATGCTACTGTTGAGCTTAACCCCGATAAATTAACACTTGTGCAAAAACAGAAAAATAGGCAACGGCCAAATGTCACCAGGATCACACATACCCCGGCCAACACAATAATAATGAGAGAACAATAGTGATTATGGGAGGCGGGGATTACCTTAATCTGCAGGTGTATCTATGTGTTTGTTTACAAGGATCTGCCCATTAAGAAGCAGAATACTCCTCCTGCTATGCACACACAGTCCATCTACACTGACAATCTTCAATGGCTAGAGGTAATCTGGCTTGTTGGGAGATTATAAAAACCCAATCCAAGTGTGTGTGTTTAGCCGGTGTCAAAGGCTTGATGGTTGATCTGCCCCTCAAGACGCTATGACTGATGAGATCATGAAGATCATAGAGAATTACTGATATAATTACTGAAGATGATCTGATGAACAGATGTCTGCAAGCTTCCTCCTGTCATCTGACAGGCCCTTCCCAGCTCAAGCCGCAGTCACTCTGAAGGCTTGTTATTTACCAGTGCCTCTGGGGAGCTGGGAAAGTTCAAAATCGAGTGTGTAGTATTGTTGTGTGGACAGTAGGTAGAGAGTGAGCCTGCTAAGCTGACGATGGCAGCATTTGTGCAGCTTGTTTTTGTACTGAAAGCCTCCTGACGCATTTGCTTTTAGCCATTCCTCTGTGAGATGGTGGCTGTTTTTCATCTAGGGTGAACATTTAGGCAAAATATGCAGCAGTGCAGCATACATAAAGAATATCACAAACCAGTAGAACAAGGCTGTTCTCTCGCTTTTTCTTTAACCCAGAAAAGCCATATCAAGAGATAATGACTGTAATTATTACCAAATGTAGACACTTTGTTTTGTGTTAGAGGAGGGAATGTTATGTATTAAATAGAAAACGCAAGGTTGCAGTTTATAGAGGAATACCTACAGGTTTAAAAAAATTGCAGGGCCACAACATGCCTTTATATAACAAGTGGGACGTCAGGGTTACGACAGTGTTGCTGCCTGAGAAATGAATGGTTACAATCCAGCATTATAAGCTGTGTACATTTCACTTATTAATCCAAATGGGCTCAGAGGCCTGCCAACTGTTACTAAAAAAGTAAAAATATATATATTTTGATCATTATTTGTTATTTTACATTAATAAGGATCATACAAAATGATAAAACACGAGGGCTAGGGGTGTGTCTTTGTATCACACTTTCATTTTACAGCAGGATATACAGAATTCATGGTATTCTATGGACTTGATACCCCTGGTTTCTACATGAAGAACTGTTGGGGCGGGGCTTGATCGCAGAATTACGGGAATCAGCCAATAGCAGCTGAAGCTGGGTGTGATGGACAGGCACGGCCCCCTGCAGACGCCCCGCCCCTATGACTCTGTAAGGTTTTATTCTGTTTTAGAGCAGTGTCACACGTTGTTTTTCTCCAGGATCAGGAACGGTCCCTGGTCTGGTCTGGTCCGCATTGTAATTGTTTTCTACCAAGGTGACAGTGGATACGGATATCAGCGTCCATGGAGTAGAAAACGGCTTTACTCTAAAGTTTGTTTTTGACAGCGTTATTTTACGAAAGGACTTGCTTATCTGAACTCTGAAAAGAGAAGGGTTGTTTTGGCAAGGTCCTCCAAGGACGGGGACACCTGTTATCTAATGGGCTGAACGGCGTGAATAGAAGTGGCCACCTGAGGAAGCACAGGAACACGGACACAGGCGCTCTTTCAGTCTGGGAGCGACCGAGCGCTGCCCTGCCCGGCTCGAGTATTACGAGAGCGAAGAAATGGAGAAACAAGTCCGCTGCCAACGGGTGATAACTGGACTCCTGGTTCAGCAAACAAACGTGGGCCGATGCCAAACACAAGCACCCCATCGCCCTACACTAAGGACGGCATCATGGTAGCTGCGGACAATGGCAGGACAGCAGAGCTGGTTCAGGTTTCACTGGATTTAATAGCTGAGGGGAAAGTGTATGACAGCCCTTCCGGCGTCCACCTCCTCTCTAGTGGCTTCCTCGAGGAGGCCAGCTACATGGACCCATTACTCCTGCAAACCGCTGCGTATAAAGAGGTATGGCAGGTCAACCTGAACCAAAGGCTTGCAATCAGGATCAAGAACCCCACTGGAGTGTATGGTATTGTGTTTCATCCAGCAGGACCATCAGCTTTATTTCAAACTGAACTTGAAACAGCTGCTGCTGCCTACAGCTCCATGAACATCCGGAGATGTGGGCCACTCAGACAGCCTCTTCTGGCAGAGGGCCGGCCGGGCGTCACCGGGCCCGGGAATTCTGGATGGCATGGAGACCTGGTGGTGGCGCAGGAACATCCATTTAGACCAACTCTGGAGGCCACTATGAAGGCCATGAAGGAGCCCGTCCGAAAGCCCAGGCCGCAAGTGAGCAAGAGCCAGTCAGCCAGCACCAACCCTTGGTCTCTGTGTGCCCACACGCACGCAACCTCAACAACCTCCTCCCAGCCTGACGGGCTCAGGAGGCGATCCAGACGGACAGCATGGCGCCACGCCCCCGCGAGAAAGTCTAATGGCCCATGTCGGATAAGAACGCCAGCGAGGGGACGGAAGTGACCCGCCCGTCCATGTCTATATCTGTGAACGGAGCCCCACCAGCCCCAACTTGGAACCACCAGGTCCCACACCTCAGCAGGGCATGTGACTCTGCAGATGCTGGAGTCCTCCCTCCAACCTGCACCACAGCCAGTCGGCCGCAAGGTTCAACCCCTCCAGCCTCCTCCCCCCATTAGCATGTTCCCAGAGGGGCTGGCATCTCCACTCCTGACAAAGCTTGTATGCCTTCAGCTGCAGCCCATCTCCGCTCCCTCAGCGACACCGGCTCATGCTGTGTGGAGGACAGCTCCAGCCCAGGGTGGAACCCAGATTCTCCCCTGACCTGCAGCGACACCTCTGACTCCCCTGTCCAGCACGCCCCCATCCCGCGACACTGCGACCCCTCGTGGCCATACATGATAATGAAAGTGGGGCCAATGGCAGCAGGTCTGGCGCTTGGTGGCGTAGGGTCTGGCGCTGATAAGCATGTGACAGGAAGCGGACGACTCCCTCACCACGCCACTGGGCTGAGGTGCCTGTCCTCGGCCCCTGACGACTATACCCTCAAGGAGGATGGCCTCCACGACAGAACCTCAATTACCACCCAAAGTCTGACATACCCTGAGGATTACGTATGACTCTAAAATCGGGTTCATCCAGAGGACCTTGCAGTAACCTTGCCATGGCTACATGCCAATGACTTCTGGTGTGTGGCAGCCCAGTCTGAGTTGGTAGACAACCACGCCCATGAGCCCATGTGTGTCCTGCAGCGCCCACAGATTGTGAACCCCAGGGAGGTATCTCAGGCAGCGCCAGCAGCGCCATAAACCAACTCTGCAGTAGCCTCTGAGTGACAACGCCATACGAGAATGTGGTGCAGCTCCAAGTCCCATGAGGTCGACAGGATGGTGAATATAATAAACATGTCAATTTGGAAACCCACCTCCACCCAGACCCCCTGACTACTACCTGGGCTCATACGTGAACCCGCATCGTGTGAGGTCAGCTTACTCAGGCCGCCCTCACTACCCAAGCTCCAGGCCCCAAAGAATGAAGATAACAGCTGGAAGGTGCTGGATGAGCCCCGAGTGTGAGGCAGGAGGGTGTGAGTCTGACTATTACTCCAGTTATGCAGCCTGCTGCTCAGACCTCACCCCTGAGCCCGCTAGTGCCCCTCCTCAGTCAGACACGGGCCGGGGCGGAGAGCCTGTCCCATAGGAAGGCTGGAAAATAACAGGGTCATCCCTGGACACCTGAGGACTCCTGCCCAGCATGAATGAACACCCCTGCCCGGAGAGCCCCAAGAGTCTGGGGAGGCATCAACATTGGACTTTGTGTGTCCAGATTCCTCCCTCCCTCTGTCATATCCACAGAGGGCTGTAGTCCGCCCTGGGCTCCAGTGTGGCGGGGCCCAGGGAGGTCTCTCCCTGACAGACTACATCAACTCACTGGGCCTGTACCACCCAAGGCAGAGGTTGACACCTCGCCTCGGGCGCCTGGACGACTCCCCGGTGGCTATCCATGCTCCCCTGCTCAGAGGAGGCATGGAGTGCAACCATCTGGGAGTGAGAAGGGTCCCACTGCCCTCGCACAGGGTGAAAAATGACTACACTGATGACGTTTGGGATGACCAGCTCACCTCCGGCAGCCTCGGGTCCTCAGAACACAGCAAGGTATGTGTATCAGTGATGGTAAAGGTATTTATGATCCTGGCTGTAAGGATTTACTGGTATTGAAAATAGAGATTGAGTCACTGATAGATGAAGATGGTGGGTTCCTGGAGGCAGATAAGGATGTTTAAGCCCAGTGGGACAGTTGGGATGTGAATCATGCAAATTTTAAATCTTTGTTTAACAGTTTGATGGTCATATTTTACGTGGAATTTGTATGAAAATAAAAAGCTTAACGCCATATTTTCAATATGGCCTCAGCAGCTGGGAAAGCAGCAGGGAGAGGAGGCTCTCTCTCGAGGACCAGGGAGTCCCAGCATCGGGTTCTCCTGCTCGGCCACCTCCTCCACGTGGGACCCGGACTTGCTCCGGCCAAGGTGATCCCGGGCTAACCCAGGGACGCTAGCCGCCACAGCCTGAGACCTTCTCTCCACTGCCACGGTGACCCCGGGTCTTCTCTCCTTTCCGCCTGGGTGACGCGGTGAAGAGGTGCCAGCTCGGTGGAGAACATCTCGCCCTGGAGCAGCGAGGGCTCAGACGAGGAGTACGGGGGTAGCCCTCAGTGAACCGGCAGAGCTCGTGGGCTACCCCAGCGGACTCAACTACACGCTTGAATCTGCTGGACAACAGGGACATGGAGAAATGCTAAGACCTGGTTGGCTTCAAACCCACCAGCAGCTGCAAAAGGGTGTATCAATGGATTACACAGCACACCATATGTCTGTCTGGGATTCAAGGAGGCTGCAACGAAATGCTAAAGGTGAGTGAGGCTGATGCTGATGTATATTAAGTAACACCCATCTAAACTTTCAGCTTGATGCACTGTGTGCAAGAAGAGCTAATGAGGAAATGTAATACGAAGTTATTTTAATTCGAAAACAAAATAGTTTGGTTTGACTGTGAGAAGAGTCTCGTCCTCTGGCAGTTAGTAGAAGGAAAACAAGGATGACGATAAACTTTTCATTTCTAAATTCAAATTCAAACTCCTCTGGTTGATTTTGCAAAGCAAGTAGGTGGTGCTGATGTTGCCTTCAGGTGCTCCCCAGAGCTCCTCACTTGGGAACACTACCAGATCCTGTATCAGGAGTGGCATTTGTGGCCACAGTTCACTTTCACAGTAAAAAAAAAACGTGGGGTTGAGGGTGAGGGGAGAGCTGTGATTGCACTTATATTTTGCCGTTTAGATTTTGATCACTCTTATCTGGCAGCTAGCCGTATTTCTTCCCACGATGTGAACGCAGCACGAGGCCAGCAAGTGAAACGTGACCAGGCTGAGAGCTCCTTGAAGTAACAAGCACCACGACAGAGCTGCGGCCTGGCTCCGCCGCTGATTGATGTGGGCTGGCAGATACCAAAATAATGAGTGGACTTGAGTTCCAATTGACGCTATTATGTGAATGAAAAGGTTTTTGTACAGAATTAATAAAAATTATTAATTTTAAAGCACTGTGATGAAGCACAGTCATTAAGAAGTGTGGAAGCATTGAATAGTTGCTCATTAAGTCTATAAAACTGGTTAAGGTGGTTTGTTATGAGGGTAATGGTGTTGCTGGATGCCACAGGAATGCCTTAGAGCTGAGGCTTCCTGTCAGTTGTATGCCACTGAGCTGCTGGTACCGCCGTTACTTTTCAGTTGGGTAGGCATTAGGATGTGTTGCACATCGACACCTCTACACACCCCTTAGTATTCCCACCATGCCCGATCAATACCCTCCAGAATATCCCAATGAACAAAACAGCTGCATGGGACAGAGATGCAACACAGTGCACAGGACGGCAGATTAAGCTGACATTAAAGCAAGTTTGACCCTCCGGGGCCCTCACGCTGTCTATCGATACAGCGAGCTCACATGTGTTTCTGTGGAGCACGACAGGGGTGGGTGGGTAGGGTAAGTGGTTGTCTCTGACACAGGAGAGGCCCAGTACAAGTGGATATGTGTTTGTATGTGTGTATGTGTCCTTGTAGCGAGGGAAAACAACAAAGTGGGAGTAGCTAAGGCGCCATCAGGAACTGGATGTCACGGTCCCACATTCCTGGTAGAGCTGGGTTTGGAAAAAGTTGCTGTGAGAGGGGGGTCTGTTTTGTCCCTGCCTAGCTATTTTGAATAGAAAAGTGGCTTTATTTCTACCACAGTGCCCTGTAATTGAAGTTATATATGTTTCCACTTGAACACACAGGAGAAAACACGTTCTAAAAAGTTATTATTTGTACAGCCAGTGACGCCTGTAAAATAAAGAGAGGAATGTACTGGCTAAAGCGAGCCGCTTCCATGCACGGTGAAAATCAATTATTTCTCTCTCTTTACATTTACAACTGTGATATCTTTTGACAGTGACATGCACATGATTGAAGTCAATAGGCTGTTTTGCAGTTGGAGTTATATGTAAATCAATTCTAGTGGTAATGATGACGGTTGCATCCTTTCATAACTTAATTCACAGCAACTGTGCACACGGCATGTGCTCATGTGTTTGTTGTTATCTTTTCGTGACATGTTCCGTACCTGATGTTTCGATGGAGTTCAAAATGTTTTTATGGTGCTAATAAAGTTTGAATGCAAGCAAGTGACGAGAGGCGTAGGGGGAGGGGAGGGAAAGAAAGAGTCAAGTACATACATGTGGACTTAGTACGTGGCCGTATGCAGAGCAGTGAGGGGTGTGCTTTTTTCTCTCATGGATCTTTTTTTTTTTTTCCAGTGGCGTAGCTTGCATCCGTGGAAATACCTCTTGGCAGAGATGTGCAGTGAGGAGAGAGAGAGAGAGAGAGTCATTCTGTTTTGAGCTTTCAGTGCTGCCTAGCCTGCTTGACTGCTCTGTGGGAGAGCAAAATGAATGCATGCACATGGGGCAGATGGCATGCATCTGCTGCCTCTGCCTCTATTATAGGCTGTTCACTTAGCAGAAGTAAGACAAGTGGTGAGGGAGAGAGAGGGGAGATGGAGCACAGCCTGGGCGTCAGGGTAGAAAGAGAGGAGGGGAGGGGCTTAAGCTTTTTAAAGGAACAAATCTAACCTCATTGGTGAGGCCTACTTCAGCCAAGGCATTCTGGGAGCGTGAGGGATGCAGACCCGATGGCTTTACCAAACACTCTGTGGTTGTGTGTGTGTGTAATTACATGTTTATCAGGATGTAATGTTAGCCGCATGCCCCCGGACCATGAGCCACCCTGACCCCAAAAGTCTGCAGGTTTTCATTCCAGCCAAACACCTCCAACGCTTCGACTCGGCTGATTAGTTAACCCTCTGAGTGAAATGCAGTTTCTGGAATGAAAACCTGCTGACTCTTGGTGGGGTGGGGGTGGGTGGTCCAGCTTCTGGTTGAATGCCAGCGCTCTGGAGGAAGATGTGGCTGTTTGT
This sequence comes from Lates japonicus, assembly GCA_033238685.1. Lineage (NCBI taxonomy): Eukaryota > Metazoa > Chordata > Actinopteri > Centropomidae > Lates > Lates japonicus. The sequence goes on along the minus strand of BRZM01000072.1, from coordinate 773,868 downwards.
CAGGATCAAAGCACCGCTCAACCACTCAGCTCTAAGTGCCCCATGGAATTCAGCTTTGCTTGCCCCCCCCAGACCTGCTTGGAGTCAACTTTTTTTTCCCTTTCCTCCACCTAGAGTCATCTTAGGTGTCTAATCGCCTGGCGTAAGGGGTCAGGTGTTTGCTTACTCTTGTTTTGTCCGCAGGCCAGACCATGTGACTCTGAGGTGGTGTTTACCTCTCTGCCTTAACCCAGGCTGCACCTCTCCTCTAGCGGCCCCGGCTAGCCGCAGCTCAGCCGTGTGGATGTTCTGTACCAGACCCAGATTAGCAAAGTCAGCCGTCTCTGTTTCCACCTCCTCATGTGACAACAGCCAGCTCCTGCTTCCTGTGCGATGATCCCAGAAGCTTGATTAACACAGTCAGATGATTCTTACCACATATATCAGTTTGCTGGTGTGTTTGTTTAACCTGGAGTGTGTATAATTTCATCACCAGGCCTCATAGTAGGGAGAAGATCAGGCTAGAAGGAGGGTGAAATGGGTGCAGGGGGGCCTGTGACTGAGTGGAGCTCCTGCCAGACTTGAGTCCTCTCTGGAGTGCTAGTGGTGATGGCCACCTCTGAGGGCAAGTGTGAGAGGTGTGTGTGTGAGTTGTGGGTGGTAAGGCAGAAATAGGGGCCAACATCTGCCACTCTGCACATCTTCACACACATGCAAACACCTTACTACACTGTTTTCCTGCCTGCGCCCCACACACACTAGCACGTAAACATATACATACTACTATATGTCTCTCATGCACACACATCCCCACCTACTCACTATCCTTCCACTAATGACAGCCCACCATCTGCCGCGCCCACAGGCTGCAGAGAGCATGACCATCAGCAGCGAGTGTGTGTGTGTGTGTGTGTAATTCGTCAGCCAGATTAGAGGTATTCGTGTCCATCTACTCAAATCCCACTTACTCTTAACGTCATTCAGTCCGTAGTATTGCGAATGATGTCATCACTGATGCTGATGCCGTGGGCAGATCCAAACGCACCCAGCGACAGGGAGTGCTTGTTACATATATTTATATACAGCGTACATGTTACGCACATTTCCGGTTGTGTGTGTGTGTGTGTATTCTTGTATGCAATGGGTAGAAAGGAGGAGCTGTACAGCCACAGTATCCATAACGCGCTCTGAGCATGCTCAGTAGACGAGGCTGTCATAACAAGGTGTGTTTTGACTCCGAGAGGGAAGAGGGAACCGAAGAGACCTAAATCCTAAATCATGAAACACACACACACACATGTGTTGCCACCCTCATTCAGATTCTCCTTGTGTTTTGTTTGTTTGAGGCTCTGACTGGCTCTTCTTTTAGTTACATCATCTCAGTGCACTTTCTTCCTCTGCGGGTTTAATGGCGCCCGATCGAAAAAATTAACACCACCAGCCAGTGGAGTGTCCAAATTCGAAAAGGGTCTTGAATAAACAAGCAATGATTAATCAAGAAAATATTTGGTACGTTAATCGATATACACAATTGTTTGCTCTCGCTCTTGATCGACTATTAAGGAGTTTCTGCATTGAAACCACTTGATCCAATGTGCTGAACTGTTGACCGTGGAGCCTGCACAGGCCCCATTTTGATTTCCTACCTGTTGCATTTGTTCTGGCATTTGTGGACTCACTCAGAAAGGTGACACCTGATTTTAGCCATCAGCCTGATTGTCAATCCATTGTCACAGCATTTCAAACTAATATGTATATACACGAGTTGCGCAAATGTTTATTTTCATCCACAGTGGAGCTGTACCAAGCTGATCTCACCATCAACAAACCGCTGCAAACAGTCGTGGCATGCGAAATCCAGAAATGCCATGTTACTTGATATATAGAGACAGCCAGAGCATGTACACGCACACCCAGGCCCTGTGTCAGAGTTTCCAGGCAGGTGTGTGTGGCTGCGGCACAGGAGGAGGAGGGGCCAGTGCAGGCTGGGATGTTCCAGAGGTTGGCTGCTAGATAACTGGTGGCCAGCGTTCCCAGACGGGCCAGCTACGGCTCCAGATGATTAGTAGCCTCTGTAGTACAGATTAGATTATAGGTAGATTAGTGAGCCATGGCTACCTCGCGGACAGCAGCTGGGGAATACGAACGCAGTGTGGGTATTTGTCTACCAGTATGTCCAAATTTGTTATTATAATTGAGCACAGATCAGCTTAAAATCAACAGGAAATCTAATTGAAAAACTGGAAGAGTAAAATCATATTCAGTTAAGACGAAGACAAAGTCATTGCTCCTAGTCAGCTGGCCTATAATAATCAATCGCACTGAGCCATGAACAGTAATATCTCAGTTACTGATTTGCTAAAGGTCCCCAGAATTGAATCAGGCATATGCAAGTGAGCTCCCAATACTTCATAGTAAATTATATAAGACATAGGGACTTAGGATTTTAGTGACTTAACATCCCTGCGTCTCAAACTAATTTCTTCATCCTTTCCGCTTATCATTTTGGTCCCAAAAGATCTATAAAAGGTGTACAATATGCCTGTAAAGGGAAACAGAGAGACATTTTAAACAGCATTTTTTCATACGATGCGTGTCGTTGACAGCCTCCAAAATGGTAATCTTTCAGGAATTAGGAAAACACCGCTTTCAGGCCAACTGCCGACATTTTGAGGTTATCCAACGGGGCTTTTTAAAGTATTTCATCAGTCTTACAGTGATAGAAGTGTCCCAGCATCGGGTTCATGGTGTAATCCTTGTGTGGTTTCAAGGACACATGACTGCAACGAGATATTGCTCCTCCTGGAGGCCAGCACTGAAGGCCACTAGGTTGGTCTCTTTTCATCCTCCCCAGCCCCCACCACTGGAAGCTTCCCAGTTGACCCAGTGTCCCTCTCCCACCTCTTGACCACCATCCTGGCTTCTTGAGGAAACCCTTCCTCACACACACACACACACACACACACACACAGTCACACACTATCAAGATGATAAAACCCTACATAATTATTTACCACATTTGTTGCAGCATAAATGCCACAGTGTGTATAATCAGGAGATGACTGCTGCTGTGCTGCTCACTGCCACCACACTGCTCACTGGTCCTCCTGTGTCCATAGCAACACAGCAGCGCAACAGGAGACACCCCCCAATCCCCATCACCCGCATCCCAGATTATGTAATCACGACTGCTGCCGGACTTCAGCCCTCCTACTCCCACTCCCAGCTCTCCTCCCTCCTCCACTGCCTTCAAGAGCTACAAGCGAAAACGGATGGCGCTAAGAGAACAAATGACACATAGCGCCTAACCCACAGCATGATGGGAGTTCGTGAAAGCTGGGCTTTTAAGTCTCTGTGTGTATAGGCGTCACCACTGTTGGCTGGTCTGAAGTGGTATTTGTGAGTTGATGGAAGCAGTACATCTGTATTTCTATTTTATATATTAAAAATCTGGATGTAAATGGCTACAAACTGCTCATCCTAAGGTAGTTATAATATGTAATATATAGAATATATAAGATTATGTACCTGGTCTAATCATGTAGTTATGTTAATGTTCTACTAACTCTCCTCTCTTTTCTTCTTGTCCTCTCTTTCAGACTGAGCGACTCCTCTGTCCTCTGACTTGGCGTCTTCACCAACCTGCTGCTCAGAAAAAAAAAAAACTACTTTGCCCTTCCATTGGGTTCTGTGGCCCTAAAAGACTGTCTGGACCCTCAGCAACACACACAAACACACACACAGAAACTCATACACACACTGCGGAAACAAGTATGTCACCATCTATGCATGTCATGAAGTTGCTAAAGGCAGGACAGGTGTGTTTTTGTGTTTGTGTGTGTGTGTGTGTGTGTGTGTGTGTGTACAGTATTGGTGCTTCTCATGTTCCCTGCGCTTTCAGAGGCCATTTCTCCTGTGACCCAAATTCTTAAGCAAGGCTGGTAGAAGCAAAGATAGTCAGACAATAACACAACTCTAATGGTATCCAGATACTATTTATTTACTTGAGGGTAGTTTTATGGCTACCTGTATGTGTGCAAGTGTGTGTTTCTGAGACAAAGTATGACCAACTGGTATGTCAGTGAACAATGAAACCTGCTATAGAAATGGCCCAGGGAGCAAGGATACCAAGGTACACTGAGTATATAACTATATTTAGAGTAGATATTTTATTTATTTTTGGAAGATGAATGTCTGATAAGACTACCCAATGCCTTAATGTCTATATTGTCCTTATGTTTTCTATGAAATGACAGATAAATATTCTATTACAGTCTGTTTGGACCTACATCTCTATATTGTTATTCTCTTGTGGAAAGTAAAAAGCCTAGTTTACCATTAAAATATATTATTATTTCAGAAATGTACAGTACAGTGGGGCTGCTTGAGACCTGATTTATCGTATTGATATTAAAGTATTTTCTTAATTACTAATTTCTTATTTATTCTAACCTAGTTTATTTTTTGTCCAATCAAAACGCTGGACTTAAAGAAATATATTTCTAAACGTCTTTAAGAGTTATGCATGTCTTTATAACTCAGCTCAGACCCCACAACACCAGGCATCTGAATGCACTGTACCTCCCACAGTTCCTCAGTCACTTGAGCCTGAAAACCTCACACACTCCTACCTTCAAACCTACGGCCTGCTGTTTAGCTCGACGCAGGCTGCCCTGCTGTGATATCATTTGATGGTACAGCTGTCTAGCAGAGGTGATAATAATGGAGGGGTGGAGCCAGTGAAAAATATCAAGGTTGGGGGGGGGGGGGCACAGTCCAGACGGTTTCTGGCCAACGAGTGAGTACTGAAGGGAGGGGGGGAGGGGGGGGCGAGGTGTCAGCAGTGCTGGACAAGCACTGAGGGGAGGAGGGCTCTGCAAAACAGAGTAGTAGAAGAAGAGAGGCCAACAGCCACATCTGGCACCATCATGGAGGTTCACTGGAGAATCAGCTGTCTGGAAAATGTAACTACATGGCAGACAGCATAAAGAAATTAGAGCTAGCTGAAGAGAATTATGTAATGTTGCATGTTAAACTAACACTATGTAACTGTGAGGTTTGACAATTACATAACAATTATGGGACAATGCTAAATGCTAAAATGCAGTGAAACAGTTGACCAAGCAGAGAAGAGTCATCAAGTCAGTTAGCTTATTAAAGTACGTTAGCTACTGGTCATAACAGACCAAAACCTCCAGTGAATTAAATGGATTGTGTAAAAGCTTATGACTTTGTGAGAGGAAGAATGTGTTATTTCTTCCTGTAAATGTCAAATAGTCTCTTTTTAGCTGAACAGCAGCTAATATGGCCACAAATAGTATTTTCAGGATTCCTCAACACTATCTAGCTAAAGTTTGTTAACGTTAGCTAACACTAGCTTTAGACTTTAGCGAGGGTGTTTTATAGCCAATACATTAAACTTAATTTTTTATGTGACAAATGAGCACTTATTTTCAAATCTTACACAGAAAATATTAATTACTAGAGAAATTATCTCCAGTCAAAAAATGATGAAATGAAAAACAAGCTAATATCTGCCGCCTCCCAAGAGCTTTCAACCTCCAAAATGGCTGCCAGAGGATTTGTAGTAACATTATCTGAAAGCCCTCTATCGACATCCTGATTCTGTGGTCTTTGCGTCGTCCACTGTGTTGACTCCAACTGGCTCACAACCCCTTTAGTGTACATTAGATTGTAAAACTTTTAAACCATGTCTGAATGTATCGCTGAGCTGGTGGGAACACCACAGAAACATAATGTGGGAAATGGTTTTGACAGAGTTGAATAATATTGGAGCTGTTCCACGCTGTTGTGGTATCTATTTATCTTCAGAGTCTTGAATGTGTATATTGTGTACATAAAAAGAGTTTAACTAAAAAAAATATTGAAATTACTTAGAGTACTTAGATTTGACCTATGTTGCAATGATATTCCTGTGTAAAGACTTTGGCTACCGATTTTTAAAATGGGGACAGGGTTTTTGCTTTGGGGTTGTACAGTGTATTGTATGCTTTTCTCCCTCACAGTCTCTGTGACTATATGAAAAAAAAATGTCTATTTTATTATAGAGATCTCTTTGCCTTGTTGACACACTTTACCTAATGGCATATGCAATAGTGACATGAATACAGTCTAGTTTACAACCGTGGAACCAAATGTAACATTGCATCAATTATTTGTTTTTTCTTTTTGAGCAGAAGCTGTTTTGCTCTTTGTATATTTCTCTTTCTGCCAAGTGTTTTGCTTTCATCGCTGGGAACTCTGTTCTTGACATGTCTCAAAGCGCTTTCCCCATTTCTGTGTCCATGAACAGATTCTTCTTTTACAGATTGACCTTGGACTGACTCAGTTTGAATGTGTCGTTGTCTTCCATTGTACATAGATCAATATACTGTTTATTGTGATGCTCACAAGAGATGATAATGATTTATAAAGTCTGGTAGTCGAGTATTGCTTTTGTCTGTATTGATTATGGATAGCAACCTACAATAATAAATGAATTTATTTAAAGAGATACAACTATGTCTTCATTTTTTATTTTTGCACAATTAATGTTTCATGCAGCATAAATGACATATAGTGTTCCTCAATACAGTTAAAAGTTTAAATAATAATAATAAAATGGAATTTGCTTTATTTAGTAGCACTGCAGAGATAAAAAATAAAAATTACATTTTTTTAAAGTACAATTTTTTTTTACATTCAGAAATTCTTGAAAGCAGCCCTATTTGAATAGGGGCTACTGTGTCCATAAGTAACCTTTGGCCATAATAGATACCAGCAAATTCTGAAATGTAGTATATTATTAAAACAAGTAGACAAGAGCCATACAGTCAGTATGTCAAATCAGCACTATTATATATACAGTTATACAGCAATAGCCATTTAAAGTTTGCTAATGTTAGGTAACGTTAGCCATCACAAGCTGTTGGTCATACCAGAGCAGGTAAGACTGTGGCAGCAAAACCCTGGGGTGTGTTGAACTGAGCAAGAGTTTATTTCAATGCTTGTGAGTACAATTTTTAATTTGTAAGAGGAAGGATGTGTTATTTTGCCTTTCACATGTTATACAGTGTCAATTTAAATCTTTGTCTCTCAGAGGACTGATTTATGTTGATTTAATAATATATCAGTTTGGTATGACTTAATTATCTTATCCCTCATCTACTGGAATATCATACACTTGGCACAGAGTCCAACAGCCTCCTGACTGTGTGTTAAGAGAGGAGGATATCCTACCTCCATCCTGTGGAGAGTGAGGAGCTGAACTCTCCGGCCAACACTTTCTCTCCCTGTTAGTGTTTTTATTGCAGATGTAGGCCGAGGCAGGAAGCTCATACTGAGCCAATGACTTCCTGCCAAGCCACGCGTCTCCAGAAAAGACTGTGTAGTGAGTGCAGGGAGGTCAGGAGGTTCAAACCCTGAAGTAAACAACACACTTCACCTGTCTCTGTCTCCCACACACTCACAGCTGATATTGGGAACCGTCACAGAAGAACCTTGTGTTTCCTTACTATACGGTTATCTTATTACACATTATGAAACACAGGAATATTTTCCATTGACTAGGTTTCATTTCTTATCATTGGTTACTTATTACTGGTTAAAACAAGGCACACAGGCTTAGAGGATCAGTTCACTTGAATCACAAAAAACATTTTTTCACATTAGTATCAAGTCATACATTTAATTATGGTTTTATTTTTCAAGGTTTTAAGACTTGAGACTGAAGGGAATTTTATTTGTGATATTTAAAGGAATAGTTCACGTATTTGCTTTCTTGTGGAGTGTTAGATAAGATAGCACCACGTTACAAATAGGGATGGAGCCAAGGGTGTTTAGCCTAGCTTAGAATAGCTAGAAGTAAAGGGAAATACCTGTTTGTCAAGAATTAGTAACACCATGTTACTCCTAGAACCCACAAACTGCCATTGTTACTTTTAGTGTTAATTTATGAGCTTTAAAGTTGCTGGCTGATTTTTGAGCTCTGGACAGAGCCATGCTAGCTGTTTCCCCCTGTTTCCCAGTCTTTGCTAAGTTTACCATCACTCTTCTCATCTTACTCACAGCCACAAAGCAAATAATTTCCCAAAATACTGCAAAAAATATTTTATCTGAAAAATTGTTACTCTGGCACTGACAAAAAGATCTGTAGATTATATTTTGACATACTTCCCTCCTCGTATAAATGGGCCCGTTGAGGAATGTTTCAGTGTATATCACAATGAACTATAGAGTTGTCATTTTTATCTCGCTTGAACTTAAAATTTACGGTCAATCCGTGCGATATGTTGACAGATCTTAAAAATTTACAGCAGCCTGGCTACGGCTGCCCTTATGACCTGTCAGTAAAGTAAGCTAATGAATACAAGTTGGAGAGGACATATGGGAGCAAAAACATGCTGATCAGATAACAACACTGACGCATCTGAGAAGCAGTGTCTGCACCATAAGTATACTTATAAAATTTGTTTTTGTAGCCATGCTAGCATGACCTTTCCTTTAGTGCCATTATCAAGTCCAAATTTTGATTCGTCCGACTAATGACATTCCCATCAGCCTGAAGCTTCAGTTGTACTTGCTTGTGGATGCATACACAGACAGCTGCCATGGACACCAGTGATGCATAGTTGTTTTCATTTATACTGCACTTGGAGGACACGTTCCATAATTACACAGTAGATCATCATCTACATATAAAAAAGTGTGGAAAGTTGGTTCCCGGTGAAAAATGCACAAGTCCACATGGACACAAAAAATTGGTGTGCACACAAATGCTTGCAAATCCTTGCTTACACCGTACACCCCCTCCGATGACAAAATTGACATTACGCAGACACTTGCAGACCTTTGCATACTTTGCAAAGTATAACACTGACTTTAGTGTTCAGGGCTAATTAGCTGTTAGCATGCTTACAGTAGAGAGTAGACTGATGATGAAGTGATGACAGTCAGCATTCAACCTGCTAAACATTAGCATTAGAATTGCCACTGTGAGCATGTTAGCATCCTGACACTAGCTTTTCGCTCAGAACACAGCCTCACAGAGCAGCCTGCATGGCAGACAAATGGGCCACTTAAAAACAGTCTCAGTAATTCTCTTCTCTTGTAGGTACAATTTTTTGGTCGTGTGTTGTAAATGAGAATCTTGCTTTTGCACATGAAGGAAAAACTGCAACGTTCAGTCTATTACTGCTCCTATTCTCCACATATCATGTTAATTGGGTGCCTTGGGTCTCACCCCGAGTTTCCCCTCAAAAAACTGAGCCCTGTGATTGTGAAAAATATCCCACACTCATAATGTGATTAGAATGCAGTTGTGACACTATGTTATTCTTATGGGTATCACTTCACCAAGTTTCCAACTCTCCGACACAGACACAGAATGAAAACACACACACACACAAGCAGCCACTGAGGGCACACCTCTAGCTGGTGTGTATTAATTAGCGGTATGACACTGTCAGTGGGGCTTTGCTCTGCTGCCAGGCAGAAACCAGCCTTACATAAGACCCCACCACCAAGCCACCAGGAGGGACACAATGTTCCTCACCCCTGTCTGCACTAACTGAAAATTACTTTCTCTTCCTTTTTTCTTTAATGAAACCTGTATAGACACATTTCTGCTCCGAAGACAAACCACAGGAGAAGGACACGAAAGCAGAAGTCTTTGTTGCACGATGCTTTTGTTGTTGCTGAGTTTCTTCCTCAACAAAAAGGATAGCTTGCTAAATAAAGTGTGTCAGGGATGTGTATTTCTCAGGCCTGCACAGTGACAGTTACAGGTTCCTAAAATACAGTTTACAGGATGCTCCTTTGAAGTAATTGTGTGTGTGTGTGTGTGTGTGGTCTATTCCTGGATGCCCTCAGTTATTCCCAAATTTAGAATCACATTCACAATCACATGCTTGTACACACGCACACGCAGACAAGCAAGAAAGAATTCTTCAGGGCTGTGATACTGGAGCCACGAAATCTGCGTCACCGTCATACGATTCGGAGGTTTGATTCACTCAAACTTGTGACATTTGTTGTGCCTACAAGTCTTTGAAGAGCAGGAAATGTCCAATTTCCAATGACATCAAGTGGCACGAATTACTTCCCAAATGGGATCATGTAAAGACAGTTACAAACATAGTAGACAGCAGAAAGTGGATTTGTTAATTTGATTACACACAGACACATGAAAATATAATGCAGGCTCTCTCCAAATGTGCATGTGACTGCTGATATTTTATTACATATTTTATTTAATGGGTCAATCTAATTGTTTTCACTATAAAGCAAATTAGGATTTTACTCTTTGAATTATATGAGGAGTAATCTTCAGAAGCCAGCAGCAGCCCTGATGGTATTTATAGGACAACAGTCATGTATGGCAGTTTTGAAACCTGTCATTCGTGGGAAACTGGTTAGATAAACAGGTCATCTGCACTCATGAAATTGCATGGGTGGCTCCACTGGGAGTTAAACCCGTAACCCACACTTGATTTGTCAGTGTCTTGATCTGCGGAGGGCGACCAAACTGGAAATAATTGTGTGAAATTGAACTTTAAATGGCAATTCTCCTCTTTATGAACGGTATGGACTCGATGCACTCGCTGTACTGTACATCAGAACAGCATGTGTGGTATGCACTGTAGATTACAAACATGTGAGCGGGTCTTACAGAGTGAATAGCTGCTCCTTTGGCAACCTCGTCCACCCTGTGCTCCACTGGGCCTCCCTGCCAGCTTGCTGCCGTGCTGTGCTGTGGCTCTTGAGGGGATTGGGAGTTGCTGGCCCCATTATTTCTCCCTGAATCAGCCTAAGGAGGGTTTCAGTCAGGCTCATTGAACTCCGCCACGCAGCAGCAGGGCGGAGCTGTGACCCACTTACAGTAGCCAGCTTTGGTTTTTCAGAGGAGACGACACAGAGGCACACAGCTCTGCTGATCCCACATGAAAACATAACATACTGACATATATTTTAGAAATATAATACTAAATCAAATAATAGTTTGGATGTATAGATTATGTCATGTAAACAAAGAGGTTTTAACCTATGTTAAAAGATCAGATGGTCCTTTGTGGATTGGGAGAATGCTACCACGATTGCCTTCTTAAAGCTAAAGTATGCTATTAGCTACTGTATGTTTGCTAACATTATTGTATTTTGCCTAACAGCTCATTGCCTGGGGAACAGCAAACTGTACAAAATCAATACTTTTTCATGCAATATAAACAGTATGCTGTGTTTGGATGTGCATGTGTATGGGATCCTGGAACGCTGTAAAGACAACAGGAATTGACAGGCATTGAACATAAGCAGCTATACACTGCAGGGCTGCATGTGAATACAAAATAAAACCTGGACACTTGTAGTTTTCACTGTCACTTTTTCACTAAATGAAAAGTGAGCGGATATAGTCATTAGTATTCATCTTGTGGGAATAAATGTTTGTTCATACAATACAGGTGAAAACAAAACAATCTTGCAAAGAATCTTGTACCAACTCTTCCAAGGCTCTTAAAAGTGAAGGTAATGGAGAACACCAGTTTGCAGGTTGATGAGTTGGAAAGCGGCAGCTGGTGAGGCTGCATTGTTCATGTCTGCTCTTATGGCTTGTTTGTTTCTAACTAGTCAAAAGGGAGGAAGAGAGCTATGGGAAGTGACAGGTCATGTAACTCTCTTTAGGTCTCTCTCCTGCAGCAACAGCAACTCTCTCTGACCTTTTTCTTTCTTTCTTTCTTTCTTTTTTTTTGCTTTTATTGGCCATGACCTCTACATGCCTGTCCAGACATAAAACTGCCACAAGCCAAACGTGGATTTTCTTATCTGAACATTTGACATTATTTCATTTTGACAGTTTGTGGGTTCAGCTGATGGCTATTGAGAGCCTAACAGACCACGTGTAGTAACACTGATACTGTCCTGAGCTTGTGGCTGCTCAGTTTGACCTAAGCCACTGTTCAGTTGTTGAAGATTGCATTTAATAATCATATATATAAATATTTGGTCCTGAAAGAGTTTTTAAAACCTTTGTATCGTCTGGATTCTTAACAGCTGTGTAGAAACACAGCTTTAGGTAAAGGAAAAGAGAACCAGCATGTTGCACATTTTTTCTGTGAGGGAGCCTGTACATGCATGTGAGTTTGTGTGTGTGTGTCAATGGAAAACTCAAGTCTCTGCAGCTCTGTATCTCTTGGTCAATGGCATTCAGACTCCACGTGTTTGGACAGCATGTGGAGCCCAGGTCCTGCCCACCGCTCGCAAGCACTCCTCCTGCTGCTGTTTACCATGCTGGCAGTGGAGTGGAAGACTCCAGCCCGCCGGTCCACACGCTGCCTTATCAGCCGCCTCTCTCACAGCTCATAAACATGTTTTGCAAAGGAACTTCTTGGTGAAAACACTGTTGTAAAAGAGCAGAATATAAGACAGTTCATATTTTTGTGTCTCTGATGAGCTGATATGTTAGTTCATGGGCTGAAAACAAGTGATGCAGGCAGCATTTTGCTGTATGTCAGCTTAAACAGATCACAGTCTGTGTGACCTGACAAGCCCACAGAATGGTTTTCTCCCATGCTCCCCTACTTCTGTTGCAAAACATGACCTGTGCCTGATTACATCATGCTGGAAACCTTGTTCAAGCTGGAATTGCAGTTTCTCAGAGGCAAAGCAGCTCTGGAGGAAGGATCCATCTCATTGGTTGGGTTAAACCTCACGAGGCAGAGCCAGAAATGTAAGAAGTAAGAGGGAAATTAGCAATAAAGAAAGTTACAAAACTGGTCTGGGATGTTAAAAGCTCACATGGCGACTCTAATACACTAACTGTAACTGGACACACAATGAACTGATCCAGCGATCAGTCAAATTGCAGAAGCTTATGACTGCTTAGTCCAACACATTTTGTGCAAAAGTGCGTGGTGAAATGTGCAATTTATGTATGGAATTGAAAGCATTTTGATGTTTAAAGTTTAAAACATTCATGAGCATCAACCAGAGGTATCAGCTCACTTGAAAACTGATCCCAGTCTATTTTATGTTTTTGTGTCAAAGTTTGTAAGATGAGAAAAACAGGCTGGAAAAGCCATGGGAACCTCTGACTGAAGCACATCAGCCTACATGAGTCACTGCAGGCCTCAGGCCCAACATGTGAACACACAGTGGTCGCACACACCAATGAAATACTTGCTAATAGCTAATATGCAAGCTTTACTCAACTTTGCGTGTATAGAGTTTGCATGACCTTTAAATGTTGAAAGGATGATGCATTTGAAACAATTTACTGTATATCCTCAGGCTGTTTGGAAGGAATCCTGACTGTATGCTTCACAGCCATGAGCCTCTGAGAGATGAACATTTTCTCTAGAGAATCCTACATTACCTTAAGATTCTGAAACCCAGCTAAATTTCTAAATTGATGTCTTTAAACATGCATATATTTACTAAAGGTCTTACTTACATAACAAATATTTAGTCATAAATCAAATTACAAAAAAAAAAAAAAAAATAGGAAGAAAAAAATTGTGTGTTCACAGCAAGCCATCCAATATGTCTTGACATTTAACTCGAGGCCAAAAATGACAACCAGTTGTAAAAGAGGAAAAGTGAGGGCCTAACCAAAGTCAGCAGGATTCATCCTCCTGAGACCATGAATATCTGTTCTAGATATCACAACAATCCATTCAACAGTTGCTGAAATATTTCATTCTAGACTGACAGACCAACCAATATTACCATCCCTTGCACCATGCTGCTAGCATGAATAAAAAGGTTTAGCACCACATCAGTCTTTATGTCATTTAATCCATTATTTATCATGAAAAGCAGACCTCTTGCTTTATTTCCTGTAATCATACAAATCTCTTTAAATTCATGGAAAAGCAACATAAATATGCAAAAATCCATCATACACTGTTTGCCCTCTGACACTTAATCCACTCATGTCAGGAAACACAGCTTCTGCATGACATCTGAGTTTTATGCACGGCATTTTCTGTCACAATCAAAAACCAAAACACGCGAGTAGAGATTAGGAGTTATGGTGACTTTGATGCACACATACAAACCCTGACGGCTTATCCACATTTCCATCTGTGTGTGTGTGACCTTTACTGCGTGAGAGCAAACAAAATTATAGGCGCACAGATCTGTAAAGAGATTCTTAAAGAGCATTTTCACAGATAATTACTAAGACACCTCACTAAGTGTGATCACAGTTTGTTATCTTTGTGTTAATGTCGCTTCAACCTGCCACCCCCACCCCCCAACGTGAGATGCCTTTTCCTTGCTCGTCACATGCTTCAGTCTTGGGCCCTGCAGTGCTGCCGGTGATGCTAACAGGTCCTCTGTAGTGGAAGAGGATGCTGTTTCAGAGCAGAGTCAGTGAGACACTGATGCTAATGAGGCATTAGCTTAAGCCTATAATGCGGAGCGTGGCAGTTTAACATTGAGGGCGGCCCTCAGCACAACCAATCTGACTGGATTTGGGAAGATACTGCTGGTGACCTAAAAGCTACAAAAAACACAGCTACACTGTATACTGCACCATTACATCACAGAATCATGCATAAACCTAATTCTGTCTGCATTATTGCATTGTATTAATCACTGTAGTATCACAAGCACTTATTTTAATCTGGATTGTTTGGGTGTGACAGTGGTTAAGAAACATAAGCACAAAATTTCAGCAACATGCAGCTTCAATCCAAATATTTTGCAATGCATTAGCCTTCAAAAATCAATCAACTAAATATCATCCATTTAAAAATCATGGTTTTGTAAAGTTAACACAGTAGCTAGATTGAGTCACTGTTACGTGTTGGGCATGGCAGCAAGCTAACAACAAAAACTAGTTGTTTGGTGCCAGCTTTTGCTACTGCTCCTAGCTTCAGCAGCAGTTGGTAGTTGTCACTCGCCCATGTAGTTAAATGCAGTTGATGAAAAGTGACACCTGCAGATATAGTGATATTTCTGGTGCTGGTCGACCAAAAACTTAAGCCATTCAGCTTTAGTTATTAGGTCCTTGGGCAGTTCATGCTAGCACTGTTCTAGAGCTAAACAACTTTTTTGTGCAAGCCATACAGATAAAGAACATTGGAATACTAAAAACAGAATCATAAATCAATGAGAAAACACAAATGTATCCTCTTTTTTTTTTTTTTCAAACATGGAGGCACAAACACATTCTGACCTTTTTCTTGAAATTGAAGCTAATCTTCTAGAGCTATCATGACCTGAGGAGCTACACACACAAACACAAAGACATACAAATTTCACTGGGACAATCTCAGTCTCCATGCCAGAACAACCTTATGAACAATTCATGGTTTCAAAAGCTTTATTTCCATGGGGGTTGTATAATTTGACCTACAGCGTTACTTCAGTGCTCACAGGATTTGAATTTACTCTAAAAAAAAAAAAAAAAAAAAAAAAAAGACATTTTAAAAAAGAGTAAATCATAGCATGGTATACTGTGCCATCCCTCCTGTTTTGGCCGGAGTCCAAATCCCTATACATTCCTCTAATCTCATTTCTGTAAATATATTAGAGAAGCTCCTGCATATGAAGAGCTGTGAAACCAACACCATGGCTGCCCCTGAGCCTATTCTCAGCCTTTAGGTTAAACCCACAAAATGTGATTTGTGTCTGTATGAATTAAAGCCTTAACACAATGCGTAATGCTTTAAGGTGGATGTCTGCATGAGGACCATCTGTGTATTTAACATTAATGTAATTACCTTGTTGTCTTGTAATGTAACCTGTCTTAAGCCTGTTTTGATGTTTGTTCTAACAGCAGCAGCTGAGCCAGGTTTCCCCTCAGGGCACAATAAAGTTTATCTTATCTTTCCATTAGCGTGAGTGTGTTGTGTATGAATGAACGAGGACAGGAATTGTTTCATTCTCACTGCTGTTGGAGTGCAGGCTTTATGTGCATCTGTCAAATTCCTCCTTAAACCCAGATTTTTATGAACTTTTCTCTAAATGTTTTTGTACTCACTGTATTGCCAAATGAGGAAAAACATCTAAATCCATCCACTCAGAGGCTAACATGAACCCCTGGCATTTAACCTTTTACTAGCCACAGTTTCAGCTGCAGGATGCTAGCACCACGTATAACTCTCACAGACTGCTGCTACTATGAAAATTATGTCCATTGGTTGATAATGATAGTTTGACGTTTTAGAAAAAACTCTCATTTGCTTTCTTGAGTGTTACATTGATGAGAGAAGCCTGATAGCACTGTCTGAACACTAAAAAGTCCATTGTCTCCATCAAAATGACTTAATAGCTGTATCTACCTGTTTAAGGTTTAAGTGGGAGGAAAATAAGAGGCTAATGGTTCAGATTTGCTGATTTTGAATATGAAGAAATATTTTCTCTGACATGCAACTTGATTTACAAGTAATGAGTTCTCCACAGCACAGGAGTGAATACATTACATGAAACACCTGTCTTTCTCCACCTACTTTTACTGTAACCATGCAGCAGTTTCCCTCCCTGCTCCAGTGTTTCCTTATAAGACTACAGATAATTCAGACTGTATAGGGCTTTTTTGGCATCTTTGCAGCATATTTCTGACTTCTAAACAATTTCCCAGCATTCCTCGACCTTCAGTGGAGACTGTCACTGTACTACAGTGGCAATTAACTGACTGCGGAAATGGATGTTTACAGTTCTTGTTGACTGCTGAGCTTTCTAAGCCGTACAGATTTTAATGACAGCCTGAGTTTTTAGGCATGTGGGTCAGTCGAGGCTCGGCTCTGCCTCAGCCTCCAGCGTCTGGCTCCGCAGTCGAGCCGGTGCCTCGCTGTTTTTGACCTTAGTCCCGGTGCTTGTTTACCTGCTGAGTGGAATGTGGAGTTATGTAAGGCTTAATCTATCAGAAAGTACGTGTCCCTCTGTTACCTGGGCCACAGGGCAACACACACACACACACACACGAATATCCACACTGACTCACACACGGACAAACAGCTTAATGATATGGCCTTTTTGGTGCTGCACACATCATATCTAAACTGTGCTTAAATAAAGAAACATAACCCTGTGTACACACCACTAAGCTTTACGACACACACACTTACATACACACACACACAGAGTGCATGTGTTAAGGTCTCACCCCGTCTGAGCTCGCTGTGTCCTGACTCGTGCACTTTTATGACCAATAACCAGGCTTTTATGGTCACACAACAAAGATAAAGGCCCACTCAGTTTACACATACTGAAAACACACACACACATAAAGTGGAAACACACACACACATACACCATGAGCGTGTTGCCATCATAGAGTGTGCCTCATCTATGGAAATTTCCCCTCATGTTTGCTGAAAACGCACCACTGACGTGATCCCGTTATATGTTGGCGTGTTATTGACGCGCGGACTGGGTCAATATTTCTTTCCAAAGGTTTCTATTCATGGAACCCGCCCGCCTTCGAATCGCGTGCTGGACCGGGTCAAACGGCTCTTACTCACCTAAAACACTGGGTATCAATGAGATGTGACTCTTAAACATATCAGCGTACTGGATGTAAAAATAGATGTCTGCATACAGAAAGAACACGTGTGCTGTATAGAACCACTGTTAAACACAATAAAGGACATGTTGCAACCATTTCGCTTTGTTCCAGTTCAACATGCTGTACAGTACATCACACAACCTTATATTTGACTGAGATAATTACCTTATTTTGCTGTCACTTGGAGCTGCATTTGATCAGAGCTAAAACAGTTTGTTTACAGTCACAAATACGAGGTTTTTAAGTGACACAACACAATGTTCTGTGTAGCCAAGCTAGGACTTGAGTCATCTACTTCCTGTAAACTGGTATGAGTTTAATTCTTTGCACCACACAGGCGCAGGGGTGTTATTCCTCCTTCCCATACGTGCCACATGAACTTTTCACCAGTAGCTGTCTCCAGGAGTTTGAACCCAGGCCCAATCCTATTAGTGGGAGTGGGTTAGCGCCTATAGGAATCTTAGTCAGCAACACAACAACACCCACCGCACCGAGGTCACAGCGGGGGCATGTTTGCGTGTGTGGCCCGCCAAGTAAATCATCCGTCAGACATGCCAGCCACGGGGCTAAAGCTTACAGAACAGGACAGAGTTGGAGGGAGACATACTTTCAGAGAGGGGCTTAATGGAGAGCAGTGGCACGCGAAGATGCTGTACCCAAAACCTTACAACCAAATCCAGCAAAATGGCCGCATGCGAGAGACCTGCATCAGCTCTGTGCTGTCCCCAAACACGCGAATGAAGCCAAGAGGACAACATCCAAACACCTCTGATATCAACAGCAGGTGCAAAACACTTGAAAGTAGACGACCGGCTTGTAGAGTCGACCCCTTTGAGTAGCCTTGATAGGCCAGAGTAAGGTGTACCAAACAAAACAAACACTGGATTATCTGAGCATTAATGGCAAGTGTGCTGTAAACAGAGCGTGCCCTTTCATTTCATGCATCATGCTTACACAACTAAATAAGACACACCTGCTGATGTGTTATGAGTAGAGCTGGTGGAAGGCTGTTTTGCTATCAACCTCCAAAGTTCCCTTTTTTCCAACAAAACACTTAGTTGACACTTGTTTTTGTCCTACCAAGGAGAAGACCAGAGCCTGGAGGTGACCAGGGTTTCAGACGGCTTATTGTTGAAACAGCCAGCTGTGGCCTTGATACAATGAACCTGTTTTCTGATACAAGGAAGTTACTCATGTTAATGTTTGACATCAAAGTACAATGGAAATGTATAGTTTAAAGTAAGCATGCTTAAAGATAGGGGTGGATATCGCCATTAAGAGGTATTGTTCAGTTATGTCAGTACTCCTCTTAATTAATGATGAATCAAAATTCACAAAAACACAGTCACACATTTTGAAACAATTTCTTTCGTGCAGTAATACTGATGTAATATGGTCACAGGTGTGTGTTTACAGAGTATTTTACAGCAGCTTTTGAATGCGTCTCAGCCGATCATAATCAAGGACCGGAAACCATCTGTTTTATAAAACATATTGTGGGTTGCCAAGTTGTGCCAATATCCCTCAGGCTGGTGTTTATCTTCCTCTGGCATGACACTTAGTGGCATTGTGTTTTTCTGTGGCTGTTCAATTTGTCACGGAAAACAACTCCAAAAACAACCATCTGAGCTTTTGAAGCAGAGCTGCAGAGCAAAGCTGGTTTATTACCTCTGTCAGGGGTGTTGTATTTTCCCCCGCGTCTGTTGTCTGTTGGTTTGTTTGACTTGACTTCTTACCAAAATGAAAATTGTAATTCTCTTGGAGAAGAAAGTGATTTTTTTAAAAACATATATGTGACAAATAACAAGGTATCTGAACAATTAAAGGTGCTGTATGTATGTTTTTGCTATCACTACATAATAGGCAGTTTTCATATGCAGAGCAAAGTCAGTCAGATGGTAAAAATATTCATCATTTCTGGCTCTAAATTCAGTATCAAAGACTTGGACATGCAGATGCGTGCAGACAGTCAGACAGAGCTGCTGTGAGCAATGTTTGTTTACAAATGACCAGATTGTAGTTGCTCCAAATGCTCATTGGATTATAGAGTGTCTCAGATTGGCACCACACACTGAGGGCCAGAGTCCTGGCCTGAAGAAAACAAAAACATGTAATAACCCTGAGCAATAAACAAGAGCGTATACATGATTTATAAACGCTCCCACTGTGCACATTAAGCGGTTTGTCGAAGACATCAGTCCTGCCCTGTCATTAAAATTTAAGAGGAATGTAAATTATGTGAATTGAAGTCTTTGTGGTGAAATATCAGCGCTGTTGTGTGATTGGTTCCAGGACCATCAGGTAAGATTCCACTGTAAAAGGACAAAGATAGTAAATAGATTAATAAAGGTGAATGAACAGACTGGAATCTGACGGCACCGAACACAGCAGCTCAAAGCTCACGTCCCATTTAACAGTATTTAAGATCAAACTTCACAGCTTACTGTCTTGGCACCGTTCCCTGGTTCGAATCAAAGTTTGACCCTGGTGTCCAACAAGATGTCTCACTCCCTCAGAACATTGCAATGTCATTAATTTGAATGTTATGTAAGGAGCTGTTTTTGAGCAGAGCTCCGTATCTTAAAAGAGGGCTCCTGATAGCATAATGTTGCATAAGACGCATCAGAGGGTGCTGTCTTGTTGTGTGGCCGCTGATACTGTGCTCAGCTTCTGATGTGACGTGTTAACAGTAAGTGAAGGTGTTGTGTTTGGGCTGAAGGTCGGGGATGGGAGCAGTTATCACTCTGTTATCAGTCACCAGGTTTAAAGAAAACACTGGGATAATAAGACCACAACGGATAGCAATTACAGCAGTCACAGTGTTCAAAATACAATCTGATCAATAATACGACCTTACTGGAAAGGAGTCCTGGCGATATACTGTAAATGCAACACAGCAAATGCCTGTTTCAGGTAGAGCACAGGGGGCATTATTTTAAATTAATGTGAGGCGTAGTAACTGCATTTAAAATAGTCTCAAAGTCTATGTGACCTATTCTAAAAAATAAAATAAAAAATGCTATGAAAGTGAATGTGAGTCACTATATGTGTTATTTCATTGTAAATAAATGTAAACATTATATTCTCTGTTATTTTACTAATATTTTCAATTATGAACACTTGTTTGTAGGTAGGAAATATATTCAAAATAATTATTTTTATTATGAATATGCAAATAGAAAATGATTCATTTGATGTGTTTGTGAACTCAAGACTGAGTAAAATGCAGGAACCACCTGTGAGGGCCTGTAGTATTTCAGATTTACACAAAGACAGTGTGTTTTGTTTGAATGTTCCCTGAACTTTTATTTACTCTCAACAAAAAACAGAATGAAGTTCACAGGATCATCCATAACATCCTTCCTGCTTCAGCCAGTCACACAGCAAATATGTACATACCAAAGACGCTGAAAGCCCATCTGGATAACAGTACTGTACTGTTTATTCAGTAGCACTCTGTGTTTGCTCAGAAGACAGGTAAGTTGGGTTTGGTCATGGAAATGAGCTGACTGACTTGTCAATAACTCATTCAGGTTTTCAGTGTTGGGTATATAGCAAGTGCTGAATGGCAGCTTTATGGCGAGTTGTTCGTAGATAAAATAAGTTTAATTTTCTAAATATGTGTAAGTGCAGTGGTTTTTAAATATGTTTGGATGGGCTGTTTGTGAGAGGCCTGTGCTGCAGCTAATGATTATTTTTAATCTACTAATTATTTTCTTACACTTGTTGGCTATTAATATTCCATCAAGTCAACATATCAGTTAATCAGCTAATTGTTTCAGCTTTACTTGTCTTACACAATGTTTAGCAGTATTCCACAATGAGAAGTGACAGGGCTGCAGCAGCTTTTAATGTAAGCTAAAAGTTAAATGGTTCTTCAGCAAGGAAATAAAATAGTCAAATATAAAGCTGTGTCATCCACAAACATGTAACAGTAAATATAGACAAGGCTTTGAGTATTGAGGCCCAGTGGAGGCACATACAAAGAAAATGTAAGAGGCCTGAGTACGAAGCCCTGAGGTACTCCAAATCCCAGATCACAAAAAGTAAGATAGTTCCCTCTTGGGCCAGTAATTTTTTGTGTATGACAAGCAAGAGGAGACCGGAACTCATACTGTGACGTGACAGCAGAGTTCCCACAAATAAATCACGATGGTGTTATCAGTGGTGTCAAAAGTTTTGTTTTTAACACCAGCAAGATGGACGACTGCCAATCTAGAGGGCCTAGGTGTGAGCAGAAAGAGGTGTGAGTGAGAGAGTATGGCATTAAGCCGACAACTCCCTTCACACACATATATACTGTGCTGATAATGGACCAAACAGTGTTTGTGGTTTAATTAGCCCCAGTCACACCTGAGCCTTTTTAGATTGGACTAAATGAACTCGGAAAACAGGTTTCTTGCTTATGATCAAGTTGTATATGTTAATAACTAAAATCTAACATATGAACAGAGGATTTCAATGTAGCTATGGTCAGAAAACCTCCATCTCATCAGCAAAAAGCAAAACTGGCTGATATCCAGTTTTTAATAAAGACCCATTATCAGAAAACTCACTGGTTTGACCTACCTAAAGTGCACTTTTGCTTTTTTTGTTTTTATTAGATGCTCATAATCTAACCCTGACCTTCTTTGTGAGTCCATCTGCTTCACTTTATTGCAGCAGGGGCTGTTATCTCATGCTCTGAGCCAAACCAAGGCCGAGTTGGGGTCACTGAAGGGCTGCCGTGGCGACCTCTCGTCGACCCCGTGGCTATTATGCCACATGATGTAACCGAGCAAGACCGTCACACAGGTCAGCTGGCCGTCCAGCCGGCCCTGATGAAAACAGAGGGTGGTCAGGGATTTTATCGGTAAATTCATTTCATAACAGCAGAGAGGGAGAGGGAGAGGGAGAGAGCTGTTATGACACAGCATGTTATGACAGAGAGTGAAACAGGGGGAGACAGACAGCAAGATAGACAGCTATTAAACAGGTAAAAAAAAGAGGACAGATCGCAGTGTGGAATGGCAGTGATGTGTGATGCTGATCTAATTTTAGTCGAAGGTCACTGGGTACTGTCTGTTGCATCCTGCCAGCTGAAAAAAAGCCCAGCACAATATTTTGTGTTCTGTAATTTAGGGGGAGAACAGGATCTCCCTGTCCTCATCCCTCCTGATATTTGTGTAAGATTATGTGGTGAGGAGTTCAGTCGTGCCTTGAGGTGGCGGATCATCAAAAGAAGCTTTGGCAAGTGCTCGACTTTTTTTTTTTTCTCACTCTGTTTGTAAAACAACTGCTAGGAACACATATTAGGCTGCATCAATGTGGGTACATACTGTACCGAAAACACACACACACACACACACACGCTGTATTTGTGTTAGTAATGTATGTCAGCTTCAGCCTTCGGGCCTCCATCAGCAGCTGGTGTCCTACACTGTGCTGCCTGATACCAAAAAATGCCATACTTCATTTTATAGTATTCTGCACTAAATTTAGTAAATAAGAGGAAGTGAGTCTTTATTGATCCTCAGAGGGAAATTCAGCTTTTTCAGCCAGACACAGAGAAGAGCATGTAAACAAGAGAAAGGTCAGAAATGAATAGACAAGAGGTAAAACCATAATAAGAGTAACGGGGAAGCAATATATGTTCAGAACCAATGATCAGTGTGACATTTAACTCTGTCCACCAATCGGATGGATAATAGTGGTTGATCTGTATGTCGGAGACATTGAACTCAAATTGTCACTGATGGCTGTTCCAGTAGTGTATGAGTGTGTGAATGAGCTGTACAAATGTGTGTGTGTGGAATGGGTGAATGTGCCAAGCAGTAAACACTTTGAGTGGTCGACAAGACTAGAAAAAGCGCTGTGTAGGTGTGTCCATCACTATGTAAAACCAAACTGCAGTCATCAAGCACAGCTAATTTACCTCTTTTTCCTGCACAACCGCCATCTCTTCAGCCTCTAGTGGAACCATGTAATTCAATTGCTGCCTTTGAAGAAAACATGTTTTGTTTGTAGACGTGTTTCTTCCTGCAACTTTTAGATTGCCCACACAATTATTAATAATAATGAGCCCAAGTATAAAATTAAGGTTTTCAGTTTAACATCGTCACAGTTTGGCTAAAAGGCTGCAAATACTTAAAGGGCATTCCAACTATTTAGTATTGTACTTGCTAAAAGTTAGGGGACCCATCCTGATTTTTTAGTCCCCAGTACAGAGTCAAGCTCAAACAACACTTAATCCTACATTGCCCATAATGCAAGTCAGTAGTATCTCTTCATCTCCTGGTGAGTGCCCTCATCTTTCAAACTCCAACTCTCAGATTTATGAATATGAGCCCAGTCCAAAATAACCCCTGATGACATCACTGGGGTTATTTTCCAGAGGGCCTCTCGAAAGACAGAAAAAGTTCCTCAGCTGTTTTCGCAGGCTATAGCACTTCAAGGACTGGTAAACTGATCATCATGTGGGTCTCCTCCTGTGTGACAGTCAGTGTTGGCTTACCTGGATGATTGGCCCGCGCTTGTGTCCTTTACAAATCCAGTACTATCAGAGTAAATAATCAATGAGAGGCTTTCTTGGCAAACACATTGTGCGTGGTCAGTACAGCAGGGGATGGGAAGTGTTTACGACTCCGTCTCTGGAGCCACACATCACCAATAGTTTTCTGTGAATGAGGAGGCTGACGCACTGCTTAATCATCGGCCATGTCAGATTTTAGCTCCATTACTGCCCACCTTCTTTCCTCTGTGCCTCCACAAATTCACTCAGTCTCGTTAATTAGTACACTATAAACACCCCCACCCCACCCCTCCTGCCCTCCCCCTGGTGCGAGCTGATGCATGCCACGGAAGCAGTGACGTCAGTTGTTTACTGTCTTGTAGGTCGCCCGCTCGTTGCAGTGTAGCAGCACATCCAGGCTATAACCCCTGCCTGCTGCATGACAGCATGACAGGCTGCTTTTACTGCAAAGTGTGTGTGTGTGTGTGTGTGTGCAGCAGGGGTCGGGGCAGGTGGTTAGTCTGTGCTGCAGCTCGCAAAGCATCACCACTCCACCATCAGCACAGGTGCATGCCTCCCTGTGCACAGACATTACAGTGTGTAAAACAGCCAGCTTTCCTCTCCGCCGTAATTTCGCTGCACACAGTGTGTGAAGTGAAAACACAGCGGGGTTCACTGCTGGAGCACATAGTAGCTCCAAACGGACCTCCTCCTCCCTCCACACATGGTCTCAGGATCCTCCACTGCAGCAGCAGCAGCAGCAGCAGCAGTGTAGGGCAAACAACCCTGGCTGGCGTGTGACTCAGGCTCACTGCTGCTCAGCTCCTCCTGTGCAGACACGGTGCCCCTGCTGGCAGCAGGAAACAATGAACATCACCTCATTTGGGTTGTTGATGAAGGAAAGAGAAGTTGGAGTCGTTTTGTTTTTCAGATCAAAACAGAAGACCTACATATTAACCACGATTATTCTGGATGGTGACAGTGCTACTTTGTGATAATTGTGCTGTTGATGACATTTTTCACTTTACTTCAAATCTCTTTTCTCCTATTTTGACGATAAGCTGTACACAATGATGAAGCAACAAATGTAACTTTTGTTGAGCAACAGCACCTTCTGCAGCCCATGTTTCACGACAGAAAATGAAGCCTATCATTCACTGGATGGGAGCTCTGGAAATGTGAACCCACTCACTGAACTGAAACAAGACAGAACGGTGTATACACGCATCCCCAGCTTCTGGAGCAGGAAGTCGCTGTTGGTGTAACAAACACACCAAACACACCACCCCTGATACTTTCTGAAAAGTTTGATCTCTGGATACTGTAGAGATGAATGCTGGCTATGACTATCCACCTGCCTATCTGGTTCCAGGTTCAACCCACTGAAAATCACAGTTATGCACTTCTCACAGGAGATTGTCCCTACACAGTTACATAGAGCAAGAGTAGCCATTTGGGGCACAGTGTGGGGATGACACAGGCACCATTCTCACTATTACAAGTCAGTGCACCATCAAATGATTCTGAAGCAGTTATTTTTAAGGTAAAATAGTTGCATAGCTGTACGGTTTATAATACACTATAATGGTGAGGTGAGCAGCTATCGTGATACTTTATGTTTGTTCATGTATAGTCCGTATTTATCAACAAGTATAACTTATTAATGCATATTTTATAATTGTTAATATTGTTAGTTCATCACTTCTTGTTTCATATACATCAGCCTCCAAGTTTTTGTTCTTTATGTAATAGTTCATTTCAGCATACAACTAAACTAGTGAGATACTTTATGGATCCCTGTATGAAATTCCCTCCTCCCGCACTCACACACATACACAAACATAGGTCAAAGGTCAGGGTCAGTGGCAGAGCAGCACCTCTGACCTGGATGAGATTCACAATGCTGCTCAAGCAAGCTCCCATCCAAATAAATCAGTCAACTACACAAAAAGCACTTAATTATTCAAATTGTTATATGAGTGCTGACAGATCCTTCTGAGTCCATTATCACGTTTATGAAATACGAGCATCAGGTAGCGTTTGTTTCTGCATTTGTTTTTGAGGATATGACCCTGTCTCTACGAGGAATGTGACCCACGCTTTCTGGAATCTACGTCAACGCAAGCCTGAGATACTTTTGATTCGGGAACAAGACATCACTGGAATGATTTCGCATAACTATATACAAGTAATGGCATGTACTTGGAATTACGCCAGCTACCAGCTAATGGTGTGTGTCAAAACAAGTTTGTAATGGAAACAAACCACAAGGTTAAAAGTTGTGGAGCTGTCATCTAAACATGAGCAGGCAGCAAATAAGTCAGTGCAACCTTAAATGACCGAATCCATTACATGTCAACACAACAGAACAGCTTGTATGTTCAGGTCACACATGTTTGTATTTTACATATGTATATAACAGGCTTGTTTTGCCCTAAATGATCTCCTCTGCCCCCTCATTCTTTGATAATTGAATAATAAGTAACTGACAGTACCTTGCTGTATTGAAACGAGGCTCTTACTTTGTGTATTCCATATTGCATGGCAGACACCTGGAGTGCATGTGAAAGGAAACTGGGGCACATGAAGATATGGAAACTATGAAAACTCCACAAAGAGGACTGAGACCCAAAAGCAGCACTTTTTACTCTCTAGTTAAAGAATGAATATATGTCTTAAAAGGAAGTTTTTCCTTGCCACTGTCGCCTAGTGCTGCTCATGGTGGGAACTGTTGGGTCTCTCTCTGTAAATACCTATTTTAAAGAGTACGGTCTAGACCTGCTCTATATGAAAAGTGCCTTGAGATGACTTTTGTTGTGATTCAGCGTTATATAAATAAAACTGAACTGAATTGAATTGAATTGAATTGAATGTGGTTTCATCATACGTCATCAGTCTGTTGTAAATATATGAAATTATCTAAAACATCTTTAAAATGACCCTGTACCAATCTGGCTTATCAGCATTATCATCATCGCTATGATGTTAAGTGAAAAAAGCACCTGCTACCAGAGGACTCTGAGCCAGATATGTCCTATAAAATCACTGTGGTGGGGAGAAACGCCGTCTTGTGGTCAGTGAGTACGCATTGCCTACTTTTACTACCAGCTTACTACTGGATCACTGGGCTCCAGGCTCAGGATTGTAAACAACCTCAGCTCTGCAACGTCTCAATGTCGCCCTCTGCTGGTCACAGCGAGACAACAACAGTAGGTATGGTCTGCAGGGAGGATTATGTTTTAATCTTACATCACAAGGAATTCACCGTTTGCCTCATTAAATTAGCCTTTAAATGTGATTTGACTGAGTTTATCGCATAAATATGGAAGTTTCCAAACAACACAACACGATACGGTGTGGAAACAAAGGTTCCGCTCTTGTTTCCAGAGGGACACTTTCTTTTAAGGTCCCTACTTTGAGAAGCAGGAAGTGTCTAACGTAGCTCAGTGCTTGAAGGCTGACATTCGTTGCCTTTTGTTTGGAGGATACAAAGAACAAGGTAACAGTTCAGTCTTTCGCATCTCATTAATTTTGATAGTTTGTATCATCACTACTCTTCAAATTGAGTTGGAGGATAGTACCTCTTTTTTTGGCAGTCTGTATTCAAAATGAAAGCTCAGTGAGCGTTTAAAACTTAATTCATTCACGTCTTGTTTTTGTATCACATTAAGCTGTGGTTACAAGCATGAAGCTAGTCCTAAATATTTCCTTGTTAGCCGGCAAATGTCCATAACTTATCCGGACATGCCCGGACAACACACACTTCATATGACAACAGATACTTTTATTTTGAAAATTAACCGGAGTTGAAGTTTTCTCTCTGACAGTAGTATTCTAATGTAAATATATTTTAACGTACAGTTAAACGTAGAAGAAGTGACACTTAATGTAAATGCTTATCGTATATGTTCAGTATTAAATGAAGTATTTACCATCATATGTAGACAGCTCTACTTCCTGATTGTGTAAGTTTGCTGTGTGTCTGTTGAACACAGGTCCTGTCGGAGTGAGACATGTCAGAACACGTTGAAGTTTGACCTGTGCGGACCAGTCATCTGCAACTGAAGAGTAAGTGGAGTAATAATAATAATGATAATAATAATGGTAATAGTAATAATTTGAAGATATTTGGTTATTATGATCTTTTATACCTGTTAATTTTTGCACTTTTTTCTCTGTTTTATGTTTATAGTATAGTATATCCACCACATCATCTGTTTACATTTTATAAAGCTGTAGCTTCTAATCGAGATAATTGTAAAGCTGCAGTCAACAATTATTTTAGTTATTGAAAGTATTTTGTATTTTATCAATTAATGGTTTTGGTAAATAGTGAAAAATGCCAGTCACTATCTCCTAAAGCTCAAGGCGATGTCTTTGGATTGCATGTTTTCTCAGACCAATAGTCCACAACCTGAAGATATTCAGTTTGCTATCACACAGGACAAAGAAAAGCTGCAAATCATTACGTTTGAAAAACTGGGTCAGAAAAAATGTTGAATTGAATTTTTGTTTGAAAAATGATTGATTGATTAATTGATTATCAAAGTAGCAGACTATTTTTCTGTTGATCGACATATCTGATTAAATGAAATGAATGAAATGAAATTATTTCTGCTCTGTAAGATTGATTAATTCATTGGAAAGAAAATAACTTCAGCCAAATTGCAAAGTAAACTGTTAATTCTTCACTGCTGGGCTGATTTTTATCTTTGATGTGTATTACAGATTTCAGCATGGAGGGAACTTCCAAAAGTGATGCTGCTGCTCAGCCATCTGTTGCAGCTCAGGTTCCTTTCCTTCACCTGTGTACCATTTTAGAGAAAATCCAAAAGGCTAAACTCCGTCCAGATAAATCCAGGATCCTTGGGGATTTTATTGAGTCATGGAGGAAGTTTCATTCTGCCCTCCACAAAGACAGTCCCAAAACAACAGACTCTTTCTACCCGGCTATGCGCCTCATAGTTCCCCCTTTCGAACGAGAGCGGATGGCATATGGCATCAAAGAGAATATGTTAGCTAAACTCTACATCGATGCATTAGGCCTCCCAAAGAATGGCCCAGAGGCCAATAAACTGTTGAACTACCGAGCTCCATCTATATCCCAAGGAGAAGCTGGAGACTTTGCTGGCATGGCGTATTTTGTGCTGAAAAAACGCTGCACCAGCCAAGGAAACCTCAGTATCAAAGAAGTCAATGACTTTCTGGACTCTGTGGCTGTCAACAATGCCAACAAGCAGAAGGATCTTGTGAGAAAAAGTCTGCTGCACCTCATCACCCAGAGCTCAGCTCTTGAGCAAAAATGGCTCATCAGAATGATTCTGAAGGACATGAAGCTCGGGATCAGCAAGGAAACCGTTCTCCAGGTCTTCCACCCGGATGCTGCAGAGCTCTACAACGTCAACACAGACTTGAACAAGGTGTGCCAGCAGCTCCACAACCTGTCCGTGTCTTTGAGTGAAGTCTCCATTGGAATATTTTCTGCCTTCAAGCCCATGTTAGCAGCTGTGGCTAACATCCGCAATGTGGAGAAACAGATGGGCAACAGCCCCTTTTACATCCAGACAAAGCTGGATGGGGAACGCATTCAGCTGCACAAAGACGGAGATGTCTACAAATACTTTAGCCGAAATGCTTTTGAATACACGCAGCAGTTTGGAGGATCCCCACTGGAGGGCTCACTGACTCCTTACATCCACAATGTCTTTAAAAGCAATGTTGTGAACTGTATCCTTGATGGTGAGATGATGGCGTACAACCCGACCACAGAGAACTTCATGCAGAAAGGGAGCAAGTTTGACATCAAGAGGCTGATGGAAGACTCTGAGTTACAGACGTGCTTCTGTGTGTTTGATGTTTTGTTAGTCAACGACCAGAAGCTTGGAAAGGAAACGCTCAAGAAGCGTTTTGAGACCCTTCAGACAGTTTTCACCCCAGTCAAGGGAAGGATACACCTGGTGCCGAAGACTGATGCCAGAACCATGCAGGAGGTGGTGAACGCTCTCAATGACGCCATAGACAACAGAGAAGAGGGGATAATGGTGAAGGATCCTTTGTCCATCTACAAACCTGACAAGCGGGGGGAGGGCTGGCTGAAAATAAAGCCAGAATACGTTGATGGCTTGATGGATGAGCTTGACCTGTTGATTGTTGGCGGCTACTGGGGGAAAGGGAGACGGGGTGGTATGATGTCCCATTTCTTATGTGCTGTTGCTGAAGCACCAAAGCCTGGAGAGAAACCTTCAGTTTTCCACACTCTCTGCCGCATCGGCTCTGGCTATACCATGAAGGAGTTGTATGACCTTGGTTTGAAGCTCGCCAAGCATTGGAAAGTCTACCGAAGGAATGACCCACCAGTATCCATCCTTTGTGGAACAGAGAAGCCAGAAGTCTACATTGAACCTTGCAACTCTGTCATCGTCCAAGTCAGGGCAGCTGAGATAGTTGGCAGCGACATGTACAAAACCAACTGTACCCTTCGCTTCCCCAGGATCGAGAAGATCCGCGAAGACAAGGAGTGGCATCAGTGCATGACTCTGGCAGAGCTGGATCAGTTCCGCAGCAAGGCGTCGGGGAAACTCGCCTCACGGCACCTTCACATCACCGACGACGATGGACCGCAGAAGAAGAAGCGCAAGCCAGTACCCAAACCCAAGAAGGTGGTCGGGCTCATCGACCACTTTAAGCCTCAGGACCTTTCCGGGGTTACCAAGGAGACAGATATGTTTGAAGATGTGGAGTTCTGCATCCTGAATGGCACTCAGGATCACTCCAAGGCCGAGCTGGAAAAGGGGGTGGCCAGGTAATGAAATCAAGTCATTTGTTGAAATTATGAGCTTGTTTTGCATTGTGGTGTAAACAATCATTGATGTTGATCTAATAACTGATTACTAATGTCATCTCCATGTTAGGTGTGGAGGAATTGTGGTTCAAAACCCAGGACGGGACACCTACTGCGTGATTGCCGGCGTGGAGAACATGCGCGTGAAGAACCTGATGTTGTCCAACCAGCACGACGTGGTTTGGGCCTCCTGGCTGCTGGAGTGCCTGGACCAGAAGGAAGTGGTCCCATGGCAACCACACCACATGATCCACATGTCGCCCTCCACCAAGGAGCACTTTGCCAAGGAGTACGACAGCTACGGCGACAGCTACTTCGTGGACACAGACGAGCAGCAGCTGCGGGAGGTGTTCGGCCGGATCGGCAGCAGGGACATGTCGGTTGCTGTGAACGTCGAACAGGTGGAGCAGCGTTACAGCTGGGCTGACCTTCCCACCAGCATGTTCAGACCCTTCACAGCTTACATGGACAGCTATGCTAACATAAGAGACCCTAAAACTGTCATACCTGCCACCTGTTTGGACATCAGGGCGCTGGAGTTTCGCTACCATGGAGGCACAGTTGTGCAGAAGTTGGAGGAAGGAGTCTCTCACGTCATTATCTCAGAGGAAACAAGACTTCTGGATTTACGGACTCTGAGGCGCCGCTTTTCAAGGAAGTTTAAGATTGTAAGAGACTCATGGGTGACTGATTCAATCAAAGCAGGGTATCTCATGAATGATGATAGTTACCTGGTTTGAAGAGTCTTTTAGTGATTTACACAAACTTAAGTCGACACTGGAGAAATTATCTTTTAAGCTAGCATTTTAACTAATTTTAATAAGATTAGAAATAAGCTATTTATTAAAAACAGAACAATAACAACTCGAAACAGTCAAATTAATCCATCATCATTAAAAGTGAGAAAAGAGATTTGATTCAAAACTGCACTGTACTGAATAGGGATGTTACTTCACAGGGTTTTATGCATGAGAGTTTTATCTATTGTATTTGTCTTGTTAGCTTTAAATGAATAAGTCACTGTTTAACTCAGGAAGGTAGTGATTGCTTTCTCAGTTCTGGAGGTTGAATTGCTTTGTGAGGTATTTTATCATGGAAGCTGATTTATCTTTTTTCAGATTTTTTTTTCCTCTGGGCAGTTAGGAAAACATCTGGAAAGGTTTTACACTTAACCAAAACTAAGTGTTTTATCAAGTCTAAAACACTGTGTAATTTCTGGGAATAGAAATATACTGTTTGTAACAAATACTTTAATTGTTTAAACTATTACAAACTAAATCCAAGCAAATTTAAG
The DNA here is from genome assembly GCA_033238685.1 of Lates japonicus. Taxonomy (NCBI): domain Eukaryota; kingdom Metazoa; phylum Chordata; class Actinopteri; family Centropomidae; genus Lates; species Lates japonicus. Next base: position 741,755 of record BRZM01000072.1, on the reverse strand, counting down.
CAATTGAGACTCAGATATTCTGACTTTTACTACATTGTATGGGTCAAACTCTTAACACTGAATCCTACATTTCCCAAAATGCAACTGGATAGCGTCTTTGACCCTCCTTTCCTCTTAAATTCCTGCTTCTCACAATGACAATGACATCGGCGGGGTTATGTTTTGGACGACATTATACACATTTTACAGGGTTAGTCGTACCCCTCATGATAAGTGAACTGAAAATCGTGTGAAATTTGCTGTGGCCTTTTAATACAAGAAAACAATGAGAGTGGTGCAAAAAATGTTGCTCTCTTTCTGTGATCTGTGTCTTTGTGCTTTTAATCACCTCATGAACTCTAATAAATATTTTGATTTGGTAAAAATTCCAGGAAAGACTGTTGCATGAGTGACAAATTTGTTTTTAAAATTGGTAATTACCTTAAAACCAGCATCTGTGTGAGGCGCTGGCCTTTGCCTCAGCTCTGTACCAGTGCTCAGCTGGCAGAGAGAGACCGAGGGACACCACAGGGGTACGTTAAAACCGGTTCAGCTCAAGGCCCTCCGACAAAGATGTCGCCGTGTTTTCCTGTCTTCAAAAATGTCAGCGTTGTGCCTTGGGACTCATTGATATGTTATAACCTTCATTACCATCGCCTCTAGGGTGCAGGTAGCTGCCTGTGGTGTCCTGGGCATTGTTGTGCGTAAATGCCGCATGAATACATTTTCAAAGTAAAAGTGATGAGGTGCCTGTTCCTAATCATATAGCTTGAATAATGTCTCTCATTGACATGTTGTAGAGGTCCCTGTAGGGTTTATGGGTTTTAATTTTTGTGATTTTTACACCGGTGTTAAACAAATTCATTAAAATTCTACCTTTATGACATTTGTGTCATTGTAGCTGCTGTTCTAGCTGATAAAATGTATTCCACTTGTCAAAAATGTCAAAAAAGTATGAGGTGTTTGGCAGGAAAAATTGTCTTCATTACCGGTTAAAAAAAAATATAATGTGCCTCAGTAAGCACTCTGTAACCCGTCGCCCACTCTGGACTATTTCCAGGTGATGCAGAGTGAGCGTTTGACTGACAGGCTTTAATTAGAGGTACTCAACCAGTGCTTATTCCTGTGTGGCTTTGTGAGTGTGAAGCAGTGTGTCACTGCAGCCCAACTGTTAGTCTTGAAACGTCCAACTGCTGGTCCTCTAAAAGGACTCACAGGAGCAGATTATCAGTCCTAAGGATCTGGGGATGAAAACAGTAGAAGCGCAAACAGCCTGCAGAAAGCTAGCATTGCAGAAATACCATGTCCTAATGGGATAAATGCTCTAATTAGGCCGGCTGTAGCTATTGGAGAGCTGGAACTGGCGAGCATGCTGGACACGAGCAGAAACAAATGGTTTGGAAGCGGCACCTAGACAACCAGCGGCTGCACGCACTCAGCTGAAATAAATGAACTCGTGTAGAGAATAAACACAGGCTCATGGCTGCAGGGGAAGGTTTGTCTGCAGCAATTAGCACGGCCCACCCTCTGTGAAGAAATTCAGGCAGGAAAAAGAGTAAATCAATTTGGTGCTCCATAAATAAGTGGTCATAAAGTTCATAAATAAATGACATTTAACCAACATTCACGTCTGGCAAGCTGCTCTGGTTGATACATCTGTCAGATGTACAAACCACTCAGTCTTCTGTCTTACAAAACACATCCTTATCCAACTCATGCTTATCTCGCTCTGAATTAGTGTCTTCCACATTTTTAAAAGCCACTTTTTTCACTGCAAACATTTTCAAGCGTAAGAGAGGTTGCCCTTTCCTAAACTCTGTCTGCTTTAATTGTTGTCAAAGTTATCTCTGAGTGGTGATGAGCATTCAGAGATTTTTTTTTTTTACATCTCTGCTGCATTGACAGGCAACAATAACACAACACAGAAATAAATCAAAACAAGTGCTCCCCAGAGAGCCAGGACACATGCAGATGTCTAAACCACAGCAGCAGCAGCCTGGCTGTCATATGAAACACACTTGATTTTAAACATGTATTAGCATTGGTGTTGTCCCTTGCTTTTGATGAGAACATCTTGCCCGAGGATGAAACCAGGTGAGTACCAACCTGTCTGATTGGTCCAAAGTCAAGCCAACCAGAATACAGGCTAGGATAAGTCTGCTAGTATACATTTTCAAAATAAAACAGTATACGCCGCAAACTCTCCTCAGCCAGTTAACATGTTTTATTGTTCTGTATCTATACACAGCTGTTTGGTTTTATTTTGAGTGAGTGTTTTTCTTCGTTCTTTGTTCTACAGACACAAATAGTTGCAATCATGTTTATTTTCAAGACTGACATCATGGGCTTTAATTTTGAAACCACAGTTACAATAGTTCTGGTGAAATTGGAGCTGACAGTCGGGCTTGACATGCCATCGTACAGAGGGATGCGGTGACTGCGGTGCGCGCGCATAACGTCAGAGATGGAGAAGTTTGGTCAAAGTAACACGAGAGAGCAGCAGAATACCGGATATCAGGCGAAGTAATTCCCAAAGTAAAACAGTATTTAGCTTTTCTTGATGCAACATAACATTTTTGTTTGCACACATTCTATCTGAAATATTATTCAGTGTTTTATATTTTTGTTTGTGGAAAAAAAAACTAAGTGAACACTATGGTGTTATTTTTTTCTTACTGAACTAAATACTGCACATTTATAAATGCACCAGTAGGCTACTCAACCTGCTATTTTTATTTTTAGTCTAAAAATCTTTAAAATGACAATAAAACACTAAAATGTATTTCACACAAGCTGGATCCCTCTTGTATAGACCCTAAATGTGGAGGTAATGACCCCTCAAGGAGTCTCAAATTACATTTTAGGGGTCATGAGGAGATTAAATATTTACTGCTACTTAAAATTATATTTATTTTTTCTCTGACTTTTTTCTTAGCCTTTTCCCTGTGAAATACTGGATAATCTTCAACTCCTCTGGCTTCTAAAATCCTTCAAATGAAACAATCAGAGTAGGAAGGGAAAAAAAGCTCTAGCTCATGTTAATAAGGACATAATCTGCGTTAGGGGTCACAAATAGACACTGCTTCATTTTATGTGGTCACATGCCAAACCGTTTGAGAGCCATTGCCTTGGTAAGAGGGCACGGGGGAAAACCATCACATAAAACAGACACAAACCAGCCAATGACCTTTATTCTGAATGTTAGGACCGGAAGTGCTGTTGCTTATTGCTGCTGATTTGACGCGGCTTCCTGCAAACACACCGTCTCTTAGCGAACATGGCGGCAACTTGACAACGGCAGCGAGATGAAGACGGTGAGGGCTTGAAAAAGAAAAGAGGTCTGTTACAGGCTGTAGGCCCATCCGCCAACACAAAGGCAGACAGCTTCGCCATGTTGGAAGAGGATAGCGCCCTTGTCCCTGAACGACCGAGGCCGGGGAAAACGTAAACGCGTCGGTGAGTGTTTCTAAAAACGGAGTCGAGGCTACGCAGAGGAGCGGAGCGGCGCGGAGCTCAAGGCGGACGGGAGGACAGCGGCTTCACCGGTCAGCCATGGAGGATGCGGCCCGTGGTCGCCAGCGTCTAATTTCCCATCCGACCCACGCTCATTTTAATGGGAATTACCGCTGACTGCAAAGGCAAGCCGGGACAACCCACCACCCGACACTTGAGGGGAGGAAAACGCGAAGCGGACCCCACGTCAATGACTGTTGCGGCAGAGGAGCCCCCACGGTGGAGTCGGCCGGTTCCCAAAATATGACCAGGGGTGCTGGGACGTGTTGGCAGCAAGAAGATGACGACGGCTTCCAAATCTGGCTAGAGCCCCCCCGCGACAACCAAAAGCCATTCACCGACTCAGAGAGGGCGCAGAGATGGCGACTGTCCTTGGCATCCCTCTTGTTCTTAACCATCCTCCTCTCTGATCACCTGTGGTTCTGCGCCGAGGCCAAACTGGCCCGGACCCGGGACAAGTTCGCAGCCTCCCACCTCCTCTCACCCCAGACCCACTCAGCACACAGCAGCCTCAGAGGAAACCCAGATGCTATTTTTATAGGAAACTCTACCAAACATTTGTGGCGGCTTGAAACTTGCCACCAGGATAGTTTATCTAAGAACTGCTTTGCTTTCGCAGATGCCGAAGATTTGTGCAGGGGCCTTTCCGACAAAGAGGGGACGCGGGCTGTAAATATGAGCGATTTGTACCTTTCCTTTTGTAACTCCTACTCTCTGCTGGATTTGTTTTACGGGTCGACAAATCCGGACAATTTGAACTGCAGCCTCGACGTGCTCGGCGATGGCGACACGAACAGATGCATCCTGTGCGTCCAGGCGTACCAGCGCTACGACCAGCACGCCCAGGAGAAATACGAGGACTTTGAGCTCTTGACTCAGAAATACGAGCCGGGGGCATATTCAGTGAGGACGTGCATGGAGCAGTGCAAGGTAAGGCTTGAGAAAGGGGAAGGGGGTGGGGGGTGGTGGTGGGGGTTTTGGAGGGGAGGGTGATGTGGTGGCCATCTGTTGATTTGGGCCCCGGATAGATGCCAGTTTTGGTCCTCCTCCTCCTCCTCCTCCTCCTCCTCCTGTCGCCATGGAGACGGATGACAGATTCAAGGAGACTCCCGGCTCCGGGCCTCATGTTCATTCATCTCCTCATTGTGTTTAGGCCCCATGCTAATGTGCAGATGGAGGCCCTGCTAGTGTCTCCTCAGCATCCAGAGCCGTTTCTCCGTTTCTCTATCTGCCTTTTTTTTTTTAGTTCACGCGCTGTTCTTTGACATTGAAGACCGCCTCGCGCTGCTTTGGCTCATAATCCGCGTGATCAAGCATCGATAACCCAGACTGGGCTGTTAGAATGGCCTGAGCTTTTACAGCCCGGCGTTTATAACATTTTAATGAGCAGGAAGGAGACTGTTGGCATATGCAAACAACTCTGGGAGCCTGTGTGTCCTGTGCGCGCTGTTGCAGTCCGCCAGGTGTTCATCATGGCCGCCCCACTCCATATCGAGAGCGTTTCATTAAAGTCAAGAGGTGGTTTCCCTGCCTAATGTGGCGGAAGGCTTTTTTTTCGCTTTGACTTGTGTTTGCTCATCACCAGGCCCGCACGTAGGCTTCGTCTCAGCTAGGCCCAGACTCGCTCTTTGATCGCCACGCGCTGTTTAACCAGCTCATAACAGAGCAAGGTGGATCAGAGTAGAGCTGTCGTGGGTGTCCGGGAAACCGCTGCCACAGCCGAGCCACGAAAAGCTGCATTCAGCACCGGCGGCGCGGAGCTGTCCGCGGTGCTGAATGGCGCTCCCCGGCTCCATTCACAGAAGCCCTGGCCAATCCCAGATGGCCTCCATTCACCCAACCAGTGTCAGAGACACAAGTATAGGCGTCAAAACGCGCATCTAATCAGGCCACCACCTGCCTGCTTATTCAAAACCAATGCATTTAGATTGAGCTACATGCGCACGAGCTGGGCCCAGTCAGGAAAGCTAGCTTAAATTTAGAAGAGGGAACACAAAAAGACAAACTGAGTCCCTTTTGTGTGTGTGTGTGTGTGTGTATTCATCAAACACTTTCTTTTGTAGTCATTGTCTAAATCCTGGCAAAGACAACACAGCTTCTTTAGGTAATTCCAGGGTTCATATGGTTGCTCATTCATACATTCTTACTTATATAAACACTCACACACTCTCTCTCTGTGTACACAAAGGAGCTGGACACTGCTGCACTTTAATGGATCTGATGTTTAAACATGAAATCAGGTTTCGCAGTTTTATAGCTGATGGTTTTGATATTGGAGTTAAACACAGGAAATCTGAAGGATGTACTTTTTGGCTATGACCATCCTGAAATTATTCCTCTGTTCTGGATAGAGCTGAAATGATAAGTCAGATAATTGATCAGGCAAAAAAAAAGAATAAAGAAAATCAAGCAAAAATACAGTGAAACAAGTCCAAACATGCTGTAAACTGAATATCTTTAGGTTCTGGACTTTTATGTGAACAGTTGACATTCCACAGACTAAATGATTAATGGAGAAAATCAATGGCTAATCACTAATGACAATAATCATTAGTTGCAATCTTAGTGCTGATATTTTAAGTGTCATTGCTAGAAGCTTTATTTCCCATCACCAACACCTCAAAACACTCTACATATAAAGGCCTTGACTAACGGTAGGTAAAGCCTGACCTAAGCTACTACAGAGTCTTACATCAAGGTTGGTCGGTTGCCAGTTTTGTCATGCTACACAGCAGATGCTAAAGCCAGCAGCCAGCCTCTCCATCAACTACCAGCCATTGTCAGCATGCTGCCATCAGCTGAAGATGCCTCGGCTGTGCATCACAAGCCTCCACATGTAGCATCCTTCCTTTTCCTCTGCTGAGCTGAGGCCCTGCTCATGTTTTCATGTTTTATCTGCTGCCAGTCTCAGGCCGTGGCCTCCCCCTTGTTCTCTGAGCTCACCTCTTGGCATTTGGAGGGAAAACAGTCATTTAGTCAAGCTGCTAATTTCTTTAACAATGACCCTTCTCCATCACCTTCTTGATTATAGGTTTGCGCAACGTCTTGTATATGTGGTCTGCAGCGTTATGGAAAGAGCAGCGTGACTCAAACGATAATGTCGAGCTCTTGTTGAGTTAATGGCTACCTGCCTTGGAGAAGCCTAGCAGTGCAAGTTGTGTGCCTGCTCAGACAGATGTACACGTAGTCTCTGTAAATACAGGAAGATGTTAGCTGGCAAGAGTGAAAACATTAAACAAATAGATGGCTGCCTCACTGTGTCATTTCAACATGCAGGGCAGCAGTGGAGGCAGGTATAGCCCGTGTTTGTCACAGGAAGATCTCTGACATTTCAAGTGAGGATATTTGACATGGAGAGTGGCGTTTGTTGTGCAGGAGTGGGTCCTGTGGTCCGCAGGTGGTGCTTTGATTCCTTTAGCCTGAGGTGAAACATCACACAGTGGACATGGCCGGTGCGCTGTTCCTCACAATGGGATCCTCCATCATCTGGCTTGGTGAAAACCCACCATTCATCTTGACAGCGGGGCCGGCCTCGAAACATTTAAACCTGGGCCGACGCGCTAATGCTGACTTGAAAGCAGCAGCGTTTTCCAGCATGTTTTTATTTTGTTGTTTATGCTGAGCATGAACCAAAATGTCAGACTCGCTCGTAGTTTCACAGGAAACAATGAAGCCAAAACAAACCTGGCTTCTCAAAAACAGTGTTGGCAGTAAAACAACTGTTAGCCAACAAAGGCCCTGGGTCTCAGCACTGTAATCACATTGTTTAGTGAAGGGTTCGCTACCTGTGATGCCTGTACAACAACATAACTGTTGTTAGGGCCATTTCACATGAAGCATATTTGAGCACACAGATGTGTAATTTTCATGTAGGTGCCTTGCAGGTGAACCCACAACTATTAGACTTATAGCCATGACTGTGGTGTACTGCTGCTGCTTTCATGATAATTAGGAAGAAGAAAATTCGGACTGCTCGTCCTTCCACTTCAGATTGTTGAAGTGGCTGAGGTGGGAACTAAATGGACAAGCAAAAGAAACTTGCTTGTCTTACTTTTATCATGTTCTATAGTTAATGTCCAACGTTTTCAAGTGTTCTGTAGCATCAAAACAACACTGAAAGTCTGCCTTGAAGCTTTAAAACATGGTGCTTTGTTGTCACCAGGGCTGCAACTAACCATTATATTCTCTATAATCCATTAATCATTTGGTCTCAAATGTCAGAAAATGGTGAAAATACCTATCACAATTTCTGAGGGCCCAGTGTGACATATTCACATGGGTTATTTTGTCTGATCAACACTCAAAAAACCCAAAGATATTCAGTTTACTGTCAGAAAAGATGAAGAAAACCAAAAAATCTTCACATTTTGGCTGAAGCCAGTCGAATTCAGACCATAGGACACCGAAATGTGTGTCTAAACTGTCAAAAACAAAACTAATAATTAATAAAAAAAGAGTGAAAATAATTCAGGCAGCAACTAATGTTTATATGTGTTACCAACCTAATTGCTGATTACTTCATATTTTAGCATAAAAAATCTCAGTAAATCGTGAAAAATCTCCATCTTAATCCTAAATCCCAAAGTGACATTTTCAAATGTCTTGTTATGGTCAATCAACAATCCACCAGGATAGTTTATCTAAGAACTGCTTTTCTTTCACAGATGCCGAAGATTTGTGCAGGGGCCTTTCTGACAAAGAGGGGACGCGGGCTGTAAATATGAGCAGATTAACTCAGTTTTTGAGTGTTAAACTTCTAATAGATTAGATAGCCTTAAAGCTCTATTTTTGTTTCAGTTTATCTTGTGCTTACATGATGCATATACCAAAATTAATTCATTAAGTCACCACAAACTCACAGATTTCTAACTAATATATACACAAAGCACAGTCGGAGAGTCTGCGGGGTCAACAGGGGGTCACTTTTGCACTGGGGCTCCTCTTAGAATTAATCTTGGCTTTGTGATGATGTTATATTCACCGAATTACATGTCAGAAGTGTGACTTCAGAGAAACATCAGGGTTTCCCACCTGAAATGATGAGTTCAAGGGCTCTTCATTTTGCGACGTCCCAGTTCCCACCTGACACGATCACAGCACGAGACAAAAATATCTGCAGTTTTTCACAAAAACACTGGAAATAAGGAATCTGGCTGCACAGGTGTCTGCGCAGTTGTTCCTCTGTGGTAATTTCACTCATTTGTGAATTTGAAAGACAGACCTCTCAGCACCTGACCAAGTAATCACGGAGGTGTCTGGAACTGTAAAACCGTCTGCTTCTCCTACTAAACCCCTTACTTCTGCTGCAACCATTCCTGCTACTTCTTGTCCTGCTTTTACTACTACATCACTACCATGATATCAAATAATTTCAAAACACAGTCCCTGACAAGTCTGTGCACAAATCCGTCCCCTCCCCCCACCCTCCAGGTCCAATTGAATGTCTAATCTTAGCCGGTGTTGTGTGCAAGTGGAAAGGAGGACAGCGTCCACAGCGTCCTCCCTCTTTAGATCCTTGTCAACCGCATACATCTGCATTGATCTGAGCTCTTTTTGAGCTGGAGGGATGGGTGGCAGCATTACCAAGAGGTTGATCCCTATTGATTTGCACCGAGCCCTCCGCGTTCACTTGTCCTTCATTTGATAGTGGGCAGCTCCTCCAACCAAAATAGGGCAGCGCCTGAGCTCAGTGAAGACATCATGTCTCTATCTGAACCTGTTTGATTGAGCCATAAGACGTGGGAGAGTGTGTGTGTGTGTGTGTGTGTGTGTGTTTTAGACGAGGGGATGTACAGTTTAGAAAGAGACCAGTGTTTAAGTTACACTCTCTTCTTCTGTTATCTCCCGGCCAATAATGTGGACAGTTATGTAATTCTGCGGTAAATGATGTGTGACAACAAGGATATCAGTTCTCAGATGGGGGGCCCTGAAACACAACCTAAACACTGATGGAGCTTTGTCAAGTAATGCATCTTCTCCTCGGGTTAAGAACAGGCTTGATCTCCGCATTTGGAAGGACATATATGTCCTTTTGAAGGAAATCTCCTACGTCACATCATGGGTATAAATATTGTATGCATGTTGTATAAATAGCACACCACTTTTAAGGCCATTTTGCGTGTCTCGTCTAAGCATTAAAAAAATTAGTCATTTAACGTTGTTTAGTCCCCATAGACTTCTACTGTGAAGAGATGGCATACAACCAGAATTTTATCAACAACACAACCTGTTGAAACATTATGAAACATTAAGGAGAGATGGTTTGCTGCTGCTGCTGCTGATGATGATGACAGAGTAAGGGTTTAGGGGTAGGCTTATGGGGTCAGCAGTAACGGCTTAAATGGAATGCAAAGCTAAAACAGCGAACATGCTCAGCATTACACCTGTTAGACATTTGTATGTTGTGACCACGTTAGCATACTTCCTTAGCATTTAGCTCAGAGCACTGCAATGCTTAAGACTGGCTGTGAGCTCTTAAATGTTAGGTGTTCATTTCAATTAAAATAAAACAAAAATTGCAAATGCCAGAAAATACCCATCACAATAATCCAGAGGTCACAGATGCTGTGTTTAAATAAAATATTTTGTCCAATTAACAGTTAACAACCCAAAGATATTCAGTTCACAATAATATCTAAAATAAAAAGTCTGTAAATCCTTGCTTTTTGGGAAGCAGGAATCAGCAAATGTTTGACATTTTTGCTTGGTAAATGACTGGTCATATTAAAACCTGATTATCTGTTTATCAACTAATTCATTTAATCAACTGTATTTTTCAGCCCACAGTAAGTCTTGCACCTCAACTGAAGAGCTTGTTAGCAATTGCGATAAAACACATGCTTGTAGTTTGTGTTGCTAAATTAGTTAACCATGACGCTAGCTAATGCCATGGTTTGTCAGTGGAAGACGGCTAACTGGCTGTTATGATTGAATGATTAGGCTCACAGATGTATTCTTTGTGTTGCAGTGTTCTGTGTGTATGCATCAAACCAGCAGTGATTTATTGAGTGGAAGTGGCTCACGTGCAGGTGCCGCTGTAGCTGTGCATTAATGAACAAAGATTGTTGCAGTGCCTTGCATTGTTGTAGGTTGTCCAGGTTACACGAGAGTGGCACACGGAAGCGTTCACATGTGACTTCCGCCATTGTGTCTTCCTGCAGCGGTTGTGGATGCTGACCTTGGAGAGGGTTTTGTTCCCTTCAAGAAGCCTGGCCCACTCCACGACAGCTCTTTTATGAATGGGCAGATCCCTGAGCAGCATGCTAATGAGGCAGGAGGAGGGGAGAGGGGAGGCTAGCTGTTGCAGAGCACGGCAGCGCTTCCATATTGTTTTAACAGTGGAGCGCTGCACTGAGAGGAGAGCAGATCACATGCGATAACAGCCGGGCTGGAGGAGGGAGGGAAACTGCAGCAGGCAGAAGGGGTTAAAGTGGGTTACCCAATTAATAGGCCTCATTTAACCTCTGTGGCATTTCCATTATAGATGACATGTGCAGTAATTTCTCTGACATACAGTAACATTGTCAATCAAGGGTGAAGTTAATCATAGCTACATCATCTCTGCTTGTGGGAATGGTTCCATTTAGGAAACAAGATTTTTTTTTAAAACAGATGTTCTTATATTTAACAACCAAACTGTACCCATTCAGTTAAGAATACAAACAGACAGGTATGACACTGCCTCACAGAAAAGGGGGTAAAAGGCACATACACAGAGTAGCTGTGTTTATTATATAGGGGTGTAGCAAAGAAATCCAACTCCTGGATTCTGTGTCGGCCCATGTGTTTTTAGCGTCTGGATTCACTGACTCATGTATACATGCCTCAGTTGTGCTGTCCATTAGTATAGCCATGCAGTATGTTTGGGGCTCCCAGACCACCTTCCTTGGCCTATTGTCGTTCTAAGTCTTTGCCCTGTCAGAAAAATTGTGTAAGCATTTAATCTAAATTTGCAGAGAAGCCGTTCGGCAGCGTGTGAGACAGGAAACTAGACTTAACTGTGCTTTGGTTACACCATTGGACAGATCCCAAATCCACTACAACACCAGTTATCTAATGAGCTGTTTGATTTTTACCCAAGCTTGCGGTATGGCTCTAGGGATGACACTGTTGTTCAGTCCAGACTGCAGTCCAGACTGAAATGATGGTTATTAAACCAAGATGCTCTTTCTATTGATAATTTCATGTTAAATGAGTGAGATGATGTGGGCAACATTTATTCAGAAAAAGGGTCTTTCAGTGCCATATATATCTTATTCCTTCTTATTCCAAGTGATTTGAGGCTATGTTGACACAAAATGTTCTGTCAAAATCTAAAGACTTTAACGTGCTCCATGTGAGAGGTTTCTGAATGTTTTTTCTCTGTGCTTTTCTGATTGGTTTGAACTGGGCCAGGCTGTGCTGGACAAGGTGATGTCACTACTTATGTGCACCAATCAGAATTTAGCAACAATCAGAGTCTGATGATGATGATGATGAATTTTTATGAAGGTAAAACTCATTACATAAATACCTAAAGATGACTTTTTTTACTTTGAACATATTTCATGTTATAGAGAAATACCTGACATACAAAGCCAGGGGTTTTAAAATCAGATTTACTTGAATGGAAAAAAAATGAAAAAACACTTGAACACATGTGGCTACTGTCTAAACATTAGAAAACAGAAGACGCACAGATGTGCTATAATGACACCTTCTTTAAAAACCCTCCCTGGAGATGAATTCCATTTAGTTGCCAAGCTGTTCTTCTGTTTAGACAATAATGGAACAACCAAAATTTAATTATAAAAACATTCATTACGTTGGCTTTGTAATTGTCAGAAAATGAAGATGTTGCAAGCAGGATGTTTTTTTTCCCGGTGAAACACCTTAGGGTCAGACTAATACCTCCATTCTTTTATGGGCATGACATCAATTAGTCTAACAGTCCTGTTGTCTGCATAGGTATTTGACTGGATTATTTTTACGGGGGCAGATATAAGCCTGAATGCATATCCCAGTGTCTGTGTGCTATATTGAATTTTATTGTTTAGCTAATGTAGAGAAAGCTTTTTTGGAGCAGGGTGGAGGTTTTGTGTCCTTGCTTAGGGGGCAGCTCAGCAGCACTGTCCACAGCTGGTGGTGTCAAGATATGAAAACTGATGACTAGGTAGTCCAAATATCCTGCGTGCTGCCTTCAGACGATCACATCTAAATTCCCCACCACTCGACACTAATGGGATTATCCAGCCTTCCCCTTATTCCCCAGTAAGGTTCCTCTCTCTCTCCGTGCCCTTTTTAAAAAGCCTTTTTAAACCAGGTCTGCATGTATACAGTGGACTAGGTAAAAGGTTATGTTTGAATCTCTGTTAAGCTCCGTGTGGCCCATTAGGATGATTGAGGATGATGTTTGTCCTGTTAAATGAATTGTCAGTCACTGTCTATGAGTTTTGTTTATGAGAGTGAGACTGTTTCCCTAACAGCACTATTTCCTCAGAAAAAAACATATACTCCATATACAGTCTCTTCCATTAAATTGCCTGTTGCATGATGTATGCAGCCGTCTTATGGAATAAGTTGTCAACTTATGATTTACAGGATTATATAATGTTTTAAGTTTACTAAAATGCATCCCTGTAGGATACTGTAAAACCTATTTAACTCGTGTACTGTCTGCAGCAGCGTAGTATATTATGACTGATAAAAATCAACAGCTTTTCATTCATATTTTCAGGATTATCTTGCTCCAGTGCTGATTTCATCATCTTCCTTCTCTGCTCTGAAGTGTTTTCTGCCTGATATGAGCTGACAGAGAATAAAAAGTAGAGGCAGGAAAGTATGAGCAGTAAGTAGAAGAGAAAAGTCAGCAGAACAGTGGAGCAGCAAAATATGTCTTATTTTTACCAATATATTTGGTTGGAGAAGCTTAGTGATGTAGTGAATGTTTGCTATTGGTCAGCAGTGAGAGCTTACATGTCAGACTTCACTTAAGTTGAACATGAATTGATTTCTTCTTCAAATTTCGCAGTTTTAGAAACTGCAGTTTTTTTTAGCCATGTCAGCAGCAAGTTGTTTTTCCCTCCCTGTGTAAACTTTGTTTCTCTCCAGGCTTTGGAAAGGTTTAGAAAATGTGTTTGGAGGTGGAATTTATTTACCTGGACAAACAGGTATCCAAACATGGCAGTCCATTAATTTCTGCTGAGTTCTGCTGGAGACATAAATCTTCCCTATAAATACATAGTTTCATTTTAAAAAAGCCTTGGTAATTTTGTTTTACAAAATGGTCACTGGTCACTGTAGCTTTTAGCTAATGTTACTCAAACAGGAATACAGGTGCATTTGTTGGGGACTATTTTCAGCTGCGGATTAATCCACATTTGGTGCTCTAGTGAGCGTATTTCTGACAGCAGCACGTTTTATGTGCGACTGAGTCAAAATAAATTACAGTGTGTGTTCATGGTAATGAAGGCACATGTCACCCAATGCGACAGTGAGGCTCACTGATGTGTTTTTAATAGTCTGTAGACAACAATGGAGCTGTATGGCACAGAGGAATAAGATACATCAGGCTCTGCACACACACACACACACACACACACACACACACACACACACACACACACACACACACACACACAGTACTTGATGGTGTTTTAGATGCATCCAGACATCACTGTAATTTGACCTTTAATTGTTACATCACTCTTCTACCAATAATGTAATTTAAAGTGTTGATACATCGTTCCTCCAGTATGATATTTTTAAACTTTTATGTCACGGTGAAGCTGTTTAAACACAGAAAACACTGAAAACAAAAAGAACAAGTAGTGGTACAGAAGGCGAGTCTGCAGCAGAGATCTAAATACATCCAAACAAAACAAGGTTTTATAATGATATTTATTCTAGTTAGACCACAGTGTTATAACACACAGTAACAAAAGGATATGAATGTCATTCCTCTTCCCTGTAGAAGAAAAGGAGGCTTTGCTGCATCCTTCATGTGAGACTCTGTAGTATTAGAATATTATGTTGAACCAAAACCAGAACCTTTATATGTGTTTGAAATATCATTCCATATCAAACAGTGTAACTAAACTATATGAAAATAATCCATTCTTTTTGTAAGAATGATACGACTCAGTAAGTCTTAAACATCAGTGGTGTGTGGAGAAAATATAATTATATTCTTGTTAAGATAAGATGTAAGAGCGATATTGTCCTTGAGTGTTGTTGCCTGCGAACAGAAAATCCCTCTCTCTCTGTGGCATGCCGCCCAAAGACAGAAGTCCCCCTTGCAAAAAAACCAAAAAACGATAAAGGAGAAAGTAATCAAACATCCTGCTTTTGTTGTAATTTAGAAGACAAAGGAGATGATTCAGATATCAAATACTGCTTACTGCAGCCAAAACTAGATGCAGTAAGAGGTTTATATGCCGCAGTAACGCATTAAAGTGAAATTCCACCCAAAACCATGATTGAAGGATGAAAACCTCACCCCCTGTAGACTGTTGGCTAAGGTGGCTGTAAAATGCTCCAAGTTATTTCCTTCTAAGAGAACAGACACTTAGATTTATGGTTGTTACAATAGACCTGATCTGGCCCGCTGATTGAGACTGGGAGTCCACCTCAGTAAAACAGACATAAGCTGTGTGTGAGCGGGACTGAAACGTTCAGGCCACACTGACTTTCACTTCTGCTCAGCCGTCTCTGTCTGTCAGCAGCAGCTCCTGACGTGCTGAAAGGACACCGCCGGCCAAAGTGTTTTCACCAGGCTGACTGTCAGCAGACATTTACTGGACAAAAATAGTTCTCATGGAGGCTCAGCAGGAGGAAGTCAGAATTGCTTTTGTGTAATGATTTATTGATTTTATTGAGTTGCCCACTTGCTACAGAGAGTGGGGGGAGTCTGCCTACAGTGACACCAGAAACCTCCTAGTGATGCTGGCGGCACTGATCAGTCGTTATAGACACACAACATATATTTGTGTGATTTAAACAGCTGTTTGTGGAGATTACATTTAAAGAAGCGCTCACCAGGATCCAGGGGTCCTGGTGTGATACATGTTTGATAAAATGGAAGGCTGTCTGGTCTTCCATGAATGTCCACAGGCATCACATGTCAACTGCATTAAGCGCTGTCATGTCGTCACTAACTCCATATTCCCAATGTGTTTTCCCGATGGCGCCAAACACTAATTGACACCTGATGCAGTCATGGCTTAGATGTCATTGATGACTTGCCTCACCAAAAGAACTATACTATATACTATACAGACATATTTCCCCAAAATTCTCATATACATAGAGTGGTGCAGGAATGAGTCCTAAAACCTGGAAATAAGTTAATATTTTAGCACTACAGATTCCCTTTTCCCAAAGTCAGTGAGTTTTCTGAATGGGGTTTTTGGTTAAATGGTTGAAATAAGCCCAAAACATTTTCATATTTTATTCTATGACAGAAAATAAGTCTGAAAATACCCCACTTGTGATTTTTTATGCTTTTATGTGTCTTAAAAAAGGCAGTTGCTAGCAATGTCGTAACACCACATATGAAAACCGATCTACTCACCAGTCCACCTTTATAGCCTTGTTATGTTAATACTCATGCTCTTTCATACTATGACTAACTTTCAGAGCTAAATGACAAGTTAGAAACTTAGTGGTGGAGACGTTGACGTCATGTGACCGTGGTGTAGTTGGTTTATAGCCTAACATCAGCTTTTTTTTCTTCTGGAGATTGGATTTAGGCTTCAAACATCAGAACAGTGGGGTTCATCTGTGAAGATTATCTTGCTGGAAAAAATGTTAAGGTAAACTTTTGTTAATCACAGTGTTTATTTTCTGCAATAATCCAAAAAACAATGGAAAAATCCCACTGGGGACACTAGGACTTTTTTATAAGGTTTTAAAGATGCACTGCCTTGTGTGGTGATTTTATTTAAAGAGAATGTAAACTGCAGTAGAAACTTAGACAAATGCTTCTCAAGCTAGCCAGTGCCTGAGTTAGGATCGAGCTCATTTTCTGTTCAGTGGAGTTACATGTGTTCTTAAAAGGATTTTCATCTGTATAATTTTATACTTTACACAGTTTGATAGGTAATCTGAATGTTAGGTAATTGAATCTGCAGACAGATGTATGCCCAAATCCTTTTCCTCACTGTGATTTAATATTCTCCATGCCAGTAACAGAAGGGACAGACAGTAGTTTATTTAATTTGATATGGTATGCTGACCAGAAGCAGCATCTTTTAATTTATCGTCCATATTGTGATTGGAGCCAATTCTCTGGATAATAAACTGTGTAGATGTGTTTTAGCTGCATGTGCCTGTACTGGAGTTGCCTTATTTTTACTCGACCACGTTCTTTTTTACCCCAGTAGTTAGTAATAGTGGACATGAGGGCAGTATCCGTTCACTAATTGTGCATTACACATGGACTGCTTTTGCAATTTCACACTCATGGTTTGATGACTTGATAATTGAGGCAAGCATCAAAGATTGTCTACGTGTGTTAAACGTTTTAGTTGCCATCCCTAATTATACTTTAACTACAGTTTATTTGCCACAACCACAACTTGCTCCAACCTTAACAGAATTAGAATTTGAAAAATTGGACATAAAGAAATGCTGTTATTAAACATCATCCAGGGTTTTGAAGAAGGTCTAATGTCAGCGTTGATAGGTTTCTGTGGTCAGCAGTGATCTGTCTAAGAGAGCTGCTCCATTTAGTCTCAGCAGAGAAGAGACAGAGGATGTCAAACAATTAGCAGAGCCACCTGGTACGCCCACAGTCCTGATGTTCCTGCATGACCTCCCCTCCAAATCCTCACATCTGATCTGCCAAGTGGGCACCTGAGTTGAGAGCTGCTCTGCCGAGCTTTGAGGAGCTGCACCACTGTCACGCCGAGAGCCCCTCTCCCATCTCCTCAACTGCGCTCAGTTCTGTTACAACAGTAGATGTTAAATGGGAACGCTCAGTGCTGGGCTTTATCTCATGTCTTAATGATGTTTTTTCACACTCAACAACTGCCTTAATATGTCCCGGAGATACGCAGAGTTTAGTTTTCAAGGCCGTGATGTTGACTGCAGAGACGGCAGGAGGAGGGGGTGTATCACTGCAGGAGCTAATGTCAGGCCAGTGTGGGTGGGATGAGAGGCCTCTTGGCTGTTTAACTTGTGTTTTGTCCTTGTATATTAACCTCACATTCTTGGATAGCTGTACATTTCAGAAGTATAATATACCACTGGGTTTCATGTCTAAGCTCTGTAGCTTTTAGACTCCTGACTTTTCCTGCAGCACAACCAGTGGGCCAGAATTTTAATTTGAGGAATATCTGTTAATCCTAGCTCCATGATACCTCGTGTGAATTATTGGCGCGACTTCCCCTTGTTCCTTTCACTGAAGCGGTGTCTGTGAAAGTTAGTGGTACACTACAGGTGTTTTTTGGGAAATAAATGATGTAGGAACGCAACCTGCCACATATTTAACGTCCTTCTACTACCAAGGGATGGGAGGACAACACAAAGAAATGGCCTCAGATGATGTACAGGAGCTTTATTTATTAATTTTTCACCTTCATCGAACACATTTATAGTTTGGGTAGGAGGAAAATTGTACTTACTGTATAATGCTGTCACCAATAAAACATCAACATGTCAAGAATAAACAACACAGCGCCACAAAGCATGTCTTTCAGTAGGTGATGGAAGGTGTATGCTGACAGGACCAACCCTGTTTAAGCCACAAATTGAGTTTAGCTTGATTGATGCAGCTTTGAACAGTGTAACTTGTTCCTGAACTCTGAAATGTGTTAGCTAAAGCTAAGCTAATGTAATTTGTTACTGCTTCTGAGACCACCCATCTCTCGTCCTCACATCTCTCGCAATGGCCTACATTGTGTAAATAAGGAAAACACCACCGAGCAGCTCCACAGCTGTCAGTAATGACCCAAGATGATGATGATTAGTTAGTGAATGGCTGAACAAGGGGGTGATTTTAGACACAGCCTGTTATAAACCAGCTAAACAACAGAATGTCCCTTTTTATTTGTAACAATTTAAATATATGTTACAAAAGAAAAGAAAAAACAGTAGAACCAAATTGGATATACATTTCTTAATCCACTGTCCAAACATCAGTATTATCCTAGATTTATTTTCATCCACATATAACATCCTCATTATTTGCAGTGACATTGGAATGACACATATATGATACTAAAACTTCTTTTCTCTATCACCCTTTCAGTATGAGTGATAGGATCCTACATGAAGACAATCTCTGTTTTTCTCACTGTGTTAATGTGCTAACAAATGGTGAACATGGTAAAAATTATAGCTATATATTATATCTATAGCATGTTAGCATGTTGCCGTGTTAGCATTTCCATTTAGCCCTACTGTGCCACACACAGACCCACAGAGCTGCTAACATGACTGTTGACTCTTCTAACAAAAGCTACCCAGTTGTGGAACTTTGTCATTTTGTTCTCACTTTCATCAGCAGTGTCACTTTTAAAACATTATAGCTTTGAGATACAGTTGAAATTCATTCCAATACACATGGACATTTAATTGAAGACTTAAAATCACCTAAATGATTCCAGATATCACCTTTTTTTTTTTACATTTAGTAATGTGTTAAAGGCACATTTCATTGTCTTGATGTATATACACTATTATTTTAAAATTTCACCTTGTTCCTGTCTCTTGAATAGACCTTTCTTAGGCAGTGACTGAGGAGGCTGTTCATACTGACAGTGTTACGTAAGGATTGCAGTCTTCACCGCAGTTATCTGTCCTCCATCACTCACACACTGACCTTTCACATGTTCACTCCCCTTCACGCTAATAAATCTATATGCTGATAGCTCTCCCCCCTCGGGCCGATCACTCCTCCTCATTCACTCACTGTCATTACTGCCAACACTTGGCTGATAATGATTGTCATTTACAGTATTTACCTTGAAAAGTGATCATATGTGACGTCATTCATTGCATGTTATTTTCTGTGGACGCCAAATTGTAGAGGGTCACCTTTAATATCAACCTGCTCCCAAATGTAGGACCACATCTCAAGATAAGAATGTGTATCCTCATGTTCTGTGCTGTTTTTGTCTTCAAGATATTTATGGACAAATCAAAGCTTAGTGGCTAAATCTGTATAACATAAAAACTTTAATGACAAAAAATAGATAAGGTAGAGTAGCTGAAAGTGTCTGAAATGCTCCTTATGGTTTCAGAAGTGATTTTTCTCATGTAAGTCTTCCAAAATGAATCTGTGCTGTTGTAGATTAAAGCAGATCTGCATCAACCTGCTGCTGTTTATCTTCAGCAGGTTGATGCAAAGCTGCTGTGACTGGAAATGTTTCAATATCTGTGATGAAACATTTTTATAAAACACCAAAAAGTTACTTCTCAGCTCTGTTCCAAGCCTTTACAATATTATATATTACATATATATGGCAGCCAGCTACTCTGTGTTCTCAGCTAATATACCCTGAACAGCTGTGTGTAAAGTGATATAAAATATTCCATCTTCATTTGATATGCTACAGTGATGTAACAATTATGCAGTGCTTTTAGGACTGTTAGATCTACATTTAATTCCAGTCTTTCCAAATTGCAAGTGCTTCTGTTAAAGCAGGTTTTTATTTATTTACTTTTATTGAGGAGCTACCACTGTGGCCACAAGTGGAAATTACAGGACCATGCTAAAAGCTAAAGCATATTGTAACAGTAGCACAAGTAGAGAGAAGGTATAAACTGACTGACTGAGGAATGTCAGTTGAACAACAATATACCAGACCAGGCAGTAGCCACAGAACCTCTGAGTGTTTGACTTGTGTGATTTATTTCAGTTTGAGTTCACTTATTCATTTATAATAGGAAGATTGTGTGGACCAAAGGAAAGGATTTTGTCTTAAAGGATAGTTTCATTTATTAAAGGCTGTCTCAAAACATCACAGACATGTTTATATGTACATTGAGACACAGCACTTCTCTTATACAGTTTCCACACAATTTGGGGAATATGCTATTTCACTTTAGTTCCTACAGTTAAATGATCAGATTTACACCACCATGAAGTATAAAACTGTAGCCAGGAGATAGTCTAGCTTAGCATAAAGCCAGGAAAACGGGGAAACAGCTAGCCTCATTTCTGAAGTTCAGCCTGTAGACTTCAGGAACTGGTGTTGAGGATGAATGTCTGTGATAATAGTATTGCTCACTTAGAAAAATGTGTAACATGAGGGGTGCAGCTGAGCTCTGTCCAGTTTGTTTTGGTTCTTGTGTGTCAAAGCGTCAAAGCCCCCGCTCAGCATTTATCCGGCTGTGTTTATCGTGGAGCGACATCTCAGGGGGAGGGTTTCAGTCAATATGTCCCGGGCTTAGGTCGAGCCTCCTGCAGTCAGCAGGCTCTGCGTCGATAGAGAAAGCAGAGCCACGCTGACCTATTCAGCAGCCTCCCCGAGCTCTGATCCAGCTGAAAATGAATTCTTTAAACCTTTGGAGAAGAGAGCTGCAGAGCTGGCGCCGAGCCAACAGGGATTCTGTGACCAGAGCACGGCTTAATCTACTCAACATGAAACAAAACCTGGGAAACAACCTTGTATCTACTTTAAATTGGGTTTGTTTCCCACTCGGCAGAGCAGACAGGATTTTCACAAGCCAAATCTTAGATCTACCTGTACTTATCTAACCTATTCATTGCTGCACCTGCGTGCTAAACCAGGCTGAAACAAATCCTGCCATACACATTCATGATCATGTTTTCTCAGAACTAATCTACAAAACATAGTTCAGGGAAATGCATGCAATCTACGTCTTCCTGTCCTGATTGGTGGATCCAATCCTCCATGTCTACGCATGGATCAGGAGCTGAAGCACAAGACAGAGATCATAAAAATCTCCTGCATTATGTCAGTCAGATCTCATGCTCCAACATCCCATAATGCCTTGCTCTGTAGGGCATTTCCAGTTAAAAGGTTCAACGTTTCTGGAAGCCCCTGGAAGCCTGTCAATACGATTGATGGATCACTAATCAAGGCCTCTGTTTACTGTTTTCACCTTTAAACATTGTTCTCTCAGACGAGCAGGCTTCTGAGAAATTGACATGGCTCTTGTGTTTTTGCGTTTTTGCATTATGAACGTTTATTTATAACACTTTGCACAAATCAAGAAGTTCTGATTAGTGATTTAAACCTGCCATTTGTGTGTGTGTGTGTGTGTGTGTGTGTGTGTGTGTGTGTGTGTGCTGCACAGACACTGGGTTAAAGTAGTGAGGAACCAGGTAAACGTGTTTCATAACCACTTCAAAAAAACAAAAATATCAATGATGGGAGCTTATGAAATAGAACTGCTTTATGTTTGGTTAGAAGCACAGATACACATGTTTAACAGTCATCTTGAAGAGATTATATGGCTGGTATACTGTATAATACACTGGCATAGTCTGTATAATAGTAGATGTATGGAGAGAAAATAGTTTCTATAGTGACAAAAGGATATTTCAATATAATAACACGATTTACAAAAGTGATGGTTTGTGAGTAAATTATAGTGTTTACAAGTATGGTGTTAAAAGTCTAAAAATATGTGTGCTTTGTTGCATTTTATCAAGTTGAGTTGTATTTATTTATCCAATAATTTTAAATGTGTTAAAGTTTAGTGGTACAGTATTTGTTTATGAGTAATGATGTTTGAAAACCATTATTTTGTCACAAATCGCTGCTCGCATTTGTAGATTTTTATTTGCAAATGTTATATTCATTAATATGAATATTTAATATCGCAAAGAAAAATTAGAGGCTTGTGCAAGAGGTATGAGCTCTGTGAATGCTCTCTATTAACATATGTAAATATGTTTTACACTAATGTGCTGGGATTTTACAATGTGGTGTACATCGTTTCCAGTGAGTCCTTCGTGTGTCTGCAGTCAATTGTAACCCAGTGTGAATGAACAATGAAAAGTATTATACAGACAGATAATTACTGAATGTAAATATATGAATGGATATTGTAGACAAATGCCATTTAATTCCATTAAAATCTGAAGGATTATGACTTTAAGTGTTAGTAGATCATCATATTAATGACCTACTAACATGAGTAAATGCCTTTCTTAAAATTGAGAAAACAATCATCTTTGATAACACTGAACCTTTCAATAGATTTGTGAATTGACACCAAATTTGTGTTTATGTTTTCCACACTCTTGCCGTGCCTACTTCTGTATAGAAATCCTCAAATGGCAGCCTGCCTGTGTCAGCAGCATCTTTCAACTCAGTGAGCACTATAGCTTGGATGGAGTTCCTCCTCCAGTTACGAACCCTCAGGCCATCGCTATTCATACACAAAAACTTTGAGTAAATGACGCCTTGAACTGATTTGTCTGACTTTCCAAAACATTTTTAAGATCAGTCCAATTCGTAGTCCTCCACTACAGCCCTCTTTTACCAGAAAGCTTTTGTTGGTAGAAGATGACACAGTGAACGTACAAACAAGGGTTGCACTGAAATTGCAAACCTTCTAATTTGATGAGACCGCCCTGCCTCAGAGTGTCGTTTTCCAGAAGCACACGTACAGTGCCTGGATACGTTACATCACCAGGGAATGGGATGTAATTGCGGACATCAATGCAGGAAGACAGACACCCGTTTGCATCCCTGTCCTGCTGGATTATCCGAGGTTTGCGTCAGTGACCCGAGGCAGCCGCTGAGATTTGAGTTGTGAGTGCATCAAAGTCCTGTCAACAACATTTAGTCAGGATTGATGGCGTTTCTTTTATGTTGTGTGTGTGTAGTATGTGAAAATTCTCCTTTGATTTTTGGACCACCTAGTCCTTCCATGCAGCCCAAGTGACCCTGTCTTGATTTCCACCTTGAAAGGGTTTCCAGTATCAAGAATCCGATCTAACATTTTGCACACTCAGTACATTACAGTTCTAAAAAAAAATGCCTCTCATCAAACGAAGAAACGCAGCTGAAAATAGCCCAGGTAGTGTGAGAGCCGCTTCCTGTTCCACTGCCGCCATGATTTGTGTGAGTGGTAATGATCTGTGTCATTCAGCTTCTAACTGGGATCTCACTCTGTAGCTGACTCATATGCTTTTTATAGCTGTCTCTGTCATTCCACTTTATAGCCGCCGTGTGTGTGTGTGTGCGTGCGCGCGACAACACCGTCCTGCTGGGAAGAAAGAGAGTGTTGATACTTCACGCCTTGTTGAGTTAAAGTTTTTACATACCCGGCAGCTCAAACCTACGAGTACAGTTTACTTGGAGCTTGATTTGTGAAGTACAGTTCAGGCATAGACTGCTATTAGCTTAATTCACTGTTTTGTTTTGCTACATTACTGTACATACACCTCATTATAGCTTATCATAAATATGCACATTGTACTGTACTGTGGAGCTATATACACAGTAGGTAAAAGACCAGAAGAGTATAAACTGAGACATATAACACCCTGAATTTGAACTGTTGCATCCAAAAAGAGATAAACCTATTCTTCAGAAATGAGTAGCATTAGTGTTCAGCTGAAGAGCTTCTTTAAAAATATATAGTTTGACATTTTGGAATAAAAAATGTATTCACTTTGTCTACAAGAATTAGACGAGAACATTGATACCACTCTCATGTCTGTACGCTAAATATGAAGCTAGAGCTGGCAATCTGTTAGCTTAGCTTAAAGACTGGAAACGGCGGAACAGTTAGCCTACTTGTAAAACTCAACATATTATATCTCATATCTGGAGGATATGCTGGTTAGCTTAGCCTAGCATAAAGACTGAAAACAGGGTGAAGCTAGCCTGGGTCTGCACTTCAGGTTTAAGATACAATATGTTGATTATTTAGCTAAAGAAGTCACCAGCCGGCTGATAATTTTTATCAGAGGCAATCAACATCAATATTCATATTCATGACAAACAAGCAATCTCAAAATCTCCCCTGACATTAAAATAGGAAGGAAAGAATATGAAGCAATAGAACAAACAGATAAAATTAGCAAGTAGACATTGATTGTCATTGATTTATGTCATTGCTGATTTTGTAACCCCCACTTCATCACATTTCATATCATGTAGGTCTATTATAATAAGATTTTATTGTTATTAGAAAAGTGTGCCCTTTTTTATGAAGAAATCCAGCACACATTTACACATAATACATCAGAAAATACATCAGTGTATGTGTAATTACTGTATGTACTATACATACATAATTATACATGCATACAAACCTGTATGAAAATACAAATCCATACATGTGTATACATACTTACACACTTCCATCTACATGTACCTGTGTAGATTCATTTAATCCTTTACCTCCATGATTTCACTTTGCATAGCAAAGCCATTTAGCCCAACTCGTTTCCAAACAGTCAACATTGCGTCAGATTATATATGCAGTTTTCTCCATGCTTTTAATTTGCCTTAGCCTAAACCTTGGCTTCCCTTCTGCCTCCAGGTTTTTCTAATTACTTTTAAAGCATTTATTTGCAATATTCTCAGTAAATATTCATCCATTTTGTCCATTATTTCATGATCTAACAGGATAAATAAAAAATTATGTATTACTTTGTTTTAAATGCCAGCAGGATATTAAAGTCATTTAGGATTATTTTGTATCTCTCTATGATTTTATGTTGTAGTGTTGTTTGGAAATATTTCTTGTTTCAGTTCATCTGTTCCTCGTCTGGTTCCAGTTGTGGTTAAAAGTCCAGGTTGTGTTGTAGGGTCAGTTTTGGTAGAAACTGTTAAACATACTTGTGTTAGGAGGAAAATTTGGCTACATTTTTATAGTCCTTGTGGCAGTGGTGATTTTGCTGCTGAATGAATATTCAGGAAACACTTAAATGTCTCTGCAGCTCAGTGGTTCCTCTTGTGTGCGGACAAGCTCTCCCACAGTCCTCTCTGTGTCGGCTGACAGGCATGTGAATGGGAATAGCGAGGGGAAGCCCTGCGCCCGGGCAAAGCAGAATAGAGAAAGAGCTGCTTTGTATGTCAGATTTTACAGGAGCTGTCAGCCTGAGACGGCTGCTTTCTGTGAACTGGTGGAGTGACCAAAACTGAAGCGATTTTACAACACAGAAGTCACAGAGGGGGTGTACATCCATCTGAGCTGAGCTGTGGATCCCCTGAAGCCAGGCAGAGAGAAAATCTCAGTATTAACCAGAGGTCATTTCATTACATCATAAACATGACTCCTCTTTCTCTGCAGTTGCTAATTTATATCACATTTAGCAGCAAAATAGCTCAGTAATTCTCCTCATCCTGTTACATGTAGTACAGCTTGCTACCTGCTGGTTGTGACATCAGTACATTATGAAGTGCAACTGCCACACACACACACACACACACATACACACACACTGCCCATTGAGACATGGTTGCTCCACTATTTGATTTGAGAATGTTTTTGCGACATCAGATTGATTGATGGCACATGACAGCACACAGACAGAAAAACCCCCCCTGAAGGCGTGTGATGCACATTTTTCCAACCTGCCAATTATTTCATGTGCCGGGCAGAAACACAAACTGGAGGCATTAAAGTTGAACTGAAATTAGAATTCTTTTTATTGGTCTATCGGAAATCCATGGTGGTCGTTTTGACCTGTGTACTTTTTTGGTTGAATCTGTAATTAGCAAAAAAGAAAGAGATTGGTCAATGTTTTTGCTCTGACTGATGATGTCAGTGCTGGTAATTTGATTGGTGCACTGTGGCATAAGCTGACAGCTGTTGCTTGGATCCATCTGTGAATCAAACCCTCTCTCTGCCTCCGTATGTTACACCATGTTGTGATTCAGGTTAAGCTTAAACATACAACATACCTATCCTATAAATATACAAAGCCAGCCACACCACTCACTGATGAGAAAGACTCATTTTTATTTATTAGCCTTGTCACCAGTGTCAGTGGGATTTCAAGTGAGATGTTCTTACTTCTACCTGGGCCTTATACCCCCATGTTTTTGGGTGTAAATGATTGATAGGGACAAAAATCTTTGGAATCAATTTTGAATAAGAACGGTATAAAACAGCTGCCTTGTGTGTCTTTCAGTGGTGGAAGAAGTATCCAGATCCCTTACATAAGTAAAAGTACTACATAATAACACAAACAAACTAACTGATTGAGGCAGTGGTATTCCAGCAGCTCCTGTGCTCTGCTCTGTAAAATTACTGTTTTTGTCAGTGGAGTCTGGTAGTGATATATAGTGACAAAATGGATCTTACTCTTTAATAAAAAGCTCTATCTCTGTAAGAATCTTATCCATAATGTTGTCAGACTCTGAGTCTGTCAGTGGCAAAAACAAGCACTTTAGTGGATGTTCTTTTACATGGACAACTGCCCGTTGGATTACATTGCAGCAGCTGTTCGTAGTGGTCTTGATCAATCCTGAACCTGCTCCAAAGATTTTGACCCAATCAATCATTTACACCCGAAAACATAGGAAAATAAGGCCCAGGTTCAGCTGTACCGGAGTTGCCCTTTAACACTGTGTCTCCTACCAACCCCAGCCCTCAGATGTCAGTCAATCACTGCCATGGGAAACGCCCACCCAGATACTTGAAGCCTAGATGCGGCTTTCACTGATGTGTCCAAAAACAATTTAACCCTCTGTGGAAAATTTCAAACGTGTACACAGTAGCTGCAGTATCGTAGTAGTTTACATTTTACTGTACGTGTGCTTAAGACCACCTTGATGCATCTGCACTGGAGTCTGAGGTTTCTGAAACTGCCTCTGGAGAGAGGATGTCAGCATAAAAGAGATGTCATGATTTTAAGTTAATGAACAAAATTTAAAGGAACGAGGAGAGTTGCTATAAGTGCTTATTAAATAAAGTTCTGAACAGTATGTTCTGGCTGGTGTAGCAGCTGGCCCCAAAGTATGAAGACTGCATGCTACAGAAAATAAGATGCAGTCCATGGCTTGTTCTACAGTCTGCTTCTTATATAATTGTAATCGCTGTGGTGAAATTCAGATGCCAGTGCTGCTGACACTTATCTGCCAGAGCGTCAGCGTTTGAATCTTAATTTTTAAATGTTATTTTTAGGCTTCAAAAGATTTGCATGTAAGCACTGGGAGAGAACGTTTTACTGGCGTATTTTACAGCTCCATGTTACTGTAAATGTCCACAACATCGGGAGCACTCTCTCCTTGATTTCATCTATTAAACTTAAGATTTCAAGTGTTGACAGATGTAGCACTTAAAGGGGGTGAAACACTGCGTACAAATGTCCTGGCTCGGGCTGAAATCATCTACAGGCATAAAGCCCTGGTGGAAACAGTTGCCAGCTTGTTGTCTTTCCTGTCTGCCTCTCTGGGCTTCAGTACATTGTTTGAAGCAGACTAAGCTGCATGGC
The DNA here is from genome assembly GCA_033238685.1 of Lates japonicus. NCBI lineage: Eukaryota > Metazoa > Chordata > Actinopteri > Centropomidae > Lates > Lates japonicus. The sequence continues at coordinate 713,908 of BRZM01000072.1, read as the reverse complement.
GACAGAGGCTTTTTGAGTGCCAGGTTCCCATTCACACTGATCACACATTAGACTGATCAAATCAGACTCCAGGCCTGCTTCCTGACTAACTCAATTTGCTCTCATGCGCTTCCCTTTTCACGCTGAGCACACGCACGCACACATTTGCACACACACAGACCTGGATGCACGCTTAAACGTGTGCACACAAACAGAAAACCAACAGAGAGTGGGGCAGTACCCATTGAGCTCTAATGAAAAGCAGAAAAAGCCGTTACCTTGGCAACTGCCAGCATACATCTTCAGGAGGACCCAGATTTCCTGTCTGACTGCGGTTGTATTGTTTTGGTTCTCTTTTGATAGCCGCGGCATCCCTAGACAGATTATCTCACCGCTGGCAAGAATTTATGCTAAATCATCGCGAATTAAGCAGCAGACATTTGTGCAGACAGGAAGCTGAAAATCTTCAGTCATGGATTTAACACCGCCAACTCCGACAGAACACCCCGAACTCCTAAAACACACATGTAGTCAATGATCTGAGTGATTTTTATCTTGGCCTTGAGCCAGTTTCTGCCCTACGCATTCAGCTGTAGAGCCCCTCTATGGGGAGAACACTGCTGCTAAAGGCTTAGGATCATGGGAATTAAACTGTCAGTGTGATTTATCCAAATTACCCTCGAACATACAAAGAGGTGTAGTTGCTATGGCTTGAATGAACATGTTTATTATGACAGAACATCGACAGAAAACCTTGAGCATAACCTGGATTAAAATGGAGACAGATCTGCCATCAAAACCACAGTGTTGACCTTTTTTTTTTTTTTTTGAAGGATGTTTATTTCCTGGAGGATTCAACCCATTCAGTACAATATATTCCACATACATACAGTATCAACATGAAGTCATAGGTGTCTGGAATATATTTGATTTAACAAAGCGTTCGGGTCCATGTTGTTCTCGTCATTATCATTCTCATCACCATCACCATAATCAGATTATTATAATTATTATAATTGCCTGTGCAGTGTTTGTTATCTTTGTATGTCGGTCTAAACAGGAAACAAATCAGACCCCTGTGTGATTTCTCAGCATTTAAAAATGCAAGGGAGGGTGGAGGAGGGGCAGAAGATTTACCTTTTTAGCCTTGTGGAGGTGCTGGGTGTAATTTAAGGAAACATCCATGACACTTTAAAAACCACAATGACAGTTAACTATCCCATCTTCAAGCCATAGATGTTCCCCTGTGGTTAAAAAACACAGGGGGATAATTAACTGTGTGATCACTCTGTTCTCTACTGTGACATCCTTCTCCTTGGGTTTTGTGTTTGTGATGACGTCTCTGTTGGTGGCTATTATTGCACATGCTAAAGGCTAATTTTTAGCAACAAATAGGAAATGCAGAAGTTACAAGGAAGAGTTGACCCCATTCTGTGACAAAAATGAGGCAAACAATGCGACAAAATATGTATATCCATGATAATTTCTCACATTATTATTTTAAAGGCCCTAAAAATTTACTTCAGAATTATCTTCCTATATGGTCCTATATGAACACAAAATGTTTTGATTGAAGTTTGAATGGTTTTGGTTATTTTAGGTAAGAGATTTGTGTTTTGACCTTGCTTTTCTCACTCTGAAGTGGGCGGGTCTCAGTTGAGAAAAAGATGATGCCACTGCATTAGTCAGTAGTGCCTACATTACCCACAATGCAACACAACTGCCACCAATTTGGTCGGAGATTTAAGTGTGTTATGCTAGTAGCGGCTAATGTAGCCTCGAGCCTCAGGTGACCTCAATTTTTTCTTGTAGTTTGCGGCACCTGCCAAGCCTGACTCGAGTGACATCACCATAGGCAATTTTCCAGCCTTTGCACAGCTCCCTTTTGACTGATCACAATAGTGTTTCCTAACACCTGTACAGAATTTGATGTGTAAAATCGTTGGAATTCCCCTTTCAATCCAATCATGTCATTGGAAAAAATTATTTTTGAAGTGTAAAACTGTTAATGTTGAGGATTTTATTATTCTCCTGCTTGGTAATTACCTGATTGCCACTAATGGTTTGTTTTGTCTGTGATTCATGACTTGGAAATGGCTGTTGTACCTCTATCGCCTAAGTGTGTCACATAGTCACAAATTACTCTCTTAACACCTTTCATCACTTAATAGCCCCACATTTCTTCTCTTATTTAATGGACAGATCTTTTCCTTGTACCTCTCTCTGACTTCTGCAAGACAATAGGTGACGTGCTGTGCTGCCATCCGGAGACACATCGACTGATAGGAGCCACTGTGACGAAAGCAGTCCAAATGGCTGGTGTTGACAATAGAGTAACTTTGTGTGGGTTGTACATGATGAGGCACTGCTCTGCTGTGCACAAGACTTGTCACTAGTTGATGACATAGAATGACAAGTTCATACCCTCATTCAGATAAAACCGTGAACACGCTTTACCCTAACCTTGCTAATATGAGACAGAGCATGTGACAGAGGAGATGATGGTATGATACTGATACATGGATACCAGTTACATTTTCAGTGTGTTTTTTGTATTTCGCAGATATATTGATTCATATATCAGTAAAAAGGTTGTTGTTTTAAGTCAAATAATTTGGTATAAATCATGGTTGGAAATGTCTTTCCTGTTGCCGGCATGACCAGAAACGAGAGTAGCAGCAATTGAAAGATAAATTAATAAGTTGAATTAGTTATTGTTGACAAGCTAGCATTTTCCTCCGGCAGTGGCAATGTCATCTCTCCGTCCTCCATGTTGGTCCAGACTGAAATCCCTCATTACTTTGGTTTGTGACAAAATACCTTTAAAACTATTGATATAATTTCCATCAGCCTCAGTACTTTGTGTTTACTGCCATTAGCAAGTGTTAGCATGCTAACATGCTGTAATAAGACAGTGAAAATGCTAAACATTACACCTGCTAAACATTAGTAGGCCTGTGTTAGCAATGTCAGTGTGAGCATGTTAGCATGCTGATGTTAGCGTCTAGCTCATAGCGCTGATTGTTATATAGCTGAGCCATCTTTTTAGCTATGCTAGTGATGTGGCAACGTTGCAGAGTTCACAGTTCTTTAATAACCTAATTTAGATAAGAAATGTTTGTTTTGTCAAAAAACAAAATTTGCAAAGTTACACAGTGAACTAAAAGTACTCATTACTGTCATCTACTGTGGCAAATGTTCACAATTCCCCTGTAAGCCATTTTGTGCTGTGAAGCTACCGCTAACGTCACACTGCCCATTTACAAGCAGGCCAGTCCTTGTAGCTAAAGTCACATGGACTCATCAGAAGTTCTGCTGACCTTTCATCTCACCAGGTTAGAGATTTTGGCAGCAGGAGAGGGTTCGAAACAAATCCGATTACAGTCTCTATATGATGGATTGTCTGTGCTCTTTGCTGTAATTTCCCTTCTCCAGTGTTAATCCCAGTAAAAAGCACATGAAGGAATAGCTAAAAATGAGAATGAATCCAGACTGTGGTTTGCCCTTGGTTCATTTTGTTTTGCTAAGCTTCCCAAGCCCGAGGCTTTGGCTATTACATGTCACCATCTGTCTCCTTATGCACATAAGTCTGTGCATTTTGTATTACACCCTTCTCCCAGTGAAACACAGCAAATTTAACTTAGAGGAGGACAGAGACTTGAATTTGGTGAGGTTATTTGTTGCCACTTAGTTTGAATGACATTGTTATCACCTGGACAAACATGAGAAACTAAATTAAAAGAAAAAAAGCCTTCTTGGAGTTTTGATATTCCATAGCTGTGTTATTTTGATAATTAATTAATCATTGTAGTCAAGCAAAAAGCAAAACAAAATCTTAGTTTTAATTTGTTAAATGTAATGATTTGCTGCTTTTCTTTGTCTTAGGGTTAGGGTTAGGTTATGCTGAAATATCTTTTGGTTTTGGGCTGTTGATCAGACAAAACAAGCTATTTGAAGATGTCGCTTTGGCCTCTAGTAAATGATGATGGACATTTTTCACAGTGTATGACATTTTGTAAACTGATCAATCAAATGATCAATAATCAATAATAAAAATATTTGTTAGCTGTATCCTGGTCTAGTGTTAGAGTGCCTTTAACCTTTCTTGCTGTCAAAGTTATTGTAAGCATTCTACATCTCCTATCTGCTGCAGCAGCTTATCATTAATATCTATGGGATATGAATAATGAAGAATAAGGAAATCATCACACCGTATTTGGCTTGGTTTACTCTCTGTTAGTTAATTCTCTGCAGTAGGATTGATCCAACATCCCAGTGGCTCTGCTAACAGAATAGCCTCGGCTAATATTTACTGAGCTTTCATTAATGCATCAAGTGCAGGGTGTTTATTTTAGAAAGGAGTTTGTGTCTGATGCTCAGTAGTTTAAATGGGGCTGGGCGATAAAAACGACAAAAATAATTTGCAATTTTGCGATGGGAAATTATATATAATTATATAGGTGTTGTAAAGTTATGACCACAACAACTAACCATCTGGTTTCTTTAACGTTCAATCAGGAGCAAAAATCAGCCTTTAAACTACAAAGAAATAATGATTCGATCTTAATCGTGACAATTATTGATATCGACAAATATGGACGTTTTTGTTGTGATAACATTTTTGGTCCTATATCTCAGCCTTAGGTTTAAATATACTGGTTATTACTTTGATGATAAATAACCACTGAGCTGGTGTTCTGTTTCTTGTATAAAAAACAATGTACTCCACTATTAACAGAGGGTGGCCTAAGACCCAGCAGAGTTAAATAACTTTCACCAAACCTCAACTGGATCATGAACCAGAATATATTTATATCATCCTCTCCTCTCTTCTCTTCCTCCTCCTCAGATGGCCTATAAGCCCTGGCTGTGTGCTCAGTATTTCCCCACCACCCAGCAGTCCTGTCAGAAGAAGGTACCGTGCCACCAGTACTGCCTGGAGGTCCAGCAGAGCTGTCCGTTCATCCTGCCCGATAACGACGACCTGATCCACGGCGGCAGCCCCAGCTTCATCTGCACAGGTTGGTACCGACTCGCTGCCCAGTATTACTTTGTGTTTACAACAGCAGCAGATGAGTGTGTGTTTGCATGAGTGGGTGTTTGCGTGGCCTTGCTTCCTCCTCAGAGAAAACCTCCTAATTTAATTAATGTTGGTGAATAGCTTTTTATAAAAGGGTGCACAGTATTAATTCATCCAGGTTGTGTGTCTCCATATTGACTGGATGGTATTCCTCCAGGAAAACACAGAGGTATTTCTAAAGGCTTTCTGATGACATCTAGTGGTGAGTTTGAGCACAGCCGAGCTCACGCAAGGACATTTTAACAATGCATTGATGAATTGAATTTGGCCTGTCTCTCAATATTTACAGCAGTTTATACAGTAGTAATCACCAAGGACTCTACCTCAGAGGACCAGACTCTGGCTGTACACCAACACACAAGTTATCTGGAGGAGATGAGCAACATAACAGCATCAGCTTAAAGCCCCATACAGGTGTTTTCATATTTCCTGGCTAATAAGAGCTCTGGTTGATACTGGGTTGACCTGTGCTGGGAATTAATGAGCTAAGGGACCACAGAAGAATTATTAGTAGTGGTCAGAAATGGATAATGGCAACAATGTAGTTTGACCTACTCACCTGAAATGTGTATACTGGTAAGATAAGGTATCTGAAACCTGTGGAATGACCTGGTTTTCTACATTAATTGGACATAAAATGAGATCTGGTCCTCATCTGAGTCGCAAGTACAGACAAACACAATGTGCTGATGCCAGTAACACAAACACTTCTAATCCTTCATGTCTTTAATGAACACACTACACGCTGGTAGAAAAAGGAAATGAACCCATGGAGTTAATAACTGGTTAAACCTCCTTTGGCAGCAGTAACCTCAAACAGGTGCTTCCAGTAACTGTGGATCAGACCTGCACAACATTCAGGAGGAAGTTTGGACTGTTCCTCCCACAGATCTGCTTCAGCTCAGCCATGTTCTAAGGATTTTTGGTGTGAATGGCTCTGAGCTCATTCCACAGCATCTCTGTTGGGTTAAGGTCTGGACTCTGACTCCCAAATGTGGATTTTCTTCATTTGAAGTCATTCTGTAGTAGATGTACTTTGATGTTTAGGGTCATTGTCCTGCTGCGTCTCCCAGCTTCTACTGATCTTCAGCTGGTGGACAGCCACACTGATGTTATCCTCGACAAACTGGGGAATTCATTTTCCCCTCAGTGTTGAGATGTTCAGGCCCAGTGGCAGCAAAGCCTCAAATCATGATGCTTCCTCCACTGTACTTCACCATTGGGATGATGTTTTCATGTTGTTTTTGCTGCCCCACTTCTAGGGAGAGTAGCCACAGAACTATATAGTCTCCATTTATAAACAGTTTGTCTTAACTGTGGATTGTATTTTTTGGCGCTTTTATGTCTTTTAATAGATAGTGACAGTGGAGATAGACAGGAAATGCAGGGAAGGAGAGCAGCGGAATGACATGCAGCAAATGGTCTGGCCGGCCGGGAGTCAAACCGAGGACTCGCTGCTCAGGGGCTTTGTCTCACCCCCAAAACGTTTCAGTGTTTAAGTCAAAGTAGCTCTAACCCTTTACTTCAGACTGGTTTCACTGATTGGACTCCAGGTTTGCTAACTCCTGACTCCAGTTAGTTTCTGTTGAAATCATTAGCTGAGGGGTTCACACTCACACTTTCCAACCTACTGAATGTATCAATGACATATTCAACATGGACAAAAACAATGCAGTGATATGTGTTTCATTGGGTAAAACAGATTATCTCTCTTCATAATTGTAAGTTAGATAAAGATTGACCATAATTTAAAACAAATCTCTACATAAATGCTGGTCATTCCAAAGGGTTCACTTACTTTTTCTTGCCACCATTTATTAACCTTCCCTTGAAAAATGAATTAAAAAAGAATAATTCCAAGTCAAAAGAAAGCTCAAAGAAATTATTGGGTAACCCCCCATTCCCCCTTGAATAATTTTTGCACAGTTTTCCTTACAGGTGCATCAAAACCAACCTTCAGGGGAACCTCTAATTTCCTTAAATAAAGAGTTTTGGTTGTTGTTTTTTAAAATCCTAAGTTTTTGGTCTAGAACTAAGCTTTATCCATGTCAGATCAGCCTGTCCTAGATCTGCTCTCATCCGTCAGCTGTGCCTGAGTTCAATGAGACCTAAGTGAGCCTTTCCCTCAGCAGTCTAGTATTCTCTGCGCAGACGAGTGCAGTGACAACTCCCTCTACACGCCGGCAACTTAAGACTTCCACAGCCATCAACTGATGCAGCGATGCGTCACCCCCTGTGTGGCTGTGGACTTTAATTTGAGTTCAGCTGAGGGTCACTGTGTCTGGTCCTCCACGTCGTGATTAGAGCTACACCCTGAGGTCTAGTGGGTGTGATCCATCTACTGAGCTGAAAGACGTCCAAAAAGAACTGTTTAATGCAAATTAGATTGTTGTTATTAACAGATGCTGTTTTTAACTGTTCGTTCAGATGCTCTGCTTCTGTTAAATCCTAATATTTCTCCAGTAGAGAGGCTGTATTAGATTATATCTGTACTGTATCAGTTTGCTTATTTATCAGGCTGATATTTGCCTTTTACTGGAACTAAATTAACAAGTCATATATTATATACGCTTACAGCTTTATAGCATTATTTAACCTTTGTCATTTTTGTGTTGTTGTGATGAAGTATCTTTATTTGTAAGATATTTAATTTGCTGGATTATCCAAAAATCCATAAATAATTTCTCAATTCATTTCACAGAAAATCAACAATACCACAATATATATTCACAATTTAAAATGATATTTACCATAGTAGAGGATTTTTCCCCCTCGGATTTAATGGTTGTTATCTTGAGACTCTTTAGCTCAACAGCAGACATAATCCCAGTGTGCTTTGATGTGAGGGTGTTTTCATCAACCTTTTGTAGAGTTATAGGCTGGTGATATTCTATAGTGTTTGTCTTATTGTCAACAAATCCAATGAAAAGACCAAAACCAACAATGCGTTTGTGTCTCAATAAAACAGGTCAATGAGAAATGTCATTTTTCCGTAAACAGCTGGAAAGTGTAGTTTTTAATAAACAGGAGGAAGCAGCACATTTGTTGTAGACATATTTGCTGCTGTGAGTATTTTTGGCAGCAGGTGTGTGTGCTGATGATAATGAAGGAACATGTCAGCCAGGGCTGCAGTATGGCTCACTGATGTCTTTTTAATAGTTTCTGGACAATAATGGAGCTCTATGGCTCAGAGGAGTGAGATACATCAGCTGTAGATACATACACAGTACGTGGTTGTTGTTGTGTTGTATATTGTGTTGTAACATTCTAAACTTGTACTTAAGTCTACTAATAATTTATCCAAAAGGATAAATAATAAATAGCAACAGGGTCACAAACACACAATTTTCTGCCAAACTATGAACAGTTTTGCCTCTGTCACATGAGAGATTTTCATTGTTTATGTTTTTATTTTTATAGTTTTCACTCAGAAACTCATGGTGTCAAGTTTTGATTTTTAGACTTGATTTTTGCTCTGGCTACAAGTGACATTCATATAAGATAAATGTCACTCGTGGCCACAGGCTAATGGGCAACTTTAAAATGTTGTTTAATTGTAGCACAAGTAGAAAACAAAACGGTTACATTTACAACAATATCTGTTTAAAATTTGTCAACATTAGCCACCAAGTAAGGCTGTAGCAGCAAAACTTCTGAGTTTATTGAAGTGAGCAATGGTTTGTTTTATTATTTTATATATTATGAATTCAGCTTTTAATTTGTAAGAAGAAAAATGTGTTATTTTTGTCTTTCAGATGTTACATAGTGGAGCTTTAAAGAGCTTCAGTTTTTCTGAATTCAGTCAGTTTTTAATGCTTTCCATGGAGAACCTTAATGTCCCATGATCTAAAGGCTGATAATGAAATAAAAACCATATTTGAAGATTAAAACTACAGAATTTATTGATTCTTGGCACTCACATTCAGATTTTACTGGTATGGGTCATCAGAAAACCACATCACCTTGCCCCTTGTTATAAATGTATGGTACAAACAGCAGGGAAAAGTCAGCAGTTTAAACCTGTGTCATCTGTCTCTCAGGGCTCTTGAGAGAACATCCATCAGACAGTGAGGCGGAGTGCTGCGACGTTCGATGGGACTCCAAAATGGACAACCCTTCAGGTGGGACACTAAAAAGGACTGCTTCTTCCTGCCAGCCCGAGGGGGCCTCAGTCACCTCCGCCGCCACCCCGAGACTGTGCAGCGGGCGACTGAAGATCTGCCTGCTGGCCCTCGTCCTCCTACACACTGTCATCATCATTTCAGCCTCTCATAATTCTACGTTGGTGGGCATGGCTGCCATTTTCTCACCAGAGGAGAGTGCTTCAAATGAGGAGTGAACCTTGGGGTTGAATCAAGGCTGGAGCTTGTAAAGAGTGATGTCGCTCGAGAGGATTATGGCTTTTACAATGTCATGGCTGCCAGGGACACATCTGGCGAGACATGCTGGAAATGCCTCTACAATCTGCCGCAGATGAACCATCAACTACAGGAAGTGGGAGGGTTTTAACTGGAGCTAAGGGTGCTGGGATTGGACATCGACGAACCGAGATGTTTGAGAACCACCCCCCTAAAGAACTGACCTCTTGCCACTTGAAACCTGCTCATTGTTTCTATTCCATCCAAATGTTTTCTAGCATATTGTCCCTCCTCTCCTCTCCTCTCCTCTCCTCTCCTTCCCTTCTTCCCTCCCTTCCTTCCCTCCGTTTTCGGTGTGTGTATGGATGGTACGTCAGAGGGAAAACGGACATTATGAAGTGTGTGCTCTCGCTCATCATTACCCATAGATTTCTGCTGCATTATTTTCAGGTGCCAGAATGTTTTGACATATCAACTGTGGTCCACTTCCTCCTCTCCATCACCTTAAAGGCATCATCTTAACTACCTTGTATGTGATGTTGCTCGGGGGTCTGCCAGGACCAGCTCATCCATCCTTCATGTGGGTCTCTGAAAACAAAATGTTTGTGGTTCTTCTATATTCTGATGTTCAGCTTGTGTTTTGTCCCACTAGATCTTTTCTCAACCTCTATACGACGGTACATGCCTACACATTTTAGGACCTTAAGTGCTCTGAGACTGGGCGCGCTCTCTCTTCTAACTTGTTGGGCCATTGAGCAAGTTAGCAGGGAAGAAGGTAGTGACGGTTCAGCTCGTGATCCCAGGGTGTTGCGGGAGTCGATGCTGAGCTTAGAGGCCGTGCGTCGCTGCCTGGAGGGGAAGCGGTGTTCTCTGGTTTCCAAAACGTGTTCAGTTTACCTCAGACGGTAGTGTCGGTGTTGCAGGGGAGGCAGCCCGGTGGCTCGTCGTAACGCCACAGCGAGTGTTTGCAGCTGTCATGCATGTGACTGCAGGGACACTAGAGGACGGGTGCATGAAGTCAAAACACCAGGGGCCTCATTTATCAACTGTGCGTTAGCTAGTTTCTACACAGAGTCCCATTTATCAGCTTCTTCTCATGCTTGAAAATGTGTACATTTAGACACACTCCTGACCACAATCATAGAGTCTATAGCTTCAACTTTAGCTTAGTTACAACAGGGATTTAAATCAAATTACACAGATATGATTGGACAAATCAAAAGGGGGCGTGGCTTATCAGAGAGCCATTTTTATTTATATATCACAAATCGTAAATTTGCCTGCAGGAGCTTTCTATTCTGTACACCTTACACCATCCTCTATTCTTAGACCCTTGAACGCAGCATGGGGCCTGTAGGTCTGTTGTCCCTCCACCCTCACCTCCCTCACCCCTGTTGTCAGATCAGACTGATTCAAACACACACCTCTTACTAAGATATTCCTGCTACCAATAAGTGCAGTTTTATATGTTGGGCGTGTTCGCTAGTTACCCATAATCACACTTGACTGAATACATTTACCCTTGAGTGCAAGATGAGTCATCAGATTTTGATATTACTATTTTAATCTCACCGTCTTTAATGTCTCTGGTTTCACTTGTACTCACGTAATTTTCATGTAGCTCTGTGGAAATGTGGGATTTTATCTACAAAATGTTCTTGGAGAGAAGGTTTGTCAGTTGACAGTAGATTTATAGAGTAACAACAGGCGTAATATTGTTCCAAACAAACCTGTCCAGATAGTAGGGAGATGTTCACGAATTGGGCACACCACATTACACACAGTCCAACCACATTCACAACTGCCAGCAACAAATGATTTGTGTAAATGTAGAGCACAGTCAAACAGAAAATAACACCAGTAACACTGCAGGAACGCAGGCAAAATGAGACCTATGTTCATGAGGCATTCTGGGGGCGTCTCTGTATCTAAATGAGCCTTTATGTGCATAAACAGATGGAGGTAGAACAGGAGAGATTTATCACTGATCACTGCACAGAGGTGTGTTTGGGAAAATACCAGCTTTTTTCTTGACATTTCTAACTTGTCCTGCACTCGCTTTGATAAATGAGGCCCCAGATCTTTGAGTGCCTCTCTGCTGGGAAAAAGCTGCTTTGTGGCCTCTTCACTGCTGTCGGCTCGACTTCTCGGTAGTTGGCGGGAGTGACCAAGAACCACCAGATCAATCAATCAATCAATCTGTCGACTCTTAAATCACCCTTAGACAAGCTGATCAACCGCTATCTTTCACAGACTAGCAAAGGGCTGTCTAGTGTCAGCGTGCGAGGAGTGTGAGGAGTTTTAAAGGGCTGATCCATCTGATTTTGTTCTGGGGTTTTTTTTTTCCTTTTTTGCATGACTGCTGCTAGTAAAGTGCACATTGATGTAAGGGGACAGGTCACGCAGGGATTAAGAAGAGTTTAAACTCCCCTTTTTATCTAGAGAAAAGGAGATTTATCCAATCTGATACCATGAGCAACTGGTGATAAACCAAAAAGTAAAGCTAAGGACGCTAAATCCTCCTAATGAAGATAGTTGTTGTCAGCCATCCTAGTTGCCTCTAACGACAGACAGATTGGAGTTTCAACTTCACCTCCAAATTGTTCTTGGCTGTGACAGCGTGGTATCAGTGCCTCCTCCCTTCCCCATTAACAGCTTGACTTTACCTCGCCTCACATCACGTACTGGCCATTGATTTGCTCTTCACACACACACACACACACACAGCATCAGTGGGATGTCACATGGAAGTCAAGTCCACGCTCGCCTCTGGATTTTCAAGACGCAGTTCATAGACTTTAGCCCTCAGTTTACCCTCTGATCCCTTTTTGCTTGATATTCTCGTGTGGCGTGTTGTTCCGTTTGTTTGTTTTTTTTCCTTGACGAACTGTGTTGACGAGAGCTACATTCCCTTGAAGACAGCAGCGGATGTAACAGGCCCACACTTTGTGCTCCGTCCCTATCGATCTCTAGCTGTTCACGATCTGAGTCCTGTGGATCTATGCAGATGAACCCCACCTCAAACTAACCCACCCACTCTCCCCTAATCCACCACCACCGCCGCCACCACCACAAACCCCCCTTGTCCTTTCTGTTGTAAATATGTCCTGAGGATGTGGGATCCCAAAATGGCCACCTCTCCTTCCCCCTGACCCCCCCCACCCCCCCCACTGTTGGAATCTCAGTGTTTTCTGTTTGCCTCCTTGGTTTTTGTCTGTTTTTTGAGATTTTTGCCGCATTTTTCTGTTGTCTAAAGCAGTGGTGTGAGTTGATGAGTAGGACTAAGTTGGATGTTAAAAAGATGAGATAAAGAGGTCTTAAGAAAAATATACAAAAAAATGAAGCTTGAATTGAGAAAAGGGTTCAAATATAGAGAAAAAATTATGATAAAGTTGTCATATTGTCATACTAGAGATGCTTTAGTTTGCTAATTTACTTTCTTTTTTTTCTACAAAAGACTTGGATGAAATTATTTATAAAATGCGTCCCACGAGTCATGATCTTTTTTGGACGTAAAACAAATACATTTATTAACATTTTGTTCAAAAGAAAATAAATATAAATTATGTTAAACATTACTGGTGTTTGTTTTTTTTCACTGAGTGTCTTTGACATGGGTAATTATGGAACCACAAAGTGTTCAGTACTAAAGAAGTAAAGAAAGACATTACTGTGTAAAATATGTACATAATCTAAAATTTTGTGAAATTATTTAAACTCAGTACAGACATTTTTACTCCAAAATGCCTTTTTTCAAAAGCCAATTTTTATTTCATGTGATGTTTTCTAGTAACACCGTCATGTCAAGGTTTAATTTAGTCAGGAAAGCCTTTCACCTCTTTGCCTCTTAAGCTAACAAGCTCAGCAACTGCTAGCAAATTCAGCTAGTTAGCTCCTGTTAGCTAGCTAGAGTCTGAGATTTTGGGATTTGAGTTGCAGGTTGCAAATGCACCACCACTGGCAGTTACATCAAAATGAAATACAATATGAACACTGATAGTTGAATTCAGCTAATCCACAAGGAGCTCTACAGTGTTTACATCTGGTTTCACTTGTTAACAAACAGCTACAAATACATTACACATGTAGCTCATCAGCCTGTTTATCTGGTGTGAAGGTCAGGTTACTTACAGTATGGTTAACGGATGGGACATAAACAAGAGTGGTAGTTTCAGTGTCCGTGTACTGTGCATTTACAGCAGCAGTTAGTTAGTTGATTTGTATACTGACATTGTTGCTCTTGCTAACAGGAGCTAACAGGAAAAATCTGACAGCAGTTGTTGAGCTTGCTAAATTGAGTCTGTGGGCTTTGATTGGCTGAAAGGTAAGAGGACGGCGACAAAACCAGTGTCATGAAAAGTAACTATGGAAAATGCCATTATAAAATAAAAACAGGCTTTTGAAAATAGCACTTGAAAATAAATAAAATGTTAATTATGAAAAAGTCTTAATATCATTATTATACAAATAAGAATGATGAAATAGCCCAATGAAGCATTAGGTAACACAGAATCCAGTTTCTCATGTTGACCAGCAGAGGGCAGTATAGCATTATATTTCAGAGTTCAGACCACACTATGTCCTCATGGAGCAGTTATTATGAACTGCTACTGTATGCCCTGTCACGCCTCATTTCTACTTACTCTCTGATCCTGTTTGCTTTCCATCAGGCCAGCTCTAAATAGGGCATTTTCTTTTTTCCACAGAGGAGATTTTTTTCTCACCTTGAGTGTTACATCAAGTGTAAAACATGATTAGAGTCTTGATCACAGACTTCTCACTTATGGGTATCATCAGCTTGATGAAGTCTTGATGCGTCTACAAAAGGGGAAAACGTCTGTGATCTAATAATGATGATCTCATGTTGCTTTAAAGAGTTTTCAAATTAATGTTTTTTTTCTTTCTTTCAGTAATAACCTGTCAAGCTTGGATTTGGCCTGTGAGTGAATGTAAAATGTTATAATCAGCCCAGTGTTTAATTCAGTATATCCACTCCTAATGTTTTGTGTTTATTATTATTTTGTGTTTACACTTTGGTTTATGATTAAACAGAATTATAATATTGTGATTAGTGAACTTTAGAGGTAAGCTAACCGAGCTAATGTCACTTATACACCTCAACAGTTAGCTAACATTAGCCACCATCAGTTACTGATCAAACCAGACTGAGTGCATGCACAGAATTGAGAAAAGGTGTGTTTTTTTCCACTGTTCTCTGTTTTGCTTGAAAGTGAATCTGTTATTTGCATTGAGTATGAATGACTAACTACTGTGCCTGTTGTTCATGTTTTAATGTCCTGATCAGAGACCATGAGATTCATGTGGGAATTCTGGGAATTCACTTCTCCTTACTGACCAAGTGATGGTGTGACTGGCTTACATAGTGGTCAGGTTAAAATGCAACTCACAGTGGACCCCTGCATCTCTCCTAAAGAACCAAAGTTACCAAGATAAGTAAGTATTATTTTACGTTGTAGATTTCAATACATATTAAATTTAAGATTATGCTTTTCCCCATATTTTAGTAATAATTTAGTAATTATATAATATTTGCCTATTAAAGCTTTTTTTATTCATCTTGTTAGTTTCTGCAATTTCTGTTTGGGATTAATTAACTGATATTGAAATAATAATGTATTTCTGGTATCTATCTACCCATCTATCCCCCAGTGAAAACAAGAACTAACCAGTGCATTGTTTCAGCCACAAGGTGAAGCCATTGCACCATTTTGGATCTTAGAGTGTTGATGATTAAATGCCCTGGATTTTTCACTGAAAAACTGAAAAGAAATAATGCAAATATTTTGTTTAAATGTATAAGTCGTTCACTCATACACATTTATATTATGCTCTAACACACACACACACATATATATATAAACAGATGGTATGCCATTGGGGGCAATTGGGGGTTCTGTATCTTGCAGTCTGCTTTATCCTGATCCATAGCCAGCCATACATGTATGTATGTATATATATATATATATATATACTCATAATAATGCACCTCACTTTGCTTGTATTCACATTACAATGTCTAAAGAGTCTAATATAATTATAAACACCATTATGTCTTGATTCTCAGCCCAGGATGTAACATCAAAATGAACATCATAGGTAATGTGTACACAAAAACCTGTTGGTTCCTCTTTACTGCAGATTAACATGCTGTCATTTTCCAAATAATCAAATAATTCCAGGGGCACGTCTGGCTGTTAAAGTGGTTTGAGTGCAATTTCCTCTCTGTGCCTTTGCCATTTCATGCAGTCTCCCACAGCAGAGCACACGTCTCCCACTCATTTCCCCCTCTTTTTTTTTTTCTCTCAGCCACATATCAACTGACCTGACATTTCCCAATCTCAGGGGCCCTTCTTCTACTGCTCAGGCTGTAAGACATTTGTAGTCTTCAACTCTGAGGTCTGGTTATGCCAAGAAATCAAGGAATGCCTAATTGTGTCTTCAATGTAAAAATGCACTTTTCTCTCTCTGGGTGTTCATATCCATATCTACTGATGCCATTTGGAAATGGTAGAAATCCACCTTAAAACCCTATAATGCCCCTAAAAACACATGATTGGAGATGAAACCTACATCTTGTTATTTAGTGTAATTTTTACTCCAAAGAGCATTCTTGGCAGCTTTCACAATTTTCTAATAATATCCAGTAATCACACGGGATGGAATCCATTATAGACGAGACAGAGACCACAGAAATAACAGTAGTGCTTTTGTCTGTGCTTATGTACATGTATGTTTTTCTACATATCCTCACATACACATGAATGCTCACCTACATGTAAACACTATTAATGCTAATGCTATCTGTGTAGCAACAGCAACAGAATTTCACTTGAAATCTACAAGTGAAATCTGTGTAAAAATTAAATATTCAACTAAACAAGTAACAATGAAAGTAAAAACCAAAAAAATATCCTTGTATTGTTAAATACTGATTATTCATAGTAAGAACAGCAAGAGAAAGAGCAAGAGGAAACACTTTTAAGGGCCTTTAAATTTACTTTGTGATGGCTGAAGTAAGATCACAAGTGTGGCTTTTACAGACTGGACCATCCACATTTTTATGAACTCTAAAGTGAAAACCTGGTCATGAAATGGATTTACAGCAGCATCACCTGTCACCTAAGAAAAAGTCTGAAATCCGAGATGGATAACATTCTGAAAAGATGGCTTTAATCTTGAGATTTTTAGGATGCTTTATGCAGGCCAGTTAAACACAGACGAACATACAGAGGTCGTATAGTCTGAGGCTAAAAAACAGAAATGCAAATAAGCAGCTCTTCCTCTTTCTTTTTTTCTTAAACACACATCAGGAAACATACGTGTGTACATACAGCGCTTGTGTTTAAATCAAACAGTCCACCACCAACCAACACTAAAGAGCCCTGTCTGTGTTCTTGCTGTCACATGCTCTAAATGAATCGGAGACGCCAGCATCCCTCCCACATCTCGTCCTCTTGCTGCCCACTTCCCTCTCCAGTCGGAGTTTATTTATTGAGCAAACTGGCATCCAGCTCGCCCAAAACGCTTCAGTGACTTGACACCTCTGCCCAACACACCATCCATCCGACGCCTGGACTTGTCTGCATCAAAGGCCCCGCTGCAGCAGCAAGTTGGAGGGGTGAGTCCTGGCAGGCTGCATTTTGTTGCTGCCGTCGCTGCTGCTGCCTCAGGGAGAACAGCTGGGGTTACTATTGTACACACTGCTTTGAGGAGTTAAGCAGCCTGACATCTGAGTGAAGAATAATGTGTTTACATGATCTTTTTTGTCTGAGGGAAGCGCAGAAGCAAGGTGCTACACAAACTAACACACACATTAACACTACCGCAGTCCAGTGACTCTGCAGTCTTACATTGTGCCCTCTGGACACACGTGTCACTCCCCATCCGTCTTGTGCACTCCGTCGAACAAGCTCCTGCAGCCATTGTGTTTTCGATCCAGGCTGAAAAAACAGCCACCACATCTTGTAGAACCACATTAAATTTTTATGCTATAATATGAGTTTGTTCATGTGTGTTATTGCATTTGAAAAAATTGCTTTTGGTGTGTGTTTATGGAAGTGTATGGAAGTAAATAAGGGCCAAAATAATGAGGGCAGCAGAAACAAACTTTGGGAAATACATTTTCTTGCTTTAGAGTTAGATGAGTATTCAGATGAGTAGATTGATACCACTCGTGTCTGCATGCTAAAAATGCTACCACCTGTGTTTTCAATGTCTTTCTCAAGTCTTAACTAGTGAGCTTTAAAGGTGCTGATAGGTGGATTTTATTACTTTGGAAGAGCTAGGCTAACTGTTCCCACTGTGCCCAGTCTTAATGCTAAGCTAAGCTAAGCAGTGTGCAGACATGGGAGAGGTATTGATTTTTTTCACCTACGTCAAAGCAAGAATGCAAACTATTACAACAGCAACAATAACAACAGCTGCAACCTAGGCTAATCTGAAATTCTTTTTTTAATCAATAGATTAACTAGATTGATACAGGTAGTAAATTATTAGTATATTTATCTCTCTCTTATTGTGATTTCAGTAGCTCCAGAAAAACAGACACAAAGTGATCACCTGTGTTGACACACTGTTGACATCCCTGAGGTAAATGTGATGCATTAGCCTCGGGTTAGTGCTGTTCCTGTTTGTGGTAATGCAGGTTATCAGTAGTCTTGCAGCAGGTGGAGGTCATGTTGTTGAGCAACACTTTGAAAGTCATGTTTTTTTTGTCAGCGCTGGTTCACAGGAGGCTCAGTTTTGTAGCCGCAGGTTTTCTTTAAGTGTCCTGCACTGCAGCATATCATATTTCAAACTCATTATGTAGTTAAAATAATTTTTGGTTGTCAGGCTGTCTGGATGCCTACAGTGAATATGACAATACCAAGGCAGGAGGTTGTGATTATATTTTCTTTAATGACCTCTGTGATTGATGAGGGAGAAAACATACCAACAGGTGACAAAGTTAAAGCAGGAATTATGAGACGTGTATTAATTCAGAATGATTATCAGTCTGGTTGTTGTGTGAGATGTTTTCTTTTTTATCTCATAGCAGTTAAAGAAAAAGACACGACATGAGCTGACTTTAATGAAATCTGGCAAGCTGTAAATATTCTCTCTTGGACTGTTGTTGGCACAGGCTGCTGTGGCAAACTGGTCTATCTGCAGCTCCATGCAATAAACTGACACTATGGGAGGTGAGTGATGCAGGAAGGACATAAACTCATCTCTTTTTGTCTGTGTCAGAGAATCTGGAAAAAGTCACAATTGCCAGATGGTGTGTGAGACGCTCCCGGGTGCACCAGACATTTAGCAGATATCACTCTTTGCAGAACCCCTCCTTGTGTGTCTTTACACTCCTTGCCTCTGTATTTTTTAAAGCGTTTCACTACATGAATCATTCATAACAGTACGCCCTATATCGCTGCGCTATAAGTGACTGACAGCGCTGAAATGTCACAGCAAAGTTTCCCTTCAGTGCACACTCACCATGATGTTTAACTGCCTGTTACATGTGCTGCCTTCTTATTCTGCTCCTCTATTCCATTTTTCCCTCCTTGAAAATGTCTCTAAGGTCAATGTGTGTTGCCTTAGAGACAACAGGACAACCGTTCTTCAACAAGCGCTGATGACAGTGAGGGATACCAACACACATCCGTGGCTGTTCAGATAAATACAGGGTGACATTCTGTAAAAAATTCTGCTGTGGACAAATAATTAAGCCCTTTGCCATTTTGTTTAATTAAAGCTGATATTATCATCATCTTACTCCCACCTGAGGAGAGCGAATCGCAGCATTAAGTAGAACAACATAATCACAATCAAGACACTCCACGAGAAGTGTGTTATAAAGGTCAGTCACAGGGAGACATACCGCCTGGCAGACAGAAACGAGTGTGTATTTCACTTCATTTGTTCTGGTGATGATTTTGCAGAGTGACATTTAATTTAATTTTCAGCATGTAGGTGGAGGATGCAGGGTTAAGTAGTTTGGAAAGCACGCTTATACGTTTGTTCTGAGCGCCTGTAACTTCACTCTCCAGAAGCTAACCAGCATATTCATACTCTTACACCTCTCTTACACTGGTTATGTGTTACCAGTTGTTTCATATCTGCAGAATGAAAGACTGAGTCCAGGCTGGTTCAACACGTTTAATAATAGGTGACTTCCACAAAAACATGTCTACTCACTGTTCATTTAATTGGCCGCCCAGTTCTGCTTTTCCACAGGCTGATAATCTCATACTCTTTGGGTAATACACTAAGTCCTTCCAGCTATCTTCCCACAAGGCTGACAGGTTTAATTCCACAAGCTACCTGCCGGTCCACAACCCCCTCCACCACCATTTTCATAATCATATACACAAATACAACCCATTTCCCTATCACATACACCCAAGGGTGTTAGGACTGCACCCCAACTATCTACATCCCTCAGAGCTCTGGGCTATTATGACTTTTCCATAAGGACAACAACACTGTAACAAGCACTTTACAATAATTCACCTGCATGGTGTCCCTCGCGTTCTCACTGGACACTGCATTATGATGCTAACACAGTGTTATAGTTTCTGTGTGGTACGTAAGCTATACTGTTATTCACTTTGACACCTACTCTATTTACAGCACAACTATATATGTTTACTGTAGTGTATACAGGAGTATACCAGGCTACCAGAACTGCACTACTGAACTCTTCTGCACAAATATTTGCACAAATAACTATCCATCCATCCATTCATTATCTACTACTACCACTTAACCTTTGAACTTCACGGAGGGGCTGAAGCCAATCCCAGCTGACAGTGGGCCAGAGGTGGGGGCGGCACACACAACCGTTCACACTCATATTCACACCTATGGGCAATTTGGAGTCACCAGTTAACCTAATGCATGTCTTTGGACTGTGGGAGGAAGCTGGAGGACCCATGCAGGCGCAGGGAGAACAAGTAAACTCCACACAGAAAAGCCCCAGGTGAACTGGGGTTTGAACTGTGCTGCCCACCAATAACTAACATAGTCTAAGATTTTGTAATGTATATCTTGTATATTGTTTTTTTTTTTAATGCCAGCTCATTATTTTCCTTAAGATTTTATTTTACTTTATTTTTATAAAAGGCTGGATGTTCATATAGTGTGTTTCTCCGGCCGCAAAGCTACAACCACAGCCGTGTCACTCTGGACTGTGAACTACAGGTGTTCAATATAAATGCTGATGATTTTTCTGCCTCCACACCAACAACAGCTGTGGCTGGAGGAATTATGTTTTAGGGTTGTCCATCTATCCCTTTCTCATCAGAGCTGTATCTCAGCAATGCTTTGAGTAAATTTCTTCAAATTTGGCACAAATGTTTGGCACTGATTTGATTTGGTGGTCAAAGGTCAAAGGTCACTGTGATCACATAAAATATGTTTTTTTGACCACAATTTGCATGCTAATTAACCGCAAGTGGACTGGTTAGAGGAGGCATACAACCGCTAGGTGGTAACTGTAGTTTTAACACTGTGACTGACTGTACTCATCATCGTCAGTGACAAATCTTGGGTTGTGTGAACTGACACAAAGATGCATCCAGTCAAGCTGCAAGTGTTTCAAGTGTTTTGTATGAAAAATCTGCAGAGATCTGAGAGATTTATGAATCTGTTTCATAATTGTACAGACGCCAGAGGAGAAGAGGGGTGAGACCAGAGAGAAATGACTGCAAGATGAGGACTATCTGGTGAATTCTGAGATCAGTCAGATGCTGAGCAGGTCGGCTCGTCTCTTTCTAGCTAGCTTACAGCAACCGTCTGTAAAGTTGGTACATTGGCTGTTTGGGGGGAAATAAACCCGCTCCTGCAGCCAAATTTGTACAAGTGACGCAAATTTGCTTTGCTCTGTCACTGTCGTCAACTCAGCTGTGACACACAGTACACTATTGCCTTGTCAAGTCAAGTCAAATCAGTTTTTAATTATATAGCCCAATATCACAAGAGGACAGATTACACAACACACAGGAGGCAGATACTGGCACACCATTCACATGTCTAGGAGTGGGAAACAAACACACAGAGGGAGAGAGAGAGAAAAGGGGGAAGAAGATCCAGATCCAGATAACAGTCCGCCAGTGGCGCCTGTGGGCAACGGAGGAGAAGATGATCAGCATCCCGGGACCTTCAGGTGGAGGTGCTGCAGGTCATCACCACAACCAGCTCCATCAGTGATCTTCTACATGATGAGTATTTACCACACTGAGACAGTTAAAGCCTTGAATAAATATATAATAAATGTGAATGGATGACAGATTTAATGACCTTAAGTCACCATAGACTGTATATAAAAAGATAAGACACTGCACAGATCACATAAACTATCACATATAAAGTAAATGACTTACAAATTTAAAATACCCTGAAGAAAACTGTTATGGTAGGACTTATGAAAAGCCACCTAGTGTCATATCACTGAATTTTTAAGAGGCTAATATATTGGTTTAAAAAAAACTGTGATAACCGACTTCGTTTATAGCTGGAGGTGTAATGTCAGCAATTTTACAATGGCGGCCTATGGGGAAAATGCTTTTTGGGCCGCAGTGGGTTTTTAGTTGTAGAACCGCGAGCGGCCTCCGGAAACAACAAAGCTGCAAGGCTGAGCGGATCCAGTTCTTACAATACATCTATGATCCAGACCTATAAGACCAATCAGAGGCGGCTGCAAGGCGGAACAGAATCACCTGGTCAATTTGCGTTCTTTCTGCAGGAAGGCGGAGGCACGAGGTCGGAAAGCACACTTTAACCAACGTTTGAAGCGTTACCTCGGTTTGTTAGCGCTGTTTGAAAATCTAATTACCGAAGAAGCCTGGATACTAAAACAAGCTTTGGAGCTGCTTTTTTGTCGAACACGAGTGAGGCTGGACGCTGAACACACCTGCGGCGCGCGAAGGTAAGGCTAAGGAGCGAACTAGCTAGCGGCTAGCTTTAGCATTTGCGTTGGAAGCGAGTCTGTTGATAGTCTGTTTAAATCCCTGTTGTATTTGTTTTAAGTCGCCTTACCGACATTGTGCATCTGTTTGTAACTTTGTGTTCCATACTGGTCATTTTAACCCAGTTTATAGTCATTATGTTTAACTCAGTCTACCATGTCCTTGTGTCTTTCTGTGGTCATTTTGTATTGTGTCGCGTCTGTAACTGGCTGCTTTACACCTGGCTGTCAGCGTTACTATTAGCGGCGAGTGTTAGCATTAGCCTTATCTTTTTATATTGTTTTTGGGGACGTTTTCCCTTTTCGTTGTTGTTTTTACTTGCATGGGTTAAAGTGTGTTTGTGTTTCTGTGACCGTAGCGTCCCTGACATGAGTTGCGGGCACCTTACGGGGCAAGGTAACTGTTTAGTAGTCGTTTGTCTGATTATCATCTCGTTGTGATCATTTTTACTTGGCTACTTTACATCTATTTGTGGTCAGCTTCTTTGTTTCTTTGCATCTCTGTAGTTCTGTGTCCATTCGTGATCATTTACATTTCATAGAGGCCATTTTTTTGTTTCATTGTGGCTGTTCAGCATCTCATTGTGATTGTTTTGCATCTTTTCTGTCGTTTTTGTTTGTAGATTTGTGTCAGTAATCTGTCCAAAGCTATCTATTGACCCACTGTTTATATTAGTGATGAGAAATTTTTTTGCGGTGTCTTAATACTTGAGCTCAGTTATATGCTGAATTCAAGCTTGAAAACTGAATTTGAACTTTTTGCTCCTCCACAAGTTTGAGCCTCAAACATTTTAGTTACTTTGTTGTTGGTTCTTAAGGACGTGATACTTTTTCTTGTCACGTGACAGTAAACAGCCCATTTTCTGAAACACTCCTCTAATGTTTGGAGAATGTTCTGGTTCAGCTGTAATGATTTATATGTATTAGTGGTGTGATGATACACTCAGCCCACGGGAACGAGACGAGACAAGATTTTAACACTATTTTAAAGAAACTTAAATGATGTAAGTTGAAAGATTCTTCTATTTGACTGAAAATCATGGAATGCAAAACAATGCAGGTGCATTGTGAAATGTCTCATGTGAGTAGTTCATAAGTGTGTTAATTTTAACTGTTGGTCAGAGGGTGATTTTAAAAATGTCTTTACAGTTTAGAACAACCAGTTCTACACATAAGCTGCTGTTAAGACCGTTGTAAATTTATTTGTTACTCATTGAACAAAAACAATACAAAACAAAGACATTTGAAATATATGTTAATAAGAAGAAGGTTGAAATTTGAAGTAATGATTCTGTATGTGGTGGAAGAAATACTCAGACTTTTTACTGAAGTATAATGAATAACACAAGTTAAAATCCTGCATTCAAAAATGTATTTAACTGATAGTGTTTATTATTGTTGTGCAGTTCACAGTAACAGACATGATTGCTTCAGTGATTAGTTTATAGACATTTTCTCCCAAATATTTGTTGTTGTTGGTTCTTCAGGAGGTGATGACAGTCAGCCTCTAATGTTTGTTACATGTTCAGCTGTAATGTTGAATATTTATTTGTGTTTTCATAAAGTTTTGATGAGGAATGGGTAGTAGTGTATTGATCATTTTATGTATGTTTCTCTTTGATTTCCTCCAGGTGTCTCCACTTCGTCCACGATATTGTCCACGATCGCAGAGACGTCGTCCAGGATTACAGAGAGTCTTCATACAATGAAGAAATTGAGACCAGGACAGAGGCCTCCAGGTAATTCACAACTTTACATCACCTGTCCAACACAGAGCACTGATATTAAACTGTTTATGTTCAGTATTCAGTATATCAGAAAAGTGAAATAATAGAAGTAATCTGCAATACAAAAATAACGTATAAGTAATCTGTATTAATACAAGTAATGTAAAAGTAAATAGCAGTATCAGAGGTAAGATGTAATAGTCATGGTAATCTGTTACTAGATGTATTTTGCAACAGTAAATGTTTTCTTTAAATTCAGAAGTAATATGTAATAAGGAAAATATTATTTAATGGGAAAAGTAATCTAATATTAGAGGTAACAGCAAAAGTAGTCGGTAATATAAAAGCTGGGACACTGTGTAAAATGTAAATAAAAACGGAATGCAATGATTTGCAGATCTCTTAAACCCATATTTTATTCACACAAACATAAACAACATATCAGATGTTGAAACTGAGACATTTTGGCATTTTATGCTAAATATTAATATTTTGTATTTGATAGCAGCAACACATCTCAAAAAAGTTGGAACAGGGCGATGTTTACCATTGTGTAGCATCCCCTCTTCTGTTAACAACTGTCTGTAAACGTCTGGGAAGTGAGGAGACCAGTTGATGGAGTTTTAGGAGAGGAATGTTGTCCCATTCTTGCCTGATGCAGGATTCTACCTGCTCAACAGTCCTGGGCCTTGACTGCAGGATTTTTTGTTTCATGATGTGCCAAATGTTTTCCATTGGTGAAAGGTCTGGACTGCAGGCAGGCCAGTCAGCACCCAGACTCTTCTCCTGCGAAGCCATGCTGTTGTGATGGGTGCAGTATGTGGTTTAGCATTGTCTTGCTGAAATATGCAAGGCCTTTCTTGAAAGAGACGTTGTCTGGATGGGAGCATAAGTTGCTCTAAAACCTGTATGTACTGTTCAGCATTGATGGTGCCTTTCCAGATGTGTAAGCTGCCCACGCCATAGGCACTAATGTAACTCCAGACCAACAGAGATGCAGGCTTTTGAACTAAGCGCTGATAACAAGCTGGATGGTCCCTCTCCTCTTTAGTCCGCAGGACACCGCGTCCATTTCCAGAAAGAATTTCAGATTTTGATTCATCTGACCACAGAACAGTTTTCTATTTTGCCTCAGATCATTTTAAATGAGCTTTGGCCCAGAGAAGACAGTGGCGTTTCTGGATCGTTTTCACATATGGCTTCTTCTTTGCATGATAGAGCCGTAAGCTGCATTTGTGGATTACACGGATAACTGTGTTCATCGACAGTGATTTCTGGAAGTGTTCCTGAGATCATGCAGTGATTTCCAGTAGAGAATCATGCCTGTTTTTAATGCAGCGCCGCCTGACGGCCTGAAGATCACGAGCATCCAGTTTTGACCTTCAGCCTTGTTCCTTGCACACAGAGATTCCTCCTGATTCTCTGAATCTTTTAGTGATATTATACACTGTAGATGGTGGGATCTTCAAAGTTTTCACAATTTAAAATTGAGGAACATTTTTCTGAAATTGTTCCATAACTTTTAGATGCAGTTTGTTGCAGATTGGTGAACCTCTGCCCATCTTTACATCTGAGAGGCTCTGCAACTCTGAAATGCTCCTGTTATATCCAGTCATGTTACTGACTTGTTGCCAAGTTGTCAAATGCTCCTCCAGTTGTTTTTGATGTGTGCCAATTACTTTTTCAGCCTTTTGTTGCCCCTGTTCCAACTTTTTTGAGATGTGTTGCTGCCATCAAATTCAAAATGAGCCAGTATTTTCCATGAAATGGCAAAATGTCTCCGTTTCAACATTTGATATGTTGTTTTTGTTCTATTGCAAATAAAATATGGGTTTATGAGATTTGCAAATCATTGCATTCTGTCTTTATTTACATATTACAGAGCTTTGTAAATTTGGTTGTTATTCATCAAATGAAAACAAAAAACAAAGACATTTTAAGTATTTGTTAATAAGAAGGTTGAAATGTGAAATAATGATTCTGTATGTGACTGTGGCAGAAGAAATACTCAACACAAGTTAAAATCCTGCATTCAGAAAATTTACTTCACTGATAGTGTTTATTATTGTTGTGCAATTCACAGTAACAGACATGATTGCTTCAGTGATTAGCTTATAGACCCTTTCTCTCTTTCTTGTTGTTGGTTCTTCAGGAAGTGATGACAGTCAACTGGTGATTTTATGAAACAGTCCACGATCGCAGAGAGACGTCATACAATGAAGAAATTCTTTTGGACCAGGACAGAGGCCTCTAGGTAATTCACAAACAGCTTTACAACAGCTATCCAACCCAGAGCACTGACATTAAAATGTTGACTATTGAGTATCAGAAAATTTTAATAATAGAAGTAATCTGCAATATAAAATAATGTAGTATTATGTACAAAAAAAAACAAAAAAAAATGTCATAGTTTAGTAAGGCGTCAAAAACAGTCAAAAAATGTCATAGTATGTGGTCAAAAATGTAAAAAAAAAAATGCCATAGTTTAGTAAGGCATAAAAATGTTTTGTTACATGTTCTGTTTCAGCTTTAATGTTGAATATTTTTCTGTGTTTTCATAAAGTGTTGATGAGGAATAGGTAGTAGTGTATTGATCATTTTATGTATCTGTATTTATGTTTCTTTTTGATTTCCTCCAGGTCTCCACTTCGTCCATGACATCGTCCATGATCGCAGAGACGTCGTCTTCATACAATGCACAAGTTCTTTGAGACCAGGACTGAGTCCTCCAGGTAATTCACAACTTTACATCATCTGTCCAACACAGAGCACTGACATTAAACTATGTTTATATTGTTGTGTATGTTTATGTTGAATACTGAGTATCAGAAAAGTCTAATAATAGAAGTAATCTGTAAATATAAAATAATGTATAAGTAATATGTACAAAAAAAAACCTCAAAGTTTTCAAATTATTATGACAAAAGTGATCTTGTAATGCAGAAATGCCAAATATTCTCTACTTGCAAATATAATGTAAAATTGTGGCTAAAAAAACCCTAACCCTAATCTCTGGCTAATAATATTCACTTTCATACAATATTAAACACAGCGGCAAATATTCGGCAAGTATTTATTTGAGTAACATAATCCTTTATCAGTGTCACAACAACAAAAATAGAAAAAGGCATTATATATACAAGACAAGATGTAAAAAATGATAAACAATATGAACAGTATAAACAGGACTGTGTACAGAGTGATAGATTGGATTTGAGTACAGATATTGCACTTTTGAAATAGCAAAATACCAGAATGACATGACAAACATAAAATCTAACTTAACCCAAAAACACTGTGTAGAGGTGTGAGTGTGTGAATATGTTTGTGTCTGTGGAAAACAAAGGTAAGATTGCTGCTTTAAGATAGTTCCTTTGTCTTAAGCCAAATGTCATAGTATAGTAAGACGTTAAAAGCCATCAAAAAATGTCACAGTATCGTAAGGCATAAAAATGTTTTGTTACATGTTCAGTTTCAGCTTCAGTGTTGAATATTTTTCTGTGTTTTCATGGTTAAACTGTTGATGAGGAATAGGTAGTAGTGTATTGATCATTTTCCATTGTATGTTTCTCTTTGATTTCCTCCAGGTGTTTCCATTTTGTCCACGATCACAGAGAGTCTTCATACAAGGAAGAAGTTCTTTGAGACCAGGACAGAGGCCTCCAGGTAATTTACAACCCGCTTTACATAAACACAGAGCACTGATATTAGTTTGTTTATGTTCAGTATTTAGTGTAAGTGTAATAATAGAAATAACCTGCATTAAAACAAATAACGTATGAGTAATATGTATTAATAGAGGTAACGTAAAAGTAGTTAGCATTAGTTAGTTAAAGTAATCAGTAGATTTAGAAGTAAAATGTAATAAGAAAAATAGTATGTCATGGTAAGAGTAATCTAATATTAGCGGTATAGTAAAAGTAATTTGTACAGGGCTAAAAGCAATGCAGAAGTACAGTGATGCAAAATAGAAGTAAAAATTAGTATAGTAAGTACAGCTACAAAACTGTTGTAAAAATGTCAGTATAGTATGTGTCAAAACTGTCGTAAAATGCTCCCCGCAACAGAGTCAAACTGTTGTATAAATAGGAGTCATAAAATGCTGAGTATAGTCAGGTGTCAAAACTGCTGCAATGCCCCAGTATAGTCAGGAGTCAAAAACTGCCGGTATAGTCAGGAGCCAGTCGTCAAGTATAGTCAGGTGTCAAAAACTGTCATAAAATGTCATGAGAGCAGTCAGGAGTCAAAACTGTCATAAAATGTCAGAGTATAGTCAGTGTCAAAATTGTCAGTATAGCAAGGCCACAAAACAAGTCAGAGTATAGTCAGGTGTCAAAAATTGCTTAAAATGTCTCAGTATATTAGAGTCAAAAACTGTTGCAAAATGTCAGTATAGTTGTGGTTTTCAAAATCATCACAGTATAGTCAGGAGTCAAAACCGTCACAAACTGTCTCAGTATAGTCAGGTATCAAAACTGTCAGTATAGCATGCGCCGCTAAAATGTCACAGTATAGTCAGAGTCACAAATGTCAGAGTATAGTTAAAAGTCAAAATCGTCATAAATGTCAGAGTATAGTTTGTGTCAAAAACTGTCATAAATGTCGCCAGAAGCCAGGAGTCAAAACTGCCAGTATAGCAAGGCCAAAATGTCAGAGATAGTCAGGAGTCAAAACCGCCGTGGCAAAGGCGCCACAAAATGTCAGAGTATAGTCAGGTGTCAAAAACTGTCAGCATAGTGCGCGCCACAAAACAAGTCAGAGTATAGTCAGGTGTCAAAATGAGTATAGTCAGGAGTCAAAACTGTCATAAATGTCAGAGTGCCTGTGGTGTCAAAACTGTCACAAATGTCAGCAGCAGTCAGGTGTCAAAAACTGTCAGTATAGCACACATGCCATAAATGTCAGGCAGTATAGTCAGGAGTCATAAATGTCAGAGTATAGTCAGGTGTCAAAAAACTGTCGCAATGTCCGCATAGCCGAACCAGCAAACTGTCTCAGTATAGTCAGGAGTCAAAACCGTCATAAAATGTCAGAGTATGTCAGTGTCAAACCCGTCAGTATAGCAGCGCAAATGTCGCGCATAGTCACGTGTCAAAACCGTTGGGGTATAAGGCGCCACAAATGTCAGAGCAGTCAGAGTCATAAACCGTTCTAGTATAGTCAGGTGTCAAAAACTGTCATAAACGTCGCCAGCAGAATGCAGCCAAAACTGTCATAAATGTCACAGTATAGTCAGGAGTCAAAACTGTCAGTATAGTTCAGAGTCAAAAATCGTCACAAAATCTTGTCTCTCAAAGATAGTCAGTAGGGAGTCGGAAAACTCAGTCATAAACTGGGTCAGAGTATAGTCAGGAGCCAAAACTGCCGTATAGCATGTCACAAAATGTCATCACAGTATAGTCAGGTATCAAAACCGTCAGTATAGCATGCCACAAATGTCATATAGTCAGGTGTCAAAACTGGGTTGCATAGCAAGGCGCCACAAAATGTCAGAGTATAGCCAGGTGTCAAAAACTGTCAGTATAGCAAGGCCACAAAACAAGCCGAGAAGTCAGGGTGTCAAAACTGAAGCGCATGTAAGGCCACAGAATGTCGTTAGTATAGTCAGTTGTCAAAACTGTCTAAAATGTCAGAGTATAGTCAGGAGTCATAAATGCTTGAGTATATTAAAGTTAAAAACTATTGGGGGTATAAAAGTGCCAAAATGTCACAGTATAGTCAGAGTCACAAAATGTCATAAATGTTCTCAGTATAGCCAGGAGTCATAAACTGTCTCAGTATAGTCAGGTGTCAAAAACTGTCATAAAATGTCTCAGTATAGCCAGGAGTCATAAACTGTCTCAGTATAGTCGGGTGTCAAAAACTGGTCAGTATAGTGGGCACAAGCAAAATGTCACAGTATAGTTGTGTCAAAACAATAAAATGTCAGAGTATAGTCAGGTGTCAAAAACTGTCACAAAATACGGTAGCGAAGTCAGGAGTCAAAACTCGTCAAGTATAGTCAGGTTGCAGCAATGTCAGAGTATAGTCAGGAGTCAAAACCGTCAGTATAGCACAGCCACAAAATGTCAGAGTATAGTCAGAGTCAAAAACTGTCATAAAATGTCAGGAGCATAGTCAGTGTCAAAACTGTCATAAAATGTCAGAGTATAGTCAGGGTGTCAAAACTGGCTGGGGTATAGCATGGCTACAAATGTCACAGTATAATGGTGGTCAAACGTCAGAGTAGTCAGGTGTCAAAAACTGTCATAAAACAATCTCAGTATGTCAGGAAAGTCAGCAAACTGTCTCTGCGAGGCTGTGGTGTCAAAACATGTCAGTATAGCAAGGTGTCACAACACAGCAGTCACGGTCAAAAACCGTCAGCATAGCAAGGCGCCACAAAATGTCAGAGTATACGTGTCATAAACTGTCTCAGCGGTTAATCAGGTGTCAAAACTGTCAGTAGTGGCGCGCCATAAATGTCACAGTATAGTCATGTCAAAACTGCCGGGCAAACAGTCACAGTGTATAGTTGGGGAGTCAAAAACTGTCAAAATGCCGGAGAGCAACAGAGTCAAAAACTGTCAGCATAGGCGTCACAAAAGTCACAGTGGCGTCAGAGTCAAATGTCATAAATGTCTCAGTATAGCCGTGAGTCACAAACTGTCTCTATAGTCAGGTGTCAAAAACTGTCATAAAATGTCTCAGTATAGCTTAGGAGCCATAAACCGTCTCAGTAAGAAGTCAGGTGTCAAAAATCACGCTAGGCGCCAAATGTCAGAGTATAGTCAGTGTCAAAAACCGTCAGTATAGCAAGGCCACAAAATGTCAGAGTATAACAGGTGTCAAAATTGTCGTAAGAAGGAAGGCGTCACAAAATGTCATGAGTATAGTCAGGTGTCAAAACTGTCAGTATAGCAAGGCTACAAAATGTCAGGAGTATAGTCAGAGCTTAAAAACTGTCAGTATAGCAAGGCGTCACAAAATGTCAGAGTATAGTCAGCAGTCAAAACTGTTGTGAATAGCAAGCAAGGCGCCACAAAATGTTTGAGTATAGTCAGGAGTCAAAAACTGTTGGCAAAATGTCCTGCATAGTCAGGAGCTTAAATGTCCTAGTATAGTCATAAAGTCAAAAAACTGCTGTAAAATGTCATGGTATAGTCAGGAGTCATAAAATGTCTCAGTATAGTCAGGTCAAAAACCGTCATAAAATGTCAGTACAGTCAAAGCAAAACTGTCATAAAATGTCAGAGCATAGTCAAAAGTCAAAACCGTCATATAGCAAGGCGTCGCTGCAAAAATGTCGAGTATAGTCAGGTGTCAAAACTGCTGCGGCAGCGCGCCAAACAAGTCAGAGAGGTCAGAGTCAAAACTGTCATAAAATGTCAGAGTATAGTCAGGTGTCAAAAACCGCCAGTATAGCAAGGCGTCGCTAAAATGTCAGTGCGTCAGGTGTCAAAAATCAATAAAGGGCAAGCGCCACAAAAATGAGTATAGTCAGGGTGTCAAAACCGCCGCAGAAGTGTTGCCGCCAAAACGTCAGAGTATAATAGGTGTCAAAACTGTCAGTATAGCAAGGCCACAAATGTCAGAGTATAGTCAGGAGTCAAAACTGCCGCAAATGCTTGAGAGGTCAGGAGTCAAAACTGTCATAAAATGTCAGAGTATAACAGGTGTCAAAACTGTCAAAAAGTGTTGCCACAAATGTCAGAGGAGAATAAAACAAACCTGCCGGGTATGCGGGCATGCCGCTAAAATGTCAGAGTATAGTCAGGTGTCAAAAACTGCTTCGGGGTATAGCAAGGCGCTGCTGTAAAAATGTCACAGTATAAATACAGAGTCAAAACTGTCATAAACTTAGTATAGCTGGAGTCATAAAATGTCGTTGTGTATAGTCAGGAGTCATAAAATGTCTCAGTATAGTCAGAGTCAAAACTGGTCATAAAACGTCAGGGGAAAGTATAACAGAGTCATAAAATGCTCAGCAGGCCGTGGGGAGTCAGCAAAATGTCTCCGCATAGTCAGGTGTCAAAAACTGTCAGTATAGTAAGGCGCCGCAAAATGTAACATTGTGCGTTGTAACCGTCTCAAACTGTCAGTATAGTCACTAACATCACACAGCGTCAAAAACCAGTAGTCAGGAGCTCACTAAATGTCACACAAAGTGTTAAAACTGTCAGAGTCACCAATGTAACATTGCCGGCCAAAAACTGTCTCAAACTGTCAGTAGTGTCACCAAATGTCACAATGCGTCAAAAACAATAAAGATAGTCAGGAGTCAGTAAATGTAACAGTAACAGTTAAGTCAAAACTGTCAGCATAGCTGAGTCAGTAAACGTAACAGCACAGTTATGTCAAAAACTGTCAGTATAGTCACTAAATGTCGCTACCAAAGTGTTAAAACTGTCGTATAATAATAGGAGTCAGTAAACGTAACATTAAAGTGTTCTGCTAGTAAGTGCTTCAAAACTCAGTATATCACTAAATGCTTCCATGCGTTAAAAACTGTTGGCATAGTCAGAGTCGCGTAAATGTAACAGCAGAGTCAAAAACTGTTCCCAAACTGTCGCATAGTCAGGAGTCGCAATGCAACGTTGTCAAAACCGTTCCCAAACTGTCAGTATAGTCACCAATGTAATAGTAAAGTGTTAAAACTGTCAGTATAGTCAGGACTCACTCAAATATCACAGTAAAGAGTCAGTAAATGTAACACAAAGGTCAAAACTGTCAGTGTAGTCAGGAGTCACTAAATGTCACACAAAGTGCTAAAACCGCATAGTCATGTGAGTCAGTAACGTAACATTGGGGAAGTGTCAAAACTGTCAGTATAGTCAGGAGTCAGTAAATGTAACAGTAAAGTGTCAAAAACTGTCAGTATAGTCACTAAATGTCACACAAAGTGTTAAAAACTGTCAGTATAGTCAGGACTCACTAAATATCACAGTAAAGCGTCAGTAAATGTAACATTAAAGTGTCAAAAACTGTCAGTATAGTCAGGAGTCAGTAAATGTAACATTAAAGTGTCA
The DNA here is from genome assembly GCA_033238685.1 of Lates japonicus. NCBI lineage: Eukaryota > Metazoa > Chordata > Actinopteri > Centropomidae > Lates > Lates japonicus. Next base: position 680,792 of record BRZM01000072.1, on the reverse strand, counting down.
AAAACTGTCAGGGCTATAGTCAGGAGTCAGTAAATGTAACATTAGCACAAAATCATTGGGTAGGCTCAGAGTCACTACAGCCTACATTAAAGCCGCCAAAACTGTCTCAAACTGTCATATAGTCACCAAATGTACGTAAAGTGTTAAAACCGTCAGTATAGTCGAGTCAGTAAATGCAACACAGCGTCAAAACCGTTTCGGCATAGTCAGGAGTCAGTAAATGTGGGCTTAATAAAAGCCAAAACCGTCAGTATAGTCAGGAGTCACTAAATGTAATATTGCCGTCAAAACTTGTTCCAAACTGTCAGTATAGTCAGAGTCAGTAAAATGTAACAGCATGTTAAGTGTCAAAAACCGTCAGTATAGTCAGGAGTCTCAAATGCACAGTAAAGCGCCAGTATAGTCGTGAGTCGTAAATGTAAGACAGCGCGTCAAAAACTGTCTCAACCGTCAGTATAGTCACTTCAAATGTCACACAAAGTTAAAACTCGCGCGTCGGAGTCAGTAACGTAACACAGTCAAAAACTGTCTCAAAACTGTCGCATAGTCAGAGTCAAAATGCCGCATGGCTGCGTCAAAACTGTCAGGTATAGTCAGGATCACTTCAGCCGGTCGCAGTAAAGAGTCAGTAAATGTAACATTAAAGTGTCAAAAACTGTCAGTGTAGTCAGGAGTCACTAAATGTAACAGTACAGTAAAGCGTCAAAAACTGTCTCAAACTGTCAGTATAGTCAGGAGTTAGTAAATGTAACATTAAACTGTCTCAAACTGTTAGTATAGTCAGGAGTCAGTAAATGTAACATTAAAGTGCCGAACCGTCAGTATAGTCAGAGTCATGCAACAACATTAAAGGTTCAAATTGTCAGTGTGGTCAGGGAGTTGCAATGTAATATTAAAGCCGCCAAAACTGCTGCATAGTCAGGAGTCAGTAAATGTAATATTGGGCACAAAATCTGTCTCTTAAACTGTCAGTATAGTCACTAAATGTAACAGTAAAGCAAAGAAAAACTGCTGCATAGTCAGGACCTCACTAAATATCTGGTAAAGAGGTCAGTAATGCAACATTGGAAGCGTCAAACCCGGTGCGGAAGTCAGGAGTCGTCAAATGTCACACCAAAGTGTTAAAACTGTCAGTATAGTCAGGGTCGCGTAAACGTAACATTAAAGTGTTCAAACTGTCGTAGTCAGGAGTCACTAAAATGCAACATTAAAGCGTCAAAACCGTTCCAAACCGTCAAAAGATAGTCACTAAGTCACACAAAGTAGCAAAACTCAGTATAGTCAGGAGTCAGCAACAAACACAAAGCGCCAAAAACTGTCTCCTCAAAACCGTCGCAGTCAGGAGTCAAACGTAACAGCACAAAGGCGTCAAAAACCGTCGCATAGTCAGGACTCACCAAATATCACAGCAAAGAGTCAGTAAGCGCAACATTAAAGCGTCAAAACCGTCATGTAGCTAAGTCACTAAATGTAACAGGCACAGTAAAGCGCCAAACTGTCTCAAACTGTCAGTATAGTCAGGAGTCAGTAAACGTAACATTAAACCGTTCCCAAACCGTCAGTATAGCTAGAGTCGCGCAATGTAACATTAAAAGCCAAAAACTGTCAGTATAGTCAGGAGCCGCAAATGTAACATTGTGCTGTCGTAAAACCGTCGCGTAGTCAGGAGTCAGTAAATGTAACATTAAAGCGTCAAAACTGTCAGTATCAGGAGTCATAAATATTGCTGTCAAAACTGTCTCCAAACTGCTGGGTATAGTCACTAAATGTGGGGCCAGTAAAGCGTTAAAACTGTCAGCATAGTCAGGACCCCACCAAATATCACAGTAAAGCAGCCAGTAAACATTGTATGTCAAAAACTGCTGCGCAGCTGTGAGTCACTAAATGTCACACAAAGTGTTAAAACTGTCAGTATAGTCAGGAGTCAGTAAATGTAACACAGTGTTCCAAACCGTCAGTGTAGTCAGGAGTCACTTCAAATGTAACATTAGCGTCAAAATCATCTCAAACTGTCAGCATAGTCACCAAATGTCGCTGGCTGTGCGTCAAACTTGCCGTAGTTTTGAAAACACGCAAACGTCACATGCGTTAAAACTGTCGAGTCGCCAGCGCACAAAGCGTCAAAACTGTCTCAAACTGTCGGGCATAGTCACTAAATGTCGCTAATAAAGTGTTAAAAACCGTCAGTATAGTCAGGAGTCAGTAAATGTAACAGTACAGTTATGTCAAAAACTGTCAGCATAGTCAGGAGTCAGTAAAATGTAAACAGTACAGTTAAGTGTCAAAACTGTCAGTATAGTCACTAAACACACAGCAAGAAAACTACATAGTCAGGAGTCAGTAAATGTACACAAAGGCCCTAACAGTAAAGGTCAAAAACTCAGTATAGTCACTAAATGTCGCTACCGTGCGTTAAAACTGCCGTATAGTTGTGAGTCAGTAAACGTAACATTAAAGTGTCAAAATCACAAACAAAACATTAAAGTGTCAAAACTGTCTCAAACTGTCAGAGGTCAGGAGTCACTAAATGTAATATTAAAGGCCAAAACTGTCTCAAACTGTCAGTATAGTCACTAAATGTCACACAGCGTTAAAACTACAGTATAGCTTGTGAGTCAGTAAATAACAGTAGAGGTCAAAACTGTCTCAAACCGTTGTGTGTATAGCCAGGAGTCGCAACAACAGTTAAGCGCCAAAACTGGTCTCAAACTGTCAGTATAGTCACCACGCAACAGTAAAGTGTTGGGAAACTGTCAGTATAGTCGCAGACTCACTATGCTATTTACAGTAAAGAGTCAGTAAATGTGTAACATTAAAGTGTCAAAACTGTCAGTAGTCAGAGTCATAAGAAATGTCACATTAAAGTGTTAAAACTGTCAGTATAGCTGTGGAGTCAGTAAATGTAACATTAAAGTGTCAAAACTGTCAGTATAGTCAGAGCCAAACGTAACCAGTAAAGTGTCAAAACTGCCGCAGTAGTCACTAAATGTCACACACAAAGTGTTAAAACTGCCGTGTAGTCGTGACCTCACTAAATATCACAGTAAAGCTATTGTATAATAGAGTCAGTAAATGTAACATTAAACTGTCTCAACCGTCGTATAGTCACTTAAAATGTCACAATTGGGCAAGTTAAAAAACTGTCAGTATAGTCAGGAGTCAGTAATGTAACATTAAACTGTCTCAACTGTCAGTATAGTCACTAAATGTCACACAGCAAGTTAAAACTGTCGCATAGTCAGGAGTCTCAAACAGCAAAGCCAAAAGGTCAGAGTCAGTAAACGTAACAGTAAAGTGTCAAAAACCGTCAGTGCGTAGTCAGGAGTCACCAATGTAACAGTATGTTAAGTGTCAAAAACTGTCAGTATAGTCAGGACTCACCAACATCGCAGTAAAGAGTCATAAATGTAACAAAGTGTCAAAACTGTCAGTGCAGTTGTAGGAGTCACTAAATGCCAGTACAGTAAAGCGTCAAAACTGTCTCTGCAACTGCTGGGCATGAAGTCAGGAGCCGCAAAATGTAACATTAAACTGTCTCAACCGTTGCAGGCCAGAGCCGCAAATGCAACATTAAAGCACAAAACGTCAGTATAGGTCAGAGTCAGTAAATGTAACATAAAGTGTCAAAACCGCTGGGGTATAGCTGTGAGTCACTTTCAAATGTAACATTAAAGGCCAAAACTGTCTCAAACTGTCAGTATACGCCTAAAATGTAACAGTAAAGTGTTAAAACTGTCAGTATAGTCAGGAGTCAGTAAATGTACAGTACAGTTATGTCAAAAACCGTCAGTATAGTCAGGAGTCTCTAAATGTAACAGTAAAGTCAGTATAGTCAGAGCTGGTAAACAAGGACAGGGGTACAAAAACTGCAGTAGTCAGGAGTTCTAAATGCAACAGTAAAGCCGCCAGTATAGTCAGGAGTCAGTAATGTAACACAAGCGCCAAAAACTGTCTCAAACTGTCAGCATAGTCACCAAATGTCGCCAGCAAGGCAAACTGCTGGCATAGTCAGGACTCACTAAATATCAAGAAAAGCGCTGCATAGTCAGGAGTCAGCAAATGTAACATTAAAGTGTCTCAAACTGTCAGTATAGTCAGGAGTCAGTAAATGTAACATTATAGCGTCTCAAAACTGTCAGTATAGTCAGGGAGTCGGGTAAATGTAACATTAAAGTGTCACAAAACCGCATAGTCAGGAGCGCTAAATGTAACATTAAAGCCGCCAAAACTGTTCCCGTAAACTGCCGCATAATACCAAATGTGTAAGAAAGTAAAAGCGTTAAAACTGTCAGCATAGTCAGGAGTCGTAAACAATATTTAAAGTGTCAAAACTGTCAAAGAAGTCATTGAAGCCAGTAACGTAAATATTAAAGTGTCAAAACCAGTATAGTCAGAGTCACTAAACAAACATTAAAGCGTCAAAAACTGTCTCAAACTGTCAGTATATCACCAAATGTAACAGTAGCGTTAAAAAACTGTCAGTATAGTCACTAAAATGCACAGTAAAGTGTTAAAACTGTCAGTATAGTCAGGACTCACTAAACATCACAGTAAAGAAACAAAATGTACATTAAAGTGTCAAAAACTGTCAGTGTAGTCAGGAGTCACTAATGTCACACAAAAAGTTAAAAATCAGTTAGGCATAGTCAGGAGTCACCAAACAACATTGTGCCGCCAAAACCGTCTCAAAACTGCCGCATAGTCAGGAGTCAGTAAAATGTAACAGTACAAAGGCGTCAAAACTGTCAAAGGTCAGGACTCACTAACACAGCAAGCGCTGTATAAATAGGAGTCTCTAATGTCACACAAAAGTGTTAAAACTGTCAGTAGAAGTCAGGAAAACACCAAATGAAGACAAAGCGTCAAAACCGCATAGTCAGGAGTTCTAAATGTAACAGTAAGCCGCCAGTATAGTCAGGAGTCTCTAAATGTCACACAGTGTTAAAACTGTCAGTATAGTCAGGACGGCTTTTAAATGTAACATTAAACAAAACTGTCTCAAACTGTCAGTATAGTCACTAAATGCAACATTAAAGCATCATCAAAACTGTCTCAAATCGTTGCAGTCAACAAATGCAACAGTAAAGCAAAAACTGTCAGTATAGCCAGACTCACTAAATATCACAGTAAAGAGTCAGGTAACAAAGTGTCAAAAATCGTCAGTGTAGTCAGAACAGCCGAATGTAACAGTACAGTAAAAGCTGTCAAAACTGTCTAAACCAGTATAGTCAGAGTCAGTAACGTAACATTAAACTGTTCCAAACTGTCAGTAGAAGCCACTAAATGTCACACAAAGTGTTAAAACTGCTTTTGCATAGTCAGGAGTCAGTAAACGTAACATTAAACTGTCTCAAACTGTCAGTATAGTCACTAAATGTCACACAAAGTGTTAAAAACTGTCAGTATAGTCAGGAGTCAGTAAATGTAACAGTAAACTGTCACAAACTGTCAGTATAGTCAGAGTCGTAAATGTAACATTAAACCGTTCCAAATCGTCAGTATAGTCACTAAACGTCACACAAAGTGTTAAAAACTGTCAGTATAAATAGAGTCAGTAAATGTAACATTAAACTGTTCAAATTGCCGCATAGTTAAAATGGCCAGAAAGTGTTAAAACTGGCTGCATAGTCAGGAGTCACTAAATGTACAGTACAGCGGCACAAAAACTGTCAGTATAGTCAGAAGCCCTCAAACAACAGTAAAGCCGTATAAATAGAGTCAGTAAATGTAACATTAAAGTGTCAAAATCAAGTCTCAAACTGGTCAGTATAGTCAGGAGTCACTACCAATGTAACAGCAAGTAAGTGTCAAAAACTGGCCGTATAGTCAGGTGCCCTAAATGCACACAGTAAAGCGTCAGTAAATGTAACAGTAAAGTGTCAAAACTGTCAATATAGTCACTAAATGTCACACAAAGTGTTAAAAACTGTCAGCATAGTCAGGACTCACTAAATGTAACAGTAAAGCGTCAAAAGGTCAGGAGTCAGCAACGTAATACAAAGTGTCTCAAACTGTCAGTGTATTGTAGAGTCAGTAAATGTGTACAGTACAGTTAAGTGTCAAAACTGTCAGCATAGTCAGGACCACTAAATATTACAGTAAAGAGTCAGTAAATGTAACAGCGTCAAAAACTGTCAGGCAACAGAGTCACTAAATGTAACATTAAACCGTCAGATAGTCACTAAATGTCACACAAAGCAAGTTAAAACTGTCAGTATAGTCAGAGTTTAACAAAATAAACTGTCTTCTAACAGTAAAGTGTCAAAACTCATAAAATGTCTCAGTATAGTCAGGTGTCAAAACTGTCAGTATATGGCGCCATAAATGTAACAGTAAAGTGTTAATAACTGTCTCAAACTGTAAGTATAGTCACTAAATGTCACACAAAGTGTTAAAAACTGTCAGTATATTCAGGGGTCACTAAATGTAACAGTAAAGTGTCTCAAACTGTCAGTGTAGTCAGGAGTCAGTAAACGTAACATTAAAGCGTCAAAAACTGTCAGTATAGTCAGGAGTCAGTAAATGTAACATTAAAGTGTCAAAAACTGTCAGTATAGTCAGGAGTCAGTAAATGTAACATTAAAGTGTCAAAAACTGTCAGTATAGTCAGGAGTCACTAAATGTAACATTAAAGCGTCAAAAACTGTCTCAAACTGTCAGTATAGTCACTAGTAACAGTAAAGTGTTAAAACTGCCGTGTATAGCCTGACTCACTAACATCACAGTAAAGAGTCAGTAAATGTAACATTAAAGCGTCAAAACTGTCAGTAGTCAGGAGTCACTTCAAATGTTGTTGACAAAGTGTTAAAAACTGTCAGTATAGTCACTAAATGTAACAGCAAAGGTTAAACCACGGCATAGTCAGGACTACTAAATATCACAGTAAAGAGCTGCAATGTAACATTAAAAGTGTCAAAAAACTGTCAGTGTAGCCAGAGTCACTAAATACACAAAGGTTAAAACTGTCAGTATAGTCAGGAGTCACTAAATGTAACATTAAAAGCTGCTGAAAACTGTCTCAAACTGTCAGTAAATGCACAGTACAGTTATGTCAAAACTGCCGCATAGTCAGGAGCCCTAAAATGTAACAGTAAAGGCCAGTATGTCAGGAGTCAGTAATGGGTTGTTATGTCAAAACTGCCCTGCAACTGTCAGTATAGTCACTAAACGTCACACAAAGTGTTAAAACTGTCAGTATAGTTAGAGTCAGTGTAAATGGGCCATTAAAGTGTCTCTAAACTGTCAGTGGTCAGAGTCACAAATGTAACATTAAAGCCAAAACTGTCTCAAACTGCTGGGGTGAGAAGTTACTTAAATGTCACACAAAAGTGTTAAAACTGTCAGTATAGTCAGGAGTCAGTAATGTAATAGTACAGTTAAGTGTCAAAAAATCAGCTGTATAGCTACAGGAGCTCAAATGTACAGTAGTTGCATAGTCAGAGTCAGTAAATGTAACATTAAAGTGTCAAAACCGTCAGTATAGCTGTGGGAGTCTCTAAACAACAGTAAAAGCCGCCGCAATGTAACAGTAAAGTGTCAGTATAGTCACGCCAAATGTCGCTATCAAAGTGTTAAAAATTGCCGCATAGTCAGGACTCACTAAATATCACAGTAAAGCGCTGGGTATATCAGAGTCAGGGCGTAACATTAAAGCGTCAAAAACCGCCGCATAGCTGGTCATGAGCTGCAAATGCACATTAAAGTGTCAAAACTGGTTCCCCAAACTGCTGCATAGTCACTAAAACGCCGCCATCAAAGTGCGCTAAAACCGTCAGTATAGTCACCAAATGCGCTGCAAAGTGTTAAAACTGTCAGCATAGTCAGGACTCACCAACATCACAGTAAAGAGTCAGCAACGAAACATTAGCAACAAAACTGTCATAACAGGGCTTCTAAACGTAACAGTAAAGTGTCAGTATAGTCACTAAATGTCACACAGCAGTTAAAACCGTCAGAGTATAGTCAGGAGTCAAAATGTAACAAAGTACAGTTGGCACCAGGCATAGTCAGGACTCACTAACATCACAGTAAAGGCCAGTATTGTGAGTCAGTAAATGTAACATTAAAGGTCAAAACTGTCAGTATAGTCGTCAGAGTCTTCTAAATGTAACAGGTAAAGCGCCAGTATAGGTCAGGAGTCAGTAAAAGTGTCAGCATAGTTGTGAGTCACCAATGTAAATATTAAAGCATCAAAACTGTCAAACTGTCAGTATATCAGGAGTCAGTAACAGTACAGCAGTCAAAAAACTGTCAGTATAGGCTGTGGACTACCAAACATACAGTAAAGAGTCGTAAATGTAACCAAGTGTCAAAACTGTCAGTGTAGTCAGAGTCACTAAATGTAAACAGGTACAGCAAAGTTAAAACTGTCTCAAACTGTCAGTATGGTCAGGAGTCAGTAAATGTAACATTGAACTGTCTCAAACTGTCAGTATAGTCACCAAATGTCACACAAAGTGTTAAAACTGTTTTCGCATAGTCAGGACTCACTAAATATCACAGCCGCCAGTATAGTCAGGAGTCAGTAAATGTAACACAAGTGTCTCAAACCGTCATAGTCAGGAGCCGGGTAAATGTAACATTGGCGTCAAAACTGTCAGTATAGTCAGAGTCGCTCAAACAACATTAAAGCTGCCAAAACTGTCTCAAAACTGGGTTAGTATAATACCAAATGTAACAGTAAAGTTAAAATTGTCAGTATAGTCAGGAAAATGGTGCAATGTAACATTAAAAGTGTCAAAAAACTGTCAGTATAGTCAGGAGTCAGTAAATGTAACATTGGGGCAACAAAACTGTCAGTATATCAGAGTCACAAATGTAACATTAAAGCCAAAAACTGTCTCAAACTGTCAGGCATAGTCACTAAATGTAACAAAGTGTTAAAAACTGGTCAGCATAGCTGTGACCTACTAAATACTCACAGTAAAGAGTCAAGTAAATGTAAAACATTAAAGTCAAAACTGTCAGTGAAGCCAGGAGTCACCAATGTCACACAAAGTGTTAAAACTGTCAGTATAGTCAGAGTCACTAAATGTAACATTGTAAGCTGCCAAAACTGGTTCCAAACTGTCAGTATAGTCAGGTCAGTAAATGGCCAGCACAGTTAAGTGTCAAAAACTGTCGTGTATAGTCAGGACCACTAAATGAAGTCGGCTATGTAAAGGCTGCGAATAGTCAGGAGTTCTAAATGTCACAATAAAGTGTTAAAATCATTGGGTATAGTCAGGAGTCACTAAATACACAGTCAAAAATCAACAGTATAGTCAGGAGTCTCTAAATGTAATGGGTAAAGCTGTATGACAGAGTTCTAAATGTCACACAAAGTGTTAAAACTGTCAGTATAGTCAGGAGTCACTAAATGTAACATCAATAAAAGCGTCAAAACTGTCTCTAAACTGTCAGTGGTGGAATACTAAATGTAACATTAAAGCATCAAAACTGTCTTGAACTGTCAGTATAGTCACCAAATGTAACAGTAAAGTAAGAAAACTGTTGGCATAGTCGACTCACTAAATATCACAGAAGAGTCAGTAAATGTGTAACAAAGTGTCAAAAACTGTTGCAGGTCAGGGAGTCACTAAATGTAACAGTACAGAAACACAAAACTGTTTCCAGACTGTCAGTATAGTCACTAAATGTCACACAAAGTGTTAAAAACTGTCAGTATAGTCAGGAGTCAGTAAATGTAACATTAAACTGTCTCAAACTGTCAGTATAGTCACTAAATGTCACACAAAGTGTTAAAAACTGTCAGTATAGTCAGGAGTCAAACTGTAACACTAAACTGTCTCAAACTACGTGTGAGTAGTCATCAAATGTAACAGGAAGAAGAAAACTGTCAGTATAGTCAGGAGTCACTAAATGTACTGTGCACAGTTATGTCAAAACTGTCAGTATAGTCAGGAGTCTCAATGTGGTTGGTGCAAAGCGGCCAGTATAGTCAGGAGTCAGTAAATGTAACATTAAAGTGTCAAAATCAGGTTCCCAAACTGCCGCGTATAGTCAGGAGTCACCAAATGTAACAGCAGTTATGTCAAAAACTGTCAGTATAATGGAGTCTCTCTAAATGGGCCAGTAAAGCCGCTGGTAAATGTAACAGTAAAGTGTCAAAACTGTCAATATAGTCACTAAATGTCACACAAAGTGTTAAAAACTGTCAGTATAGTCAGGACTCACCAGTAACAGTAAAGCTGCATAATTGGGAGTCAGCAAATGGGTCATTAAAGCGTCTTCAAACTGTCAGTGTAGTCAGGAGTCAGTAAATGTAACAGTACAGTTGCGCCAAAAATCGTCAGTATAGTCAGGACTACTCAAATATCACTATGCAAAGAGTCAGTAAATGTAAATAAAGTGTCAAAACTGCGGTCAGGGAGTCATCAACAAATATTAAACTGTCAGTATAGTCACCAAATGTCATAACAGCGTTAAAACTGTCAGTATAGTCGTGAGTCACCAAATGTAACATTAAACTGTTCTAACAGTAAAGTGTCAAAAACTCATAAAATGTCTTGCATAGTCAGGTGTCAAAACTGTCAGTACAGAAGTATGGGCGCCATAAAATGTAACAGTAAAGTGTTAAAACTGCCCCAAATCAGGCAGAATACCAAAATGTCACACAAAGTGTTAAAACTGTCAGTATATTCAGGGTCATTAAACGTAACAGTAAAGCGCCCTCAAACCGTCAGTGTAGTCAGGATCACTAAATGTAACAGTACAGCAAAAGCGAAAACTGTCTCAAACCGTCAGTGAACAGGAGTGAGTAAATGTACAGTAAAGTGTCACCAAAATGTCGCAGTAAATTGTCAAAACTGTCGTTAGTCAGAGTCAGTAAATGTAACAGTACAGTTAAGTGTCAAAACTGTCAGCATAGTCAGGAGTCTCTAAAATGTAACAGTAAAGCGCTGGGTATAGTCAGAGTCAGTAACAACATTAAGTGTCAAAACTGTCTCAAACTGTCAGTATAGTCAGTGTCACTAAATGTACCAGTAATAGCAAAGAACAAAACTGTTCAAACTGCCGTATAGTCACTAAATGTCACACAAAGTATTAAAAACTGCCATATAGTCAGGAGTCACTGTACATTAAAGGCTAAAACTGTCTCTAAACGTCAGCATAGGTCAGGAGTCGCAAATGTAACAGTACAGTTATGTCAAAACTGTCAGTATAGTCAGAGTCTCTAAATGTAACAAAAGCGCTAAAAAGAAGTCAGGAAGTCAGTAAATGTAACATTAAAGTGTCAAAACTGTCTCAAACTGTCAGTAGGGAAGCCAACAAATGCTCGCCACAAAGTGTTCTGCAAACTGTCAAAGAATAATTTCACCAAATATCACAGTAAAGAGTCGTGCGGGGCAATAAAGTGTCAAAATTGCCGTGTGGTGTCAGGAGTCACCAATGCAACAGTGCCAGTAAAGCGCCAAACTGTTCTCAAATCTTCAGTATAAATAGAGTCAGCGTAATGCAATATTAAACTGTCCGGAAATTACGCGCAAGAAGTCAGGGAGCCGCAACGTAACATAAAGTGTTCTCAACCGCGTAGTCAGAGTCAAATGTACATTAAGCCAAAACTGCTGGGGCATAGTTGGTGAGTCAAATGTAACATTAAAGTGTCCTATAAACTGTCAGTATAGTCAGGAGTCAGTAAATGTAACATTAAAGTGTCAAAAACTGTCAGTATAGTCAGGAGTCACTAAATGTAACATTAAAGCGTCTCAAACTGTCAGTGCAGCTGTGAGTCAGTAAATGTACACAAAAGCCAAAAACTGCTGTGCATAGTCAGGAGTCACTAAATGTAACATTAAAGGCCAAAAACTGTCTCAAACTGTCAAAAGTAGTCACTAAATGTAACAGTAAAGTGTTAAAAAACTGCTGCATAGTCAGGACTCACTAAATATTTCATAGTAAAGAGTCAGTAATGTAACATTAAAGTGTCAAAACTGTTATGTGTGAAATAGAGTCACTAAATGTCACACAGTGTTAAAAAACTGTCAGTATAGGGGTTGTTAGGGAGTCAGTAAACGTAACATTAAAGCGTCAAAAACTGTCTCAAACTGTCAGTATAGTCAGGACTCACTAAATATCACAGTAAAGAGTCAGTAAATGTAACATTAAAGTGTGAAAAACTGTCAGTGTAGTCAGGAGTGAGTAAATGTCACAGTAAATTGTCAAAAAGTGTCAGTAAACACAGCAGCCAAATATTCTTTAGAAGTATTTATTCGAGTAACATAATCCTTTATCAGTCACAACAATAAAAATAGAAAAGGGCATTATATATACAAGACAAGATGTAAAAAATGATAAACAAGACTGTGTACACAGTGATAGATTGGATTTGAGCACTGTTTGAAATGCAAGTCAAAGTAATCTGTTACTAGATGTAGTTTGAAACAGTAAAAGTTCAATGTAAATTAAGAAGTAGTATGTAATAGTAATCCAAAATAGAAATAAAAGTCACTTTATAGTAAGGGATAAAAATATTTTGTTAAATGTTCAGTTTCAGCTGTAATGTTGAATAGGCAGCAGTGTATTGATCATTTTCCTTTGTATGTTTCCTCCAGGTGTCTCCACTTTGTCCACGATCGTAGAGTCTTCGTACAATGAAGAAGATCTTTGAGACCAGGACACAGGCCTCCAGGTAATTCACACACTGTCAAACACAGAGCACTGTGTATCAGGAAAGTGTAATAAGAGAAGTAATGTAAAAGAAATTAGCAAGTCAAAGTAATCCGTTACTAGATGTAGTACGAACAGTAAAAGTTAAATGTAATTTGTAATAGTAATCCAAAACAGAAATAAAAGTCAGTCTAGTCAGGAGTCTCTAAATGTCACAGTACAGTTAAGTTTTAAAATCTGTCTGTATAGTCAGGTGTCTAATATGTAAAAAAAATATTTAGACTTACAGATCAGTTTGTGTGATCAATGCATGTTGTTGTCTGTGCAGGAGGAGAAGACGACAGCAGCTGAAGACCTGAAGTGGAGGAAAGAAAACCAAAGTGTTAGGAAGCTGTTAATGAAATAAAAGAGAGCTCCACCATCTAACTGCTGTAAAGTGTGTTGGTTTCCTGTTGTTCAAGTGACAACACTTAGGTTTTTCTCTACCATCTCTAATGTAGTCATGGGCACATTTTCCACTGATGAATATGTCTTTATTAAACACCTGTGAGAACGTTCATCTTCTTATGATCCAATTGTATCACAACAATGTTTAGTAGACGTGTTCCTAACAAGTGTTTCCCTGTAGTCAAATCATTATCTTTGCTGTGATATGTTCAATGTTGTCTGGAATAAAATGATCAAATGTATATCTCTATTTTGTTTTATACTTCTCTTTAAACCTAATTATCAAAAGGGTTTCTATTCTAACTATACATATAGTTTCCATATTTTTGCAGCCACACAGTTGAAAAATCCTAATTGAAACTGATAAGTTACAGTAGCTTTAATTTGTTCCAGACAAAAGGTTTAAAGAGTCAAAGTGCAGCTGAGATAATGACAGAGTCTGACTCTGTCTCTTGACTCTTAACACGTCAAAATAAAAGCACAGAGTTTCTGGGTACTGCACTTGAAACTGTCAAAAGATAGAGCAGTAAATGTACAAAGAAACCAGAGTGTGAACTAGGTGGTTCTGGACTCATCAGAACTTCAGAACCAAGAGTTACATTTGTTTTCCACACAAAAGCAGTGGATGGAAAAGTCCGTTGAAATTTGAACTAAATTTGGTTGAGCGAGGGGGAAGGAGAGAGACCTGATGTTTAAATTCCTCCTTTTCTTTGAACTGTACATTGATGAATTATGTAAATAAAGAGTTAAGTGTTTTTGTGACAAATCAAACTATTGAGACTTGAGATCAGTTACTGAAGAGCTATAATGTCAGTGCTCTGTGTTGGACAGTTGATGTAAAGCAGTTTGTGAATTACCTGGAGGACTCAGTCCTGGTCTCAAAGACGAAGTGGAGACACCTGGAGGAAATCAAAGAGAAACATACAAAGGAAAATGATCAATACATTACTACCTATTCCTCATCAACATCTTTAAGAATCAATAATAATAAATATTTGTGAAAAATTAACTAGAATGATGATCTTCAATCTTACATTTCTACGTTAATTGTCAACTAATCACTGGAGGAATCATGTATATTACTGTGAACTGCACAATAAGAACTTCCACTTCACAGGCAGAAAATGAACTGACAACTATTTAGAGTTTAAAAAAATGATTATAACTAGTACTATTTTCTGCCAATTTATAGACACGATGAATCAGTTATTATATTGATTATAGGGCTGGGTGATGTGGGAAATCAGTTGACATCGATATATATTACGATATAAATCAAATCACTATTTCTGTCGAACGAGGTTCCTTTGTCGACTATTTGATGCATCAGTTAAATGAGTTGTTAAACTTTGTTAGCCTCCTCACAGTTCACACACTTTTTGTGCTGTCTGTCAAAACACAGGTGGAATGAGTTTGTCTTATATGTCTACTGAGGAAAAGTTGTATCGGACACATACCTGTTTGGTTTGTCAGGTGAGAGCTGGTGTTTGTGTCCAGGCTGCAGCAGCTGAACCAGTAAACCTGGAAAACACAAGTTTAATAAAGAACAGTTGAGCCTCAGTCACAGAAAGAAACACAGTGTGACCCACGCGATATAAACAAGTGATAATAGTCGTTGAGTCTTTCCATATGTCCACAACGGAGAGTTTCTCACACCAATGCTAACCGATAACATTGACGCTAAGGCTAGCGGCTAACTGCTAGATTTACCTTCGTGCCGCAGGTGTTCAGCGTTCAGTCTCACTCGTGTTCGACAAAAAAGCAGCTCCAGTGTTTGTTTTAGCATTCAGACCTGTTCAGTGACGAGAAAAACGGCCCCAAAGTTTGTTTTAGCACCCGACCTCTTCTCGGTGACCAGGTTTTCTCTCAGTACTGGCGAACAGATGCAACGGTTGAAACGTGGTGTAAATTTTCGTACTTCCTTTCTCTGCGCTCCTCCCAGTAGATCATAGCCAATGACGATACACGTCAGCTAACGTTCGCAAAAAAACTAGAGGACAGTACTATGTTTGACCACTAGTTGGTTTAAAGGCTGTGTGTAAGCTTCCTTCAGAGCCCCAGCCTCTGGTGGTGTAGTGGGACAAGCGTTGCGCTGCAACGTGAGAAGCGGCTCCTCCGGGAGCTGGTTCGCGTCCCGCAGCCGCCAGCAGACTGGGGTGAAGAGCCGACTGGGCGAAGTGGACCTCACGGTGCGATGGAGCAACGGGGGGGTTGGGTGGGGTTCTTCCCACCCGGCGCTTCAGAGAGGTGAAAGCAAGGGGTTATGAAAGACTAAAAAAGGAAGAGCTGAAATTTTAGAAAAAAAAAGAATAAGAGAAGACCACCTATACTACTAAACTAAACCTTAAAAAGTCCAGCTGCTTGGCTTTATCACGTTATCTCTCGTTCGTTTGGTTTGGTTTAAAGCTTCTCCATGTTAAACACCAAATGCGAACGCTCTATGGTCGCTATGCTATCATACACCAGATGCTAACGTATGCTGATTAGCTCACACCGAATAAGACCACGGGTTCGACTCGAAAGTAACTTTTGCAAGTGAATAATGACAAGAGGAAGCTGTGGCAGACAAACGTACTTACAGGCTCTGACGTCTGGTTCGAGGACCTCCAGTGCGGGTGACAGCAGGTGGTTCTCCGCCCCCGGCGTTCCAGAGACCTGTATGTAGGGTTTAATGACTTTTGGTTGAAATGTTTCAGGCTCACACCAATCACAAGCCAACAAGCTATTACTCAATTGCAGCTATTATATTCATCCCTCAAAAAACAAGAAGAAAGGAAATGGCACTGGGAATGAGAAACTGTGTGAAATATCACCAAAGATGAAATATGTGATTTATGTGTTTCTGTGATTACTGCGATTAACAACAACACTCTGGCGGGCCGAGGCTGTCGGCTACCTGATTAACTGGAGGGGAACACAGAAATGAGGGGGTGCGAACTCACAGCTCACACATCGATTATAATCAGGGAAGGGCTGAGGAGCGGAGGGGAAGTGTTTGTTGTGGAGAGACAAGAAGAACATAGGATAGGCCCCCAGACATAGCATATGCAGATTCGCTTAAATACCTCCCTCCCTCCCTACAACCATGTCATCTCCACTAGATAACTGCTGGTGGTGATTTACCCATTAATCTTGAAACAATTTGAACTTCCTTCCTGTGCTGAATGAATTAAGCTCCAGATCCATCACGAGCTCCTTGGCCTTGAGGCAGATGGAGAAGATTGGTCTTAAACTACAAAATAATCACTGCAGCGTTCTCCACACTGCCGCACGGTTCCTCTTTAATAATGCTTATACAATAGAGAACACATTATGGGTATTTTATAGTCATCATTAAAGTAATTCAGCTCTAACCCAGAGGTCCCTAGGAAACCTGATAATAATGACTTTTTTGAAATTTCTTTTACTTACAAACCATTAAAGGAATAGTTCATTCGGTTTCACATGAGAAGGTGAAGATAGGCTGAGGATGTGTCTTGGTGCCCGGTACAACAGAGATCCTGTAGAGTCCATGCCTCGTCCATACTCGAGCTGTAGCCAACACACAAAGGACTAACGGTGTGTTTAGTTTAGCTCATAAACATTATCACATTTCAGATGAAAAGTTGAGAAAGTTGAATGTGAATGAAATGAACCTCACTCATATCCAGAAGCCTGCAGATGTTCCCTTCAGGTGGTGTTGGTGCTTAAGAGACTAGGAGGAGGAGGTGGTGTACACACTTGGTCAACTTGGATTCTTATTTCTACCACAGTGGGAGGCTATTGGCAATGCTGCAGGCTCAGAAAGCTGCAGTCTTTAGTGTCATCTGAAGTATGATTCTTTCCAAAGAAGCTCTCATAAATAAATCAGTGGCTAAAGACACAAAAAGGAATGAAATTAAATCACTCAACAGTCCCACACCAGGAGTTTATGAAGTCCTCTGTGGATAACTGGCTGAAACCTTTATTTCCAGGATACAGAGATAGGCATAGACAGGCAGTAAAAATTTTCAGGATGAATAAATTGTAATTAGTCTCCTTGTGTGATCACAGCAAACTGTGTTAGTGGAACATCTAGATCCTGTGTACCTAAAAAAAAAGGACAGAAATGTAAGCAGCCTGGCAGACAGACAGTGAAGCAAACACACAAGACAGACAGAAAGTTGATAGAGTCTTAAGGCTTAAGAAACTTTCAGTTGGAGTATAATTCATTCATGCTTAACTCTCAGACCAGAATCTTTCACGGTTAGGTGGAGTGATGGAGGAAAAAAACAACTCTGCCTCATCTCCATAAATGGGCTATTCTTTTGAGCTCTGCAGTGTGAATACATTTAGGGAAAAGCCAGCTCCCTCCTGAAGGATTTAATTTTTCTCGTGTTAGTGTTGTAGCTGCAATGATTTGCAAACCCCCCCCAACAACAACACCCATGAAGATAAACAGCTATGAGAGGGGTCAAAGCCAAGAAGGCAGGAGATCTGACAGCGAGATCATCAGCTTGATTCATCACTGTGGAAACGTCCTCATCTCACAGACAGAAAATTCCACTAATAGAGTTGAAACTGCAGGTGAAATGAGGCCTGACAGCTGCTACCATGATGGTGATGCTGTTTGAAGAGAATTAACATTATGATAAACGGGCAGCTCTTTGTGAATAGGTGCACATAGTAATGCACATGAAAGAAATATGACGACAGCTATACACATAAAAACTGAACCACAAACACATTTGAAGACATTTTTAGACCTAGAAAACTAAGAGGACTGCTGGGGATGGATCAGACAGACAAAAGGATTATTTCCAAGGTGTAATGCAGGATAGGAAATAAGAAATAAGGTGTGATTCCATTATCCATCCATTATCTGTGCTGCTTACCGCTTGGCTGGAGCCTATCCCAGCTGACATTGGCTGTGAGGCGGGGTACACCCTGAACAGGTCACCAGTTTATCACAGGGCTGACACATAGAGACAAACAACCACTCACACCAGTTAACGTAACCACAGGGAGAACATGCAACCTATGCACAGAAAAGCTAAAAAACCACACGCACACTCCCACATCCGTTTCACACACACAAGGTGGAGAGCCACAGTGTAAAACTAAATCTCTCATACAGGAATAAATTGAATATACAATTACACATCGAACATATGGGACAGTTACAAATAATGCAATGCCAGTAGCTAGTCACACGTTGAACAGATGGCTACAACATTCAGCGTAATTAAACCTCATATCCTCTTTGGATGTCTTTGTCACGAAATTCTTGTGTTTCACAGCCAGATGGTTAGAGATACTTAGAGCAAGATGGTTGGTAATAAACATAAAATACAAAGCACACGTACGCAATGTGCAAAATTTAACAGGCTGAAAGAAAAAACAAGAAGCTAAAGCTACACTTGTAATTGTCAACATATCAAGTTCATGATATCATATCTACTGTAAGAGCAATGACATGAAAAATGATCTCGAAAAATATGAGCCATGACCTCCCTTTTCACTGCAATTTTTTACAGTTTAACACTAAATGATAGAAATACTAGTGTGAACGCTGTAATTAAGTGAAGTTGGAATTTATTTTTTTCCAAACGAGTTGCATGAGCCATTTGAAACTTACAACTTTGGTGCTTTACAAGAGGTTCAAACTAAGCCTTATCAACTGTAGAGAAACTATCTTTTATATACAGGGATGACATCCACATTTTCAGACAGTCTTTCCTGGAGACATTCGAAGTGTTGAAACTAAATTGTTCACAAGAAAACGGTAAGAATGAAAGAGAAAGAGCTCGAGAACAAAGTTCAAACCCTGCTTACTTTATCACCTCTGCACAGCTGGCCAGTTACAGCGTGAAGTGGCTGTGAATGCTGGATTGTCGGTTTTCCAGAAAGTTACAGAAATTGTCTAAAGCTTTTTATACTTAAAAAAAAATGCTGCCTTTGGTTGTTTACACAGCAGCCTGTTCTGCTGTCCAGACTTTACAACTGTGTCATAGAACCACAAAACTAACTGTGATGGAGGTAAAGACGTGAAGAAGATTAAAGTGACGCGGTTGTCAGGTAAGTTCTGCTGAACAGTGCTGTCAGCAGCCCAGCAGGAGAGACACCCCATGGTGCAGGAGGATTTTATAACTGAGCTATGACCAAGAAGCCAACTTTATGTCTGCATGAGAAACAAGAACAAATCTTCGTATTGAAGAGCCAAATCCTAAAATTCTGAGTCAGGTACAAGCCTTTCCAGAAAGAATTGTGTCTTAAATTCATCATTGGATCATTTAGATCATTTCCATATTTGCCTAAATGATTTTGCTAAATGATTTTGTATATTAGGTGGATGTGTCAATAGGCCATTAAGTTGACTGTACTGTGAATCAGTATTCTTCCTCCCCTTGACCAATCAATGTCCTATCAGTGAAATGCAGCAGTAAAAATTATACAGCCAACAAGTGATATCAGCTCTCAGGGTTTTGTTCCCTAAGGGGAGGAAAAAGAACCAGAAAAAAGACATTACAGTTTAACACTAAATGATAAAAAATGGCATTTACTTCGAATGGGATTTCTTCCAGAGAGCGTGGTTTGCATAGTAACCAATTGACAGTAAAACAAGGCTTCTCACTGGATGCTTCTAAATGATTTGATCAAAGATGCATTGAAAACAAGCCGACAATGAAACGCTGTGCGGCAGACGAAAAAGAAAAGGAAAGCAGCGGGATGTAGGAGCTTTAAATCACATAGACGCTGCTTCATCCAAGAGCATTCAAACTGTTTGTGGATGCTCATTTATGAGGCTGTGAAAAGGCCCATACAGCCTGTTTATCTGACTGTCTCTTTTTATAAGAAAGCTGTGTACACATTTCAGGGGCATTTTTCTCCCACAGCACTGATATTAATATATATGGTCTGAGTTTGACTGAAGAGACATGACATGTAAAGTAGTCTGTCCACATATGGTGCTTCCATCTGGAGCTGTGATCTTGTGAACAGCTAGTGATGCACATACAATGTGCAAATAAAGGTCGTAGTAAGGTCCAGTAAATGCGCATTACAAAAAATATTTTCTCATTTATTATTGTGAGAAACATGTATCTTAATATTTCTCATTATTCTTTCAATATTCTACACTGCTCTCATTTTGCACACCCTGCAATTTTAAAGCCCCTATTTGCTCTGTTCATCTTTGGTCTAGTGCCAATCTATCACAGAAAACCCAATTTCGCTCCAGGAAACGTTCATATGATTTTTTTCTTACACAGTTTTTGGACGTGCAAAATGTTGCGTTGTGAAGACAGTTTCCTTAAAAAAAGTATCATGACCCTAATGTCATGCTTTGTTATTGCCTGACTGATCTCCCTCTTCAGGAGGACAGCCTGCACGTGTGAAGCTGTCAGACCATGATTTATCCAGATCTATTAAAAAACCCAATTATGAAGTCTGGGTTCATTTTAACTCTGACCTTTGTAACCCCAGCGTCTTAAAAAATGAGAGCAAGAAAGATGTTTCGCTCATCAGGTTGAAGGATGTTCTGCAGTCAGTATTTGCATAGGGGGTTTTCTCTTTGCAGTTTAACAATCACTAAATGCAAAACTATTGTTGTTATACGCACATTATAGAGACTTAGACTTCAGTGACAACCTGTGGAACAAATCATTTAAGCAAACTGAGCTTATTGACTCAAGACATTTACATACTGTATGGCTTGTTTAATAATAAAGTCAAATGTTTGTAAGTTCATACCACACCTTTAGCATGATACTCCTCAGAGGTAAAAGGCACAAAAACATTTGCACAGTGAAATAAAGGCTCGGGCATGTGACTTGTCAGGTGTGAATAGCACAACAGACTGAGAGCAGAGTCTTTGAAGGAATAGTTTGAAATTTTGAGAAATACAATCATTTGCTTTAGAGTTAGATGTGAAGATAGATACCACACACGCACACACACATTTCAGGGCTATATAAATAAAACTGAAGATTGAAACTGACGTATATTGAGTACTCTTTGTAGAAAGTTAGATATAAATTTAATGCACCGTGTCTCTGCATGCCCTTCGCGCTCTTTCTGATTGGACATTTGTCCCACGCTTGATTCCATTTGATTAAGCTGAGTTCAAATGGCTTCTGGCTACAGGGAGCAGAGGGAAAGATGGTTGGCGGAGGAGATTATACTGAGAGACCTCTTGACTCAAGTCTGTTGTCACAGTCTGCATGACTACCCAGAGCGATTCAGCAGAAGGTCATATATGAGCAATTTTATTTCTTAATTTTTAGGATAATCTCTGTTAATATTCTCATTTCAGTTCAATCCTATACAGTTTTAATTTTAAACACCTGAATATTACCCAGCCTGTTGGTCCACACTGAGCAGAGGAAGTCAGGGACACACTGAACACTGACCTTCCCTTCCTCATATCTAATGGTGGTTTATAAAAATGATTGGCCTACTTTTTAGCAGTTCAATCTGGCAGCACTGCACTTGGACAAGAAAGAGCCACAAGATAAAATGTGTTAATTATTTAGCTTCAGTGGTGCAGATTTTGTTGCTAGCAGACACAGCCTTATGCTAAGATAAGCTAACCAGCTCCTGGCTGCAGCCTTGTATTGGTATTAGTATTGATCTGCCCATTTCACTCTGGGCAAGAAAGCAAATAAGGATTCATTCTTGACCTTACAAACTAATCACTGATATTTTGCTTGGAAAGTTTCTTCAGTTTAGTCTGGCACATCTTAGTAGACTTTTGCTTGGCTTAGAAGCACTGTCAATGGTCGTAGATGTATTATGTATCTGAATTATAAATTTCTGTTTCATATACATTTCTGCACGTTGTCAGTATCATCATCAGAGTCACTGTCACTTTTGATGAATGGTTTCAGCTTCCAGCTTTGTTGTTTCTCAGTGGATGTTTTACAGACTCTTGCCAAAACTTAGCAGAATGTAGCTTTACTCACTGACTCCCACCTACAGAAAATAAACTCCTGTCTCAGTAAGTAACTGATTATTTCATTGAAGGTAACAAACAAGGGACAGGATCAAGTTTTGGGATTAATCAAGTGTGAATAAATAGGTGGCTCCTCCTCACTTTCAGTCCCTCGGGCCGTGTGCCTGTCAGGATGATTGACAGCAAGTCAAAACCTCTCTGCTGGATCAGTCAAAGAATGATGTTTCTCCCAGAGGAGTTAAATTATGTTTCATATTTCATGTGCCACTCTAAGAAAAGTGCCAAAATCTCATACTCAGTTAGACACAGTGCCATATTTGTGACATTTTACTACTCTACTTAAGTAGAAATGTAGGTGGGTAAAAATACTGGATTACTTGAAAAGACTAAACCTTATCAAACCATTTTAAATTAACAGCTTGGCAATCTACACACAAAATAAACTTGTATGTTCAGGTCACGTCAACTTGTTACTAAACTAACTGTAACCAACACAGCTGACTGGTAAATGCACAGGTGTAATTGAATTTTTATTGAAATTTCTTAATGAGATTCTGACATTCATGTTATTACTATTACTACTATTTAGCAAAATAAAAAATATTCTAAAGAATTGTAATTATTGGCACTGACAACGAGGAGAAATGCACCTTCAGCCATGTACCACAACTAAACTGACACAGTCCATGTTTGTGCAGCCAAAATGTAGGAGACATTAGTGGTGCTAAAAATATACTGTGATATCTCAGACCAGTGAAGTGATGGGTTTGACATTTTCTAAAAGCTCTTTACTTGGCTTCTTTGCTTGGCTACTTTTATTGGATCCAAAATACAAACTGTGGATGTAATGTCCTGATTTATGTTCCATCCGTACTCAGGGACCTTTATAGTGAGACAATGAAACTTCTGAGACAATACAAAATAACATAAAGAAGTTAAATTAAGCAATAAAACACAACCTTATTACCACATCCAGTATGTTTTTTATGTGTTTATGCTTTATGTTTTATTAGGTAATGTTAGCACACTTTAGTTAGATACTCTTGTATATTAGCACGTCACAGATTTCAGTGCTGTTTATCTGCTGTTTATCTGCAACAAAATGCCAGTGTTAGTGCTAGCTGTAGAGCAGATATTGTAGCAGATATTAACGGAGCAGTAGCTAGAAAATAGATCTAGGAATCTTTAGCGGTTAGCTCGCCAGCTACAACAGTTCGCCACGAATCCTGGTATATACTACTGCATTGTCACACTAGACTTAATAAGGTTGTAGCAGATAAAAGTGAGCAACAGCAGATTTTCTTTTGTGAGGAGGAATGTGTTAGTTCTTCATTAAATGTAACATGGTCTTGCTTTAAGAAAAAACTAAATACATAACAATATTGATTTCCCCAAAAATGCATGCACAGCAAAATCCATGAACATGCTTTTATTACTTTGTCTTTATCATTGAAGTCTGCAGCATCAGAGGACTTCAGTGTGCTCAGAGAGAAGCTCCTCTTTCTGTTTGTGTCGAACTTAATCAACACCTAATCCTGCTGCTTTGATGTCACCCTGAAGGGCACATTCATCTCTGAGAAAAAGTAAGCAATCTTGACCCAAGGGGCTGCATTAGACTTGCTCTGAGAAAGCCTCTTGAAGCTGTGAGGCGCTGAGTCGCTGTGCTGAAGTGCTGTCTGTATGTATTTGTATGTAACAGCCAAAACTCACGTCATATTAGTCTGATTTCTAGTTTAAAAGTATGTTCACCTTTTCTTACTGTCTTTCTTTATTCCGTGATCACACATACACATTTTCTCACATTACCGAGCCAAAGCAGTATCCCCTGACTGCCCCTGTTGGCACTCTATCAGTGATCTGAGCCAGCGGCAGGCAGCCTCGTGCCACCATGCCATGTGGCGTGGCCTCGGAAATCACCATTTTCATAATGAGGTGTCAGCAAGGATGACAGATGATGTCTCTCCTCTCCTCCTCAGTTTGGACTCCAAGGTGCAGAACCTTGGCAAACAGAGCCAGAAGGAAATCAGAAAGCAGAGGAAATGTGGGAGATGGTGGGCAGCCTGGCTGAGTCGCATGTTTTTCTAGCTCTCCCGTTAATAGAGACATCAGCTGTGACGCAAGCACGGACTGCCACAGTCCCAAATATTACTGCCAGGATCAGCCTGATCTGCTGATTTCCTTGGTCTTAATAATCTGATTCCCACTGAGTCATTGGCGTTGATCAACGCCCTGAAATTCTATTACACTTATTTTGTGCTATGGGCCTGAAGAATTGTATTTACTGCCACTTTAACTGTTAACTGTGGATTAGGTTGCTCCTGCCTGCACTGGCTTGTTGCCTTTGTTTGCATCACTACACTCTCTAAATGTCACTATGGTTCCACGTATGTTTTAGCTACAGGTGCTTGTTGCATATACAGATCTCTGTTTAGAAAACAGGGCTTGGGCTTCACTGGTACTTCATTATGGAATGAAAAAATACACACTAAAAATCCATGAATTGCAGTTCCCTTATGTATAATCAGATGTAGCCACCTCAACACATGACATCATTAAAACAAATATCACACTGCAGTGCTCCCGACACTAATTATGACCTTACTTTCATTATGATAATCGAAATGAGGCAAGACTTAATCAAATTAGAAACCAATCAACAATATGTACGTAGACCTGAGGTGTTCCCAATGTGAACTCTGCAGGAGCTGTTGTTGTTTGTTGTGTGCTCAGGCAGACTTGTAATAGAGTTGGGTGCGCAGCTGCATTCAGTAATTATTTTATCCAGTCGGGTATTCCTAATTACAAAATGGTCCTGATGTCAGGACTGGATGAAATTAGCTTTACCTCCATTACACTGAAAAGCTCACATTTTAGTTTGGGAATCATATACAAGACACCTCTGTACCTTACATAAGGATTATTTGTATGAACAAATTAAACAGGAGTTCATTTTACAGATGAGACCACTGGTGTGCTCCTTGTTGTCGCTGTAATGATTACTGGTACTGTAATGATTGAGTTAATGAAGACCATGATGATGACACTCATTATCAGTTATTGAGAAAATAGTCCCTTAATGCTGTGCAGCTACAATACCATAAGCTATCAGTCTGTCATGGGTATTGATTTATTTGTCAGCGCCTATGAAATCTTTCCTTGAGGGTTGTTTATATTGTAGCGAGAGGTTTCTTACTGTTGCTTCATCTGTTACTGACTGAGCTTTACTGACTGAGTCCCCAGTGACTGTGGTTCACATTAAAAATAAATCACATCTGACTTGATCCAGTATCAGCTGGATATATTTTTATATATTTGAGATATAGAACGTATAGATCTTATAATGAGCGCACCAGACTCTATCTGTTTGGATACCGAGTATATATTTTAGTGTACAGGCTCATTCATGCCAAAAATTGGCACAGCAAAAATCAGCAGTGCATTACTTGTGAAACAGGCTTTGCTAGAGGAATGGACTGTGTCCGAAATCCCTCTCCTCGCTAACTACTCTTTATGCAATGTGCCATTTGTTAGGACAGTAAAATGGTGGACAGCACCATGTGGTAAATAAGGAGTAATTTAGGACACAGGTGGTAAACTGCATCGGACAAGCTATTGGCTAACCACCATAGGAAATTGGAAACATGCTAGTGTAATTTACTGTCAGTTGAAACCTCATAATGTGTTGGCTAAAGGTAAAATAAGTTAAAACTGTTACCTAAAAAGACTTATTTGTAGGTGACTTCTGTCTCATAACTGTCTAACAATTATATCATATACTACTGTGAAAGAGTTTATACTCCAGCAGAGGGTTGAATACAGCTAATAAGCTTCTTCCATCTCCATCTCTCCATTTCCCTCAAAGGTCAGCACTGTCAAGACAGTTTGCTGTTGGGCAATGGTGCAAGAGTCTATAAAAAGTCGAACTTGACATGAAAATTTCAAACACAGTGGTTTGACCTTGCCCCCCCCAGCACAACCACCAATTGCTAAAGATTATAAATAATAGTCTGATGTTGCTAGGCCTTAAATCTGGTTTGTTTTTTTTCTCTGTTGTATATGAATCTAGGTAATATAATCAGAAAATGACATGCCTCATCTTTGGATCCACTGTCGTCATGTAACCCAGATAAACTACACTGGCTTCACTGCTCGTGGAGCTCATAAAGAGTCAAAAGAAACGCAGCTTGGTTATAAACTGCAGTTTTAATTAGACAGCAGAATGATGATATTTCTTATGGCAAAGTCTGGGTGACAGCGGGGGAATATTACACCCTGAGAGCTCCTCACATTAAGTATGTTTTATCTTCTTCCCTTCTTCTGCCCCACAGTGCAACACTTGAATCCATTTTCCCTCTGAGTAAAACTTCAAAGTCCTTTTGAGGCTGCTTATGTTACATGTGTTTTCCAAAATGTTCATGTGAGGGGAATAAAAATCTCTTGCATATATATGTATAATGGCAGATAATGGCAGTAATTTTCAGTCTTTCAAGTTAATGCTGAATTTCATTGGGTTCCCATGCCTGTCACTGCTTTTGAGACCTAAGCCTGAGGCACCGATTTCAGAAATAGATTTCCTCCAGAAGACATCCCCCATCTGCTCGACAGAGTCTCGTGACGATTGTGCTTAAAGTGTGATTCTCAAAGATACAATGTAAGGTTGAGCTGTCTTTTGCTGCTCGGCTTAAATTGACTCAAACACATTTTGAACCGACACATAAAGAAGGAGAACTGCACCGTGCCAAAGATGAGAGCAGAAACCTGTTATACTGACACTTCTTCACACTTCTCTCTGGTGCAGGAAATTAATGCACAACACTTGCCAAGCACAGCAAGCTGTTGGTCCTGGCTTGGAGATGGTCAGGACAGACAACACAAACGCCAAATGAAGAAGATAGTGAAGTCCAATCCCATTACTATCAGCTCCCATAACACAGGCCAAGTGATTACTTTCTGCAGTAAAATGCAACCCTGTGCCAATCCCATCAGCAGGCAGAAAATTACTGGGAGAGGAGATTCCCACAAGTTGTCACACTTGGAGTCCATGTCTAGTCCTCGAGAAAATTTGATCAAATTAATTAGAGTGGTCTATCTATCTGTCTAGGGCTATCTGTCCTACTTATATAAACATTTGTATGCAACTATACCCATATATGCCATACATGCCACACAGACTTTCATTCCCATGTACTCCAAGCCATATGCTCCACATTTTAGCTTTAAATGTAACCACCCCCTTACTGTTTTTCACAGTGTCAAACCAAACAGGGCAGCCCGTGTGTTTTTATAAGCAATATGTCAGATTTTGTACCGTGGAGACTGTTCTTTTCATTTCGGTTACTTAGCAACTAAATAGCATATCACACAAATAAAAACCTCAGCCCTTCACCGCTGAGAAAAACTTTAAAAAACAGAAGGACATAGCAGTGATTGCCACAATAAATCTGTCTCCCCCCCCCGGCCGACACATTCAAGGTAGGAGTGTTGACCTTAAGGTGCTCATCCCACGACGACCCATTAGCAGTGTTAGTACATCCTTCACCAAGGTGCCGGATGAGAATGACAACTGGGTTGTTGTAGCTTCATTTTGAATGCCGTTCAGGCTAAGGTCAATTGAGTTAACTTGAATGAAGGAAAGTTTTTTTTCTAACAAACCCCTGTGGGGTAGGTCTGCCAGTGGAAATCCAAAAGCAGTATTTAGTTTTGTGCTATTTGCTTTAATGTATGACTTCCGTGTGGTTCTCCTAAGAGGAAATAGAGCAAACAGCACCAATATGGTAACTAGTGTAGCATTCATTTCATCCCAGGATAAAGCTCCAGTGAAAGGATCTTGGTTGGAGATTACACATTAAAATCAAGAAAATCTGTCCTTACCCTCTCTGACCTTTACCATACACCTTCCACTCTTTAGATCTGTATCACTCAAAACATAAATTGAAAAGCTGTCATTATATCTGCATTAGCCTTCCTGCACACTGTGAGTTTGAGGCACCTTTCAACATCGCCCTGTGTTTTCCTCACATTGGAAGGTGTATGAAATTCACATTTTAAAAAAAAGAATAATAATTCCTGCCCTGAAGGCTTTTACAGCTCACATTGGCTTCCTTTTACAAAGGCACTTCATGTGTTCAGCTGAAAATATCTATATACGCTCTAGCCTTGTGAAATGGGAAACATTACTTAAATGCTGCATTGAATCAGCAAAGTCCAGAGCAACACATGGATTTCTTGTATAATACGGGATGAAATGTAAAAGGGAGTTGCATCTGTAAAGCTTTCTTTTTTTCCTTTAGGCTGTTTGGATATGGAGATCCTGCTGCTTTGGTAACACTGTATGTTCTTTTGGGTCTCAAATGACAGACTGCTGTGTACATAAAGGGCATATCATAGCTTTAACCTGCTGGTCAGGCCTGTTTCACGACAAAGGCATGCATTCCCCCTGTTTTGTGTCGCTAGCTGCGGAGAAGGAACATCAGGGGATGAAGACAAATGTGTTGGGGGGGGGGGCAAATCATTAGGAATACCTAGTAAGGTTAGAAAGAAGATAAATGGGCTGTCTGTGTTTCTCTGTTGGGGGGTGGTGGTGGGTGGGGAAGGGTGCAACAGAGAAGCCGTGTCCATTTACTAGACTCTCCGCTGCTGACTTCCGTTACTGAACCCTGTGGCGGAAGGCAGTCATGACAAATGGTGTTGGAATCAGTAGGCTAATAGCATCCACAACACAGCATGGGCACATGCAGCACGCAGGGCCACACATTGTTGGCTGGGATTACAGATGAGTTGACAACAGTGTGGAACTCTGCAGCCTTACAGGTGTTGAATAGCTGAGTAACACAGTCTGAGACATTAGGATGCATCGGTGGACTGTCAGTTTCTTGCAATCAATGAAAATGTGAATTCCACTTTGTAGTCAGAAAGCTGCTACGGTCAGAAAAAAGTTGGTATTTCAAAGGACGCCAAATCAGCTTGATAGCATGTCTGTGTCCTGGGTTATTGTTGTAATAATGGGCTAAAGGGGACGAAGGGATGTGGACTGCATCATGTTGATGCTCGTCGGGCCCGTGTCAAAAGCAATTCATGAGCACTGCTGAAATGAATACTACAACGAACGAGAAGACGGGCTGTCGTATTGCAAATTTAGTGAAAGCTTCCTCCAAAAATGGACAGCAGCTGTAAACACAGCACCCTATAAAGTTCATGTGGCAAACTTGTTAGCAAACAAACTTTTTCCCCAAAAACTGCTGCGGCTGCAAAGAGAGTGAACCAAAAAGCCAAAGTCACGCACTGTAAAAACCACAACAATGAGCTGAAAGATGCTAAAATGCTTTGTAGAGCTCAGGGAGACTGTAGAAACACATGATAACTCTCTGTGGGTAAAATTGTCATTTGATGACAAATGAGTGATGGCTATATGCTCACTGTCACACTGTCCAGGCTTACTGAGACAATCGAGTAGAACAGAGTCATGCACTTTACCTACTATGACAAGTGAAAATGTCTCCTGACACCTCTATACCTGCTTTTGATGGATTTTAAAGTTACACTGAAAGCTGGAAACACTGTTACAAATGTGCCTCCACTCTTATACACAGTAAAAATTTGTGGATCTCCTGGTTTCATGTTTTTAAATTCCACATAATATTAGGATGGAAACTGGAAACACTCCAGGAGAAATCTGAGTCAGCTCTTTCAAATAGCAGAATAAAACAGAACTAATAATTGAACATTACTATCTAAGGTCGACAGGCAATGAATAATAACCTCTCCTTCAAAATCAATAGACTTTAATAACCTTATTTAATATTGCCAAAAAGAAAAGATGTATTAAATGTTTAGAATTCCTCATAGAGCAGAAAGCAGCTGTTAAAGGATATTATTACAACGGTAAACAGCACAGCTATATCATTAATATTCAGGAAACATCATATTTCACTGTGTAAAATATTTTAAAAGCCTTCATGGACTTTTTTCTCAGGCAGTGCAAACGAGAAAAAAACAAATACATTCCTGTTTTTACACAGGGCACGATCCACGTCTCTGAAGAAGAATAGCTTGAAGAAAAAAAAAAAAGGTGCATTTTCTCAGTTTTCTGGTCCAAGACGACAGATTAAAGTTGTGGCCGGGTGTGTTGCTATGGCGATGACTCCTGAGCATTCAGCCTCTTCCTCATCCCGGTCCGTGAAATGTGAGTTTGAACTTCCTGAGGGCTCCCTCCTCCCTCGAGGACTTTGATTCATACCAGAGTGTATTCGCTGGGGACGCTGACTTGCCATTGTTTGTTGCTATTTTATTATTCATCGCCCTTTTTCATGTTTGAGTGCTGAATACTTATTCACAGTCCAGCTCTTCTCTGCTTGAGGTGAGAAAGTATTGCAAACTTCAGTGGAGAGCTGCTAATCCAAAGGCAGATTTATCATTTAGTAAATTTTATATCAGAGGAAGAAGTCATCACAGATGCTCTCACGTTTTTCCCCAGTATTTATTTTTTGTTAAATAATGGACATTTGGCATGAAAAATACTGCACGTATAGCCAGTAACCATGAACCAAACCACGAATAACAAGACCGCATCATAGTAACTATATCATACAGGAGATACAGTGAAAGCAAAACATCACAAACACCAATAACCTCACATTTAAAACCTCTCACAGATGTGAGCCCCGGTTCAACTAATAGACAGATACACATTATATATTATTACAATGTCGAACAAGCAGGCACCAGATGTGGCTAAATGAAAAAAGAATTAAGCAGACCTGGAGACTGCTTTGGTAAACATTGATCGCATTTAGACGCACAAACACGGGACAGCCTCACAATCAGAGAAGGATTTCCAATGGTAATAAGAGATAAATATGGGATTTCATCACCTCATCTCTGCGCCTGCTCTTCACCTCAGCGTTTCTCACTTTGTTTAGTCGCAGGGTTTTTTCCTTGAAGCTGAGACTTTAACTTGACATACACGTTAACACTCATACCAGATACTTCCTGGGAAGGTGTTGAGAAGCATCTTGAAAAGAACAACTCGTCTACTCCAACATTTGAGAAGGAAGAGGAGCAGAGAAAGCTACCGTATTCCCTTTTTTACAAGACATGTAAGGCTGAATGAACATGAAGAGGAACAGATGAGAGCAGATTCTTTGACAGCTCACATAAACTTGGTTTCTTGGTAATGCTCAGGTGCAGAAGCTGAAGGCCAAAACTAAATATTTCATTCTGTGCCTGAGGCAAAACTACAAAAATCAGTCTTTGCAATTACGAATTATTCTGCAAAGGAACAAAATAAAAACTCCAGCAGGGGCACATTTTACTCGCAGCCATCCTCCAGGTAGCCATTATAAATAATTGAGAAACAACTTCTTGTAATTTACTTGTGAGCGCTTTGTCAGTGCTACTGGCTGAAAATCTTATAACTCCCAGCTGTCAACTTTTCAGGAACTAAGAAAAGCAGCTCTGTTTGTAGCATTTTTAACTCAAGGTGAACAGAGCTTCTTTGGAGCATGCAATCCCTCAATTAAAAGGAAAACATGAAAATCCTCCAAATGAGAGCTAAACTAAGGGCAAAATCATAACGAGCAGCTTAAACAGAACATTATCTGCCCAAACTGTTTGTTGGTGCTTGTAGAAACCATTAAATAAGCAGTAATGGTTTGATATATAACTTGAAAAAGTGACGAGCGTGACACAAACCGCACGCCTGTTTTTTTTTAAGCGAGCACAAATGAATCATCACAGATACGAGGAGGTTTGTGTTTCACTGCCAGAAAAGTGACATTCATGAAAGATGACACTGCAGTTTATATTTTGTGCTTGTCACTTCTTTTGTGTCCAGAGACGATCAAAATTTGCTCCACATGTCATGTGCGGAGCTAAAGAGGCAAATGAGGTTTGCTGTTTGTTCCTCCTTGTGTGCTGCCTCAAGCACCTAATGGGATTCTTGTTGAGGGAGGTACAGATAAGAGAGAAACCAACTGTGTGCACGGTCCCATAACTCAGCCTCATTTCAGTTTCAATTTGCATCAGGTATTATTCTGGGGACAGGGTCAGAATGAGATTACTCACCCCTGGAGGAGCATTTTTACCTTGTTTTTAGGAGTCTGTAAACTTACTGCGTTACGGTAGAAATCTATTTTTTTTTGTTAGCCTGCTGTTTGTTTTAGGAGACATCAGCAGTTACTGAGCAGGCCCTTGCAGTAGTGGAAGTACTCTATATAGCCTTCAAAGAATAGCTGGGACATTTTGGGAAATTCCCTTATTTGCTTTTTTTAAATCAAGAGTTAAATGAGAAGACACGGTGCCCAAGTATGTACACTACATATGAAGCTAAGCTTAGTTTGACTGGAAGCAAGAGGAAACAGGTAGCCTGACTGTTCAAAGAAAAAAATAAATAAATAAAGCCCACACATAGCCATCAGTAAGACCATAATAGTTTCTACATTTCTGGTAAAAACAAAGAAGATATCATGTGTTAATTAGTGAACTTTAGGACAGAGCCAAGCTAGTGATTTTCCCCAGCCTTCCAGCTAAGCTAAGCTAAGCTAAGTTGAGCTGTATTTCCATATTTAGCAACAGACATGATGTGCAAGTCTCTGCAACAAAGCAAATAAACACATCTACCAAAATGATTTTAAAAACCAATCCCAACCTCTTAAAAACCCACAGTTTATTCAGATTTCAGTTCTGTATTAACTGTCAAACATTACACCTACACGTTTGGCTGATCACTGCACTCACTGAACTGATACCAAAATTATCTGTCTGTCTCTGTCTCTGACAAATCTATCTATAGGAGGATAACATTTTAGTGTTGACATAACAATGCAAAATAACTAGCATATCCCTAAGTGAGGAAATGAGAACTTGCATTTATTTCCAGTGTGCTGAGTAAAAACTAGCTTAGCTTGACTCTGTAAGTATGAAAATAAGAAAAGTAGCAGCTCTAAGACTGTGTGGTTTGCTTATTTTAATAATGCATATCTAAACCTGCTGGCCTGCTGAGGTGAATAGCAAAACAGATATAAAATTCAACAAAAACAGTACATTTTCCAGAGCAAATCTCCCTGGGCTGCTTTTACCATAACCATAGCACTGTTCATTCATAATGCACATGACCGGAAACTGTAACTCTACTGGCCACGGAATAAAAAACTAATACCAAGTCAGGATTAAGAGGTTTATGTTCATTATTCTTTATCAGCTATGGTCATTTAGCATACTTAACAGCTTGGGTTTCTTTAAGCTATAGGCTCCAATGTCATATTGTGCACAAAATATTAAGAATAAATACTAATTTGATGGAAGCTAAAAGGATGCACAGACAGTCAAATAAATCCTAAATGAATTCACAGGTTCTCCAGTGCACCAAGTGCTGGCAAAGACATGGAAATCACTCATTGTCTCCTGCCTTAATTACAAAAGCACACACAGAGTGGAAGCCGCCAGACCAAGTGTTTATAAGGAAAGCTCTGTTGGGGATTTTTGTGTGCCAATTGTCTGTCTGCGATCCGAACTCGATGCCACCTCTGCCACCACCTGTAAACTGCTCTTGGACAGTGCTTGTGCTTGCAAATCTCTGCTGTCACCCACACGCTATTGTCATTCATGTATTCATACGCCTCTGCACTGAACAGGATAAAAGAGTGGGGTGGGGGGGGGCCTGCCAGGATGGGGAGTGCTGGTTGATGGGAGGACATGAAAAAGAGGACCAAACTCAAACTTGAAAGTGTTAGGAGATAACAGCACTAAGCTGTCAGCGTATACTGCATGTAGGACAGAAATATTACATCACACTGCTTAACACAAATCCACCTACTTTTGTGCTGCAGAGACCAACTGATAAAATTTGGTCTATGACATATCTTAATGGGGTGTTAAACTATTCAATGTAACACTACCACATCCATATTTTGGTATAAGTAGTTGAATTCATTATGATTTCCATGGGAATTTGTTAATGAAGATTATGTCCTGTTATCAAGATAATATCTATCAATGGAAGGAGTTAACCTGCCTACAGCTCTAACATTTTAAAAAATATCAAAAGATTGTAGGTATACTTCATCTTGTATGCATTTTTCAAGTGCAATTTAACACAAAAATTTGTGCATTTTTCAACTTGGACCCATTCTCAAAGCTGATGGGTCATGCTAACAGAACACTAGCTACCCTTGTTATCGACTCTTGGGAAATGTGACTCTGGCAAAACAACAAATATCAGGCCAAGCTGTGTAAATTTTACATTTCATATCAAGTGGACTGTTATGAGACACTTGACAGCTCATTTCAGCATGAACTGAACATTATAACTTTCATGATGAAGGATTTATTGGAGGACTGTTGTATGAGACTATTAGTTTTGGCTTGGTGTGCCGAACAAACATCAAACTGAGTGTATATGAAGAAAATAATTGTATATTATTATATTATTAAAATAATATAATAATATAACCGAGCTAGCTCTTTGGTTAGCTAGTTGTCCCCTATGCAGATAACTTCAGTAAGAAATCCATGGGGCAAGTTTGCTTTAGGTCAGACTCAAAGATGGTTAAAAAAGATTTATGTAACATTTAAGTTTTTCTAGAAAGCTTTAGGAATACATGAATATACTGTACGTTGTCTTGCCAGAGTCACGTTTCCCAAGTACAAAGATAGCATGACCCATAGTAAGAAATGCCACAGTTACAGCAACAGTTTCCACTCAAAGTCCAACATGTGGTTTGATACCACAACCTAACCTATCAACATAAAAACAACCTGAACAAGCTGCTGTGAATTTATGCTTCATTTGATCTAAATGTATGTTCTAGTTTTTATGCTGAACTAAGCTATCTGTTTCCTGGCTATAGCTAGGGCACTTTTATTATTTTTCCAATTAATTTTTTAACTAATTAATGTTACTTTGTACTTGTTTTTGCCCAACCATTTACTTGTCTGATTTTCTGCTTGTCCTTGTAGCGCACTTCGGGCTACATGCTTTGTGTAAATGTTCTTTATAAATCAAGTTTGTTCTTATTATAATTATCACAGGATTGAAGGGCTCAGATGGAGTGTGTGAGCGGAGACATTTGTTGACAGTCTAACAAAGGCAGAGCCGTGAGGTTTGCACTGCAGGAGAGGGTCCCTGAGAAACACCTCGTTAGTCTAAGCCTGGAAACGGGAGCTTTGTACTTAGGTAATGCTTAGAGTAATTGGCGGCACTGCAGCAGAAGGCAGAGAGTACATGAAAGACGCCACAGAGCCACAGAGATAATTGAGCAGAAAAGGTGTGTTTGACTAAAGCACTTTTCCCGTGCCACTGGTAGCGGGGGCAGACTGGAGCAACAAACAGGTGCTATCAGCCTTTCATGAATGGACTACGTGCTAATTCACACACTGATGCTAACGTTTGCATCAGTATTCAACATTTGCAGCAGCACTGACGGGAGGTTTAAGTTTAACTTAAGATTTTGACCACGCTTGTTTGAGGCCAGTTTGTTATATTACATGAGGGATCAACACACACACACACAATTGCCTGAATCTATGCACCAGACTTTCCTATTTATGTATGCCAGGATAAGGCTAAATTATAGTCTTCAGATGTTTATCTTTAAGAAGCTTCACCTGCTGTATCATCCTGAATCACAAAGTGGTTCTGCAAAACACCAGCCAACAGAATCATTCCAAGAAAAAAATCTTTTGGTTGCAGGAAATCTGCTTTACATATAAAAAATGAGGAAACAAAACACAATACAAGCAAAACACTATCTCACAGGTGAGCTAGAAGCTCTGCCTTTGATATATTTTGGTTTAAGAGGATGATTTCTGATTCCAGACCCAACATGTCCAAAGTCACTTAGTGAAGCCATCAATGAAATAATTCTGATGGCTGAGATACCCTCAATGAATGAAGATGACACAACATTAAACACAAAATGAGCTGAAATCCATACTGATTCATTACTGAGTTAAAGAGTTCTCACTGTTCAACAGTATGTCTGTTAGAAATGAACCTTTGGCACAGTCAGAACATAAAGACAGTAAGCACATGTACAGGATTCTTTCGCTCGTCCGTCTGAGCCAGTGAACAATTTAACATGACGAAGCCACACAAAGAGCGCAGGCACTTGATTTTCTCTTCAGGATGCAACAAAGCGGATACTGCCAGTGAAACAGAGGAAAACAAATCTCATCAAAACTGAAACGGCGTTTTCCCAGCCTCACATTCTGCAACCATGCACACAGAATTTGAACGAGACCTTTTAAAAAGACCTCATGAACGAGGGCAGGGAGATTACTCAGCGCATGACTCACAGCATATTAAGATGAAGAGTGAAAAACAGGAGATTGAAAAGAAAAAAAAAACTGATGGCGCGCAGAGTAACCCGACAGCCACTGATGTGACCACCCAACTCTCCCCCCAGGCTCAGCAGGTGCCGGTGGTGCTGACGGTGGTGTAGCTGAACTTGGACATGGAGGTGGCCATCGACGTGGCCATGGAGGTGGCGGCGATGCCATCTTCCCCCGCCTCCCTCCTCCTGCACCACCGGCACTGGCGGCACAGCCGGTTGCGGCAGCAGCAGGCGAAGGTGGACAGCAGGGCCTTGCGGAAGCGTGTGTTCATGAAGCAGTAAATGACGGGGTTGACGCAGGCGGAGGTGTAGGACAGCAGGTGGATGAAAGAGATGGGTGCACCTGAGAGGGCTTTGGAGGCTGACTTCATGTCAAAGGCTTTCCAGGTGTTGGCTGAGTACAGAGGCATCCAGCAGATGAAGAAGAGTGCTACGATCACCATCAGCATGCGGATGACTCGCCTCTTGGCCTGCAGCTTGGCCTCCGAGGTGTTACTGCGGGCGCGCTCGGTCTTGGCCTGGGTGGCGCCAGATGAGGCAGAGAGGGTGGGGAGCTCCACAGCGGAGGAGGGTTTTTTAGCCACCTGGATGTAGCAACCATCGTCGTCGTCACTCGACCCTACCAGAGCCCTGCCTACCCCGTTCTTTTGGCCTGTGGAGGGGTCAGGCCACAGTGTTAGTTTGGAGCAGGAAAGCCTATTTAACTTTATATATCACATTTAATTACAGGTAAAGTCAGTATGTTTTATGTTAAAGCATACACAGCAACCAACAGACAGCTCCTTCTACACAGAGACTATGCTATATCGCCCTTACACTGAACCAAACAAAGCCAGGGGAATGCTGCTCCAGTGTTTGATTTTAGTAGCATGCCAGCACTGCAGAATCTAAAGGCGTGACGTGTAACACAGCAGCCTCAGAATCGGTCGGTGTCTGTCCCATCGTGCCGCCTCTCGATTTGTCTCTGTGACTACCACTGCTGCCATACCTCTTATGCAGAACGGCGAGGCAGAATAACAGCACAACATTCCTGCCTTGAACAAGCTGTATAAAAGGGGCTAATACGAGGACACGGAGATGCTCATCCATCTAAAAATGATAGGATTTACAGGGTCATTTTGTCGTATGGATAAGGCACCGATAGAATATCAATGTTTGTTACTGGTAATTAGATGAAGGCACAGTAGAAGAAAACAAGACTGGTAAATAGGCATTTTAGAGGTGACAAGAAATTAATTATACTCTACTATACTTTAAATACTGTGTACCTACAGGGTACAGGACTGGAAACAAAACCATGTTAACAACCAACCCACATACCTTACTCTTACTGTTGAATGTAAAATTCACATTGTGGTTTTACTCAGACATTATTGCAGCGTGTAGGAGAAAATACGTATCCAGTATCACAGAGGGGAGTTTAATTACACCTACACTACAGAAATGTATGATCATGTCTTCTGCTTCTATAGTCTTGTTTTCTTCCACTGAAACCTACATGTAAGATCCAGTAGGGACTGCTCAGTATTTTATCCACACCTGATCTATATGATGAGATTACAGTGTAAATCCTGCACCGTATTATCAAGTGTTACTGATGTTTCCGTGATGCTGCTATGTGTGGGCGTCCACAGATTAAAAAGTAAACTAAGAATTCAGCCTTGTGGAACCCCTGAGAAAAGCTTAGTTTAAAAGCACTGACGGAAACATAGCATTTTCTGTCAGTGAGGTAGAAGGAAAACTAGTTATGAACAGGACCTGTTGGACCAAATGAATCTTTAAGTCTTCATGATAGACTGTATCAAAGGTATCATTAACAATGTGGGTGGAGCGGTAATTGTCCAGTTGTTTGAGAGTTTGAGATAAGATGTGAATTTCAGTATCACTGTAAAGTGCTCAAGGCTCCAACAGACTCACTGCCAAGGATGGGAGTTCATTATTTTTGCTTCATCACAAAGAAATAGTACACTATGTTTAGCAATAGATTAACAGTCACTGCTGAAGGCTATTTCAGATTGTCTCAACCTTGATGAATCACACACAAGACTGGACTCCATGGAAACTGGTGCTCCTTCTGCACACAGCACTTAGTATCCACCTAAAGGAAGCATATTTCTGCTATACTGTTCGAAGGCCATGGAGAAATTTCACGCCAGCATGAAAACAAGTAGAGTGGGCTTTGTGACAGCTGAGGAGAAGTGTATTTTTGGATGTAACAGGTGCAGAACCTGTAGGTAGCGGCAAAATATGTCATTCTCTGCTTGAGGCAAAACAAACAAATCTCCCTTTGTTATAATATTTCATGCAATATTTATTTGCTTGTATTGCCTGAGAATTTTGGTTTGTGCCTATTAGAAAGGGCATAACATTAAAACGAAAGCACTAAGGAATACATTCACCCAGGCGCGTATTTGAAATTTTCGTGTCATTCGTAGCAGCTGTCATATTTTAGGAATATTTTCCGCACTTCTGATAAATCCTGCTGTTTGTCTGTCTCTATATTGTAATTCACTGCAGCTTTGAACAGGTCTATAAAAAGTGAAAGAGGTATTTTCATCTCCAGTATGAGTTAAATCAATATGAACAAAAAGCCTTTTGCAGTTTGGATTGAACTTATGATGGATCTCACCTGTGGTCTCTCTGTTCTGGCCCAGCTCAAACTGAATGCCTCGGTAGAGCTCTCTGGAGATCAGACCGTAGGCTATAATCATCACCACTCCCGGGATGAAGAACAGCGTGAACAGCAGCAGCACATACCTGAAAAACAGCCAGAGTGGAAAGAGAGAGGCGTTAAAAAAATAAATAAAAAAAATACAGAGAAAGAGTAACAACTGAATCAGCTCAGCCAAACACGTCAGAATCTGCGACTTCTCGATGAAAACTATCTGAAAAACTTGTGAATAACAGACTGACTGTCTCTTCCCTCACACACCTCAATGCTCGTGTTGGGAGCTGTGCTAGAGGCCCTGCAGATGGCTGACCCCTCCCAACAGCCCTCTTTATCCCCATGCTGTCTGGCAAAAAGGTACAGCCGCATCCCGGGCCAGTTTTGCAGCCTCTCCCTGCAGTTTAACCCTCCACTACACTTGCTCCATCTCTTTTTGGAATATTTGCATTTACCACTCTGGGCAGTCCAGCTGATGCCATGTTTGTAATTATCTATACATTTACATATATAATGCTGCAATTTGCTGCTTTAAAATATATTTAATCAGATCATTACACTTTCACATCTACTGTATATACAGGTTTGTGCAGTGGTGGAAGAAGTATTCAGATCATTTACTTCAATAAAAGTAAAGTGAGTATTAGCTCCTGTCAGTATTATTCAATTATGCATTATACAACTGGATTACGAATAATGTTTTGTATGTAAAATCTTAATATGTAAAGTTAATGGTAACTATAGCTGTAAAATAAATGTAGAGGAGTAATGTGCAATATTGGGGACCAGCTGAAACAACCTGTAAACATGACACTGACATATACATGTAAACAAGCCTCTGTTTGCTTATTTACACATCTAGCAGATGTAGAACAACATTAGTGTTCATTTTGAGTCATGTTGCTGGTCACCTGATGAATCTAAGACCAAAATCCATTATTCAAAGCTGCTGACTGCTCCACTGTGTTCATCAGCTAACTGCTGTTTGTTTGCAGTTTGGTATCCGACAGGAAGCAAACAGTTGTTTTCTTTAGAGCTTTTTCAAAGAAAAACAGCTGTGGCTGAAAATGACACAGTGAGAATGAACCACAACATTAAAACTACAGGTCCAGAAACCAGAACAGTGAGCTGACACTCAGCCCTGATTACTCAACGAGTA
This sequence comes from Lates japonicus, assembly GCA_033238685.1. NCBI lineage: Eukaryota > Metazoa > Chordata > Actinopteri > Centropomidae > Lates > Lates japonicus. Next base: position 640,671 of record BRZM01000072.1, on the reverse strand, counting down.
ATGAACTCATAGCGTAGCTCGGGGGTTCTTTCACCTGAATGCTTTCCCATGGCTAATGTTAGCAAACTAGCTAAGAAGATGCAACATTAATGGGAGGTGGGATAATTCATCATAATTTGTCACTACAAACAAGCCCTTTCAAATTACACATTATTATTTGATCCTTTGTTGATGTAAAAATAACGAGTATAGCAGCTTTAACTTGCAGGTTAGAATTTCTGTCTGTTATTCTAACAAGCGAACGCAGATTGGAGAAAAGCCTACAAAGAATTTCACTTTTTTCAAACGTTATGTGCTGTCAAATTCATACAGTATCCAAACATGAGTACTAAGTCTCATAGTTTGCATACTGAGGAAGGTTAGTTAGACCAGTTGGATCAGTTAGCTGCTGCAGGTGTAACACTGCAACATGTCTATTCTCTTGAAGAGGAAAGGCTGTCAACACAACCTTATCAAACTGACCTGTTGACATATTGATAGTTTACACAGTAACACAGCGTGTATTGACACATGGTAACAGCAGCAGCCCATTTAGAAACAACATGACATACTATAGACAGCGCAACAGAAGAAGATGTAATTATGTTTTCAGGAGTCATTTGCTGTATGAAATCACATTTTACCAAACAAACACATGCTGTAATGTAACTATCAGAGGCGTTTGCTACTGCTTCGGGCTGTGTACTCTGTACTCTTATCATAAATGTTCCATTTTTTTCTCGCGCACAGAGAATAATGATAATGGCTCCCTCGAGTGCCTGGATTGATGGCACCTCAAAGAAAAAGTCGGGAACTGAATAAAGAGCAAAAAAACGGAACAAAAAGTTGACGGGGGGAATTTTTCAACCATGTCGAGAATTCAAAGGGCTAAGAACCTCTGTCAGTGTCTCACCAGCTCTATCGATCTACAGACACCACTCCTTCAACACTGTATAGTTTTGTTTGAGCTTGCAGTAAAAACACAACAAGAGTCTACTTATTGAGTAAAAACCTATTAAGGTGAAGGGCGAGGGCAATTATTCTAAAAGAGAAAACTAGAAAGAGTATGCAATGAATGAATAAGATAATGAAACTGTACAGATGTCACTTTGATCGTAATGAATCTTTACCATCTGCAGCCACACCGCCCTTTTTATCCACTGCAATCAGAGAATACTCGTCTTAACCACCAATGTCTGCGGTGCACATCAGTCAGCACATGAAAGCGACAGCAGAGAGGAAGAGACAGGGTTTCATTCATTCTCTGATATTCTAATGTCTTCCTGGGCGATCCTCTGAACTCGGCACAGCCCCTCTCTTTCACTTCTCGTTTACCAAAAAAAAAAAAGGCTTCAGTCGCAGCCTCTCATCAGCTGGCTGTTTGATACTGAAAATCTGTTAGACAAAAGCTGTCAGGAAGTGAACATGTAGGAGTGCGGGAACACACTTTAAAAAAAAAAAAAAAGGTGGTGGTGGCTCTGTGCCTCAAGGGGAAACCCAGATGGATAGAGCTGAAGCAGAGGGACAGATGAAAACAACATGATGAATATTCATGTGGAGCCCTCTTTTGACTGTTTCCACATCACCTAAATGATTATCAACCAGGAAAGGTGTGTTTGCTTCATATTAATCATCAAAGAAAATGAAATGCATATGTTACACATTTCTGCACTACAAACAGGACTACAAATAACATTAATGGGCAGATGTGGCCATCAGATCACTGTTTTCCTTTGCAGAGTTTTAATTTCTTCTTCTTTGATTTTTACGATTATTTACACAACTGAGAGCTGAGGGTCAATGGAGGAGGAAGGTCTTTTTAGTGCAAAGAGATAGTAACTTCCATTCTAAAAAGACTATACATTTGGGTGGTACCCTCTTGATTTGACCGCCTCAGACTAGAGGTCTTCACTGGTCTAATATGTTGGATCCAATCTGAAGCAGACCTTCGGAAAAATGAAAATTCCAAAATGGTGAAAAGAATTAGTTAAAACAGTTTTACATAAGCTACTGACTTCCTAAAATATTTTGAGGATGTACCACATGATCAGAGCTAATACTTCAGAGCACTGGAGACCTGTTGCAGTAAAACATGAACACTGTACAAACCAGCATGCAAGTAGGAATACTCACTGCAGGCAGAATATATAGCGAGGCTCTACTGGGGGCTGAACCTTGTTGTGATATCCTTCACTGAATCTACCAGCTGCTGCTTACGTGACCACCGTGGTTCATTTGCTTACACTCCTGTTGAGCAACAGTGAATATTTTGCCCTCAGTTTCGCCTCAGGCTACATCCAGTCTTCCTTGTCTTCCTGATGGAGATTGTTTGGGCCATATGCAGCCTGAGAGGAAGACTGCTTGCATTACTCTGGGTTGAAAAAAATCCTTTGTCATATTTTTATCTACGGTTAATATTCTTCTACAAGATGCAGGAATTGAGCATCAATCAAAGCATTTAAAACTCATGGTAAAGATATAAACACAACTTTATCTACCATAAAGTATTCCTAAGGTCCCTATCAAGGAAACTACACTACCATTATTCTGGTTTTATGGAAGACACAATAACACGCAATAACCAAACTCTAGATTTAGATTTTTAAATTACATATATACTATATATATATATATGAGATGTATGTTTTGTTATTAGAAAAGCTTATTTATCTGCTAAAATGCCCGAGGTTTGCTCCTGGAATGAAAGCTATCAAAAAACCTCACTTGTGCTCCTGTTCACTGACTGCACAGCGTTTTGATTGTGTGAACAGCAGTGTGGCAAAATAAATAAACTGTAGCCAGTGGTGCAAATATGCCAGCATCAGCGAGTGATGAGAGGCAGGACTGATTTTAGTTGCAAAAATACTTGTTGTGTGTCCGTTTCAGTGACATTTTGCAGGGAAAACTCTCCTCTGAAGTGCTGCCACTGATTCATTTAATTAGTTCTGAGGTTGAATAAAGCCTGTTTAATATTGATACTGATGAAATAGTACAGGTGTGCTGAGCTATTCTGATGTCAAATATATCTAAACTTCTTTAATAATGCAAAGATCAACTGTAGGGTAGGTGTGAACCGTAAGCTCTATAATGTAAATGATCATAAAATGTGATTCAGACATTAATGGGCTAAAATGAAAAGTCTACTAATATATGTACTATAGTAGAGAAATGTCAGACTGTCTGGGATGAGGAGGAGTCATAGACACTCCTGCATTATATACATGATCATAAAATGTCACATTATGTAGTATTTAGATTTGTCGCAGTAAGATTATTATCCCTCCAGAGTACCTAAGAGTTTTTTTGTCAATGCACACCATGCATGATCATAATTACAAAACTTAAAAATCATCAAATTTGTCTCTGACTTGACAAAATTGCTTCATTAACCAGTTTATGACTCTCTTATGAGTCTTGGTATCATTTGCTCATCCTCTCATCATCATCTCAGACTGATTTCAGTCTAAAATTGGATGCTTCAGTAACTCTATGCGCTGTTTCATTAGGTGCAAAAAAAGGTGCCATTTTCATACAGTGAGAGGTAGACGAAGGAGGTGTTATCTCCAAGTTTTAAGCCCTAATTTGAGTGTAATTTAAAAAAAAGACGGTCATGATGGGTGAGGATGAAACTGTGAATTAAAACTTGAAAGGTCCTCGTAGTCCGTGACACATCTGGACTTTTGACATCTGAGCCTTGCCTTTCTTCTTCCTCCACCTCCTCCTCTTCCTCCTCCTCCTCGCCCGAGTGGGCTAATTAACTGGTCTCCCACTGCTTCGTCTTTCCCAGTGAAGCTTGGGGAGTTTGAGAGACAGTTGGAGAAAACTGAATTCTTCAGAGAGTTTGACCACAAAAGGTTGTCAAGTGGAGAAATGTACAAGGTTCAGCTTCTTCTTTGTTTTAATTGTGCCATCCTGCAGGACCCAAACTTGTTTATGGACAAACCTTGGAAAATCCCTGAGTAATGTACCCCAAGATGCTCCAACATATCTGTAAATCCATGTACTTGGGGTGCTTTTTCCCAGCAAAGCAGTATTTATTGGTCCTCAGAGTGCATGTGGATGGATGGATGAGTTTCTTAATGCAGAGCAATCCAGACTGTAGCAGCGGTAATCATGTCCCTGCTGACCTTTCGCGAAAGCTTTACTCTTCCCTCCTCCTCAGTGTACAGTCAGGAGCCTAACAGCAATCATGTTAATTTAAAATGATGGTAAAATGGTTACATGCATCCTCGCAGCACCAATACTGAAGGCAGACACACTATTTACAGTTATCTGCGTCTAATGATGTGGTCTTTACTTTCTTTCTCAGCTCCTCCACCTTTTGGAGTGACCCCTGCTATGCTGGAAAATGGATCCATTTCCAACTATCTCTAATTAAGCCTCAACAGGGGCTGCCTGTTCACCTTTTTCCATCTTAAAAAACACTCCCACCTAATGACTTCACTCTTTTTTCAAACACCACCTCTGTAACCACCGCTACAGCCTCTGCTATTAAGCCCATGGGCTTAATAGTAAAGTGACAAGAATTTAAGAGCCCTCTGTTCGTCATTATCTATACTCTTTATCCCTCTCATCCTCGCTACACTCTAAACTCCCCTTATAGTTAAACATTTTGGGAAATTATACTTATTCACTGCCTGGGAATGAGATGAGATGCCATTAAACATGAAGCTAGAGCCAGGAGATGGTTAGCTTAGCATAAAAAACCTGAAAGCAGGTGCTGGCAAAAAAAAACAAGTTGTGTTTTTACAGTGACTTCCACAAGCCTCTGCCTCCAGTCTTTGTGCTAAGCTAAGCTAATCATCTCTGGGCTCTAGCTTCATCACTAGCTAACAGACCAAGGAGTGGCATTGATCTTTTCGTGGAGTGCTGCTGCATGTGGTCACCAGGGCTAATGTTAAGCTAACTGCTGATGGTCAGTAAATACCTCCAAAATGCAAGCCAGCTGCATATTAAAACATACTGTCTCCATTTCTGTTTCTACACATTAAATACTGTATATAAGCACTTTTGATGGAGCTGGGCTGAGTAACAAATAAATGTTGAGTAACTAGAAAAGTAATGTAATTACTTTTTTGATTACTAGTATGTAATAATAGATTGATTCCATTTTTCAGTTAACTTGCCCACTTCTGTTGCTGTCCAACTCTTGGCAAGAGAGCGAGAAAGTGCATTTCCCAAATGTCAGACCTGCTTCTTTTAAACTTAAGTGATGACTTGGGACAAACACACCAAGCACGGTATCAACTGTTGCTGAAGGTGAATTACTACTGTCCTTGAATATGAAAGATAACTACATCATTTACTGCTCTGAGAACAGTGAGGCACTTAAAAGTTCAAGAACATTTGAGACATTGCCAAAATGACCAAACCGGTATGCAGTCTAACTGCAGGCAATCAGTAGGAATTGGTCTGATTGCTTCAAAAAATGAAGCTACTGTCTGCTTGTCATGGTAATGCATATGTAAATTACACAATTACACCAAATGTAAATCAGACTTTCTGCACACATTTAGAAGCAAAGCCATGCAGATTGTATTCCCTTCACTAATTGACTCCATCCATTCATCTTTTACTCACTTATCCCTGTCGAGGTTGTGGAGGCACGTCTACCTAATTATTGTCATGAATATGAAATCTTTGAAAAGTTTTCAGACTTTGTGCAGTTTGCCCCTTCAGAATGGCAGCTGTCACTGCTGGAAAATAGCTAGCAGGCCTCATCACCTAACAAGTCATGCTGGTAAGACAGATGGTTTTTCCTTTTATCATTAAAATTAGATCAGACGAATGTTTGATGGTCTAATGAATGACTTGAGGATTTTTCTCTCCAGTTTTTTTTTTTTTTTTTACTTGTTTATTTTAGGTTGTATGTTTCCTTGTCAATAGAGCTCTAGTTAATGCTTCCTCTTGAGTAAAAACCTCTCAGTCCCACCAGAACTTACCAGGTCTGTTCAGCTTGCTGGCTGGGCCATAGCAGGCGACACATGTGGCCGACAGTACTGTTGGTCTTGGGGAAGGATCTGAGGTTGCTGAACACCGGGTATGGCACCATGATTAGCAGCGACACCACCCATGTGGCAGCGATGACACGGTAAGCGTGGGAACGGGTCTGCCACGCGCGGGACTTCAGGGGGTTACAGATGGCGCTGTATCTCTCGATGGCGATGGCCACGAGGCTGAAGGTGGAGATGCTGACAGAGATCCCTGCAGGGGAGAAAAGGTGAGTAAACATTTAGAGAGCTGGGTGAGGCAGAAGGAAAATGGCGGCTGGTTTGTTTGGGCGTTGTCATTGCTTCGATTGCCATAGTATGAGAAGGTATGACATCCCCTCCCTCACCAGTTAGCTTGTTATGTACAGTAAAGTAGGTGGTAGTATGCACCTGGGTAGTTTGTGATCCAATAATAAACACAAAGAAGAAGAAGCAAGTGGACCAAGGCACAGTTAATCCTGATCCATGCTCCGATACAGTACAGTGTCGATACTGATCAAACAAACTGGACTTTGGAGTCAAGTGTACTTCGGATCTGGGCCCTGATGTGAAAGCCCCCTTCATCAAGGTTTCCCAAACAAAGTGTCTCAACAACAACTGGGAAGATCACTATGAAATTCTGTATAGAAGATAATTACAGATAACATTGATGACTTATTGACCTGCCATCATCAAGCAAGAAAATAAACAAAATGGTCTGACTACGTTCATGCTCCCTAGAGGGTGAACTTTTTGCAATATGGGTACTCCATGGGGTTCCTCCTGGTGCAAAAACATCAACTGCTTCCTAATAAAAGCCACTCCATGTTGAGCACTTTCAGTGTGGAGCAGAAGGGGTGGTAACTTCACACAGCTGTGATAAGGCTGTAGGCGACTGCAGAGTAAACAGTGAGGCTGTTATCAATGAGATAGAATTAATACAGTTACAGTGGATTTCATACTGAATCATTTCCTCTGAAACCTTTGAAGTCAGTTCGAATCCTGCAGCAAAGGACTCAACCACAAACAAAAATGACTATTACTTGTGTAATGTCTAATGTAAAAATGAAAAGTTTTTGTGTTTGGTGGTTGATGTGCTCTCTGCGTTCTGTCAGTGATTGTCAGAGTGAAAAGACACATCACTGCCTGACTGTGAATGGACTGTGTGTTTTTGTAGTTAACAGAGTGGTGACTCAGCTAATCACCTCACATCAATTTAACAATCTCCCATTTAAACTTCTGATTTGTATCAGATCCTTAGTGAGTACAGTAGCTGGTGCAGTACAGTAGGCTTTAGCTGTTAATTGAATATGTCAGATAAGAACATTTCACATATTTTACTGCTCATCTCATTTTATTATTATTAGCATTTTATTATTATCAATTAGACTGCGACTAAAAACCATCTCTGCCGTCTCAGACAACAAAAGCTGATTAAACGTCTCTGAGTGAACATTATTTTAGCCTTTAGTTACTTGCAAATGTTGAGAGGTAAACCTAATAAGATCCAAGAAGGATTATGATTGGATAAGTGGAATCTATACTGGATTTGAATTAGATCAAACACTTTCACACTATTCAGTGCTAGAGGACTAGGCGTAATCAAACTGTTGGTGACTTTTGTGATTGTTACAGCTGCCAAGTCAAACCACTGACTTAGCTAATGGGTCAGGCTGAACTCAAACTCTCCAAACATGTACACAGTAGCACCTTTCATAAGATGCAGTACAAAATGTGTGTCATCTATATGGTGGCAGCACGAAATATAGCAGCCGCAATTATTTACAAAGACGACGACAAGCATGAACACACCCTTACAATACAGGAACCTCCTGGTTCACCTTAGGTGTCAGAAAATCTATTTGTCAAACAAACCACTCCATCGTCACAATGTCAGGCAGAATGAGAAGGCTAAAAGACATGCTTGATTAAAAGACCAGCTCCTCTCAAATGCACACCAGAACCTCTGTTATCCAAGGACACCGTCTCTGTGCGGTTCAACATGGGTCAAATTCCTTTGGAGACAATCCAAGGCCAAGCTGTATTTGAATGTATGAATATGCATAATCTGCAGAAAGGGAGCAAGCTGACTCTCCGCATGGCCTGTATACTGAGGGTGAGCCTGGGTGAGACAAATAGCATTAATAAACCCATACCTGCGTGTCACCAGCAGCTACAAAGGAGCCCCCCAGGAATAAATTCACTACACTGATCCTCTGTTGTTGCAAGCAGCAGCAACCATTCATTCTCATGTATTGTTTCACGACGGAAGAGCATATCCTGTCTAAACCATAGCTTAGCATTATCATTCAGTGGAGGAAGTCATTATGTATACTCCTATGAGCACGGTGCAATTCAATTTACAGGAACCATAATAAGTATTTGAGTGGTGGACCGCTCCATGTCTCGGTTGACAACAATTTATTCTCTTCCTCTGCCAGATCAGCCTTTTGCCATGGTCTCTCCTGCAAACCATTTCTATTGTGAAAAGCTTTGTTATCAGAAGCTAAAAGATTAAGGATTTAGTGTATATTGTCAACTGCACAACTTTTAAAAACCTACAGATCTGTGGATTGCAGCCTGGAGAAGAAACAGAACTCTGTGAATAATGGGTGTAGGATGTGATGTGGAGTCTGATGGAAGCACAGAACGGCTTTATCTTATCCCTGCACAACAGAACAAAGGCTGACTTGTAGCGATACTCAAGAACAAAGAGAACATCATCGTCAGAAAAAGACATCTCAATGCCTTTTATGCTCTGTGAGGCTCTGCCGTGCATTATTAAAAGCTGTTTGCGAGAGGGTAATTTTTTTTTGACTGCTGCTGCGCTGACATGAAACCTGAAAGGATACTACATCAAACCAAAACCACTTGGCTACTGACGCACTGAGATGGAGATGTATAGTTACACATTGTTACTCTAGCTCTATGTTCATTGACGTAACCCTCAAACTGGGCTTACTCACTTTACATAAGGGGGCACGGGAGAGTTTAAGATACTGCATGACGTGAATGCAACAGGTGTCAACAGAGTTAGTAACTGAACATACTACTACATACATTAAAACACTTACAGATGAGGTGAATAACATTGACTTACATTCATCTGGATGTTATTTAGACATGTACCACCCACCTAAACATTGTTACAGACCAAACACACACCCTCAGGGTAACATCACTCCCCAATTGCTGCAGCCTCCCCCAGCAGGACAGTGCTCCCACCACACTACAGAACTGCTCTGAAATGTCTTGAGGAACACAACAAAGAGCCCAAGGTGTTGACCTGGCCTCCAAACTCCCCAGATCCCAATCTGATCATTCTGCAGAACGTAATGATGTCACACTGACCTTTGACCTTTTGGATAGAAAATATCATCATGTCACTCTATTAGACATCTGTGTGATATTTAGTCATAATTAGAATATACATTCTTAGGTTATGGTCAAAAATATGTTTTGCAAGGTCACAGTGATCTTGACCTTTGACCTTTAACTGCCAGAATCTAATCAGTTCATCCTTGAGTTCAAGTAGATGTTTGTGCCAGATGTAATAAAATTCCCTCCAGGTGTTGCCGATATAATGCATTGGCAAGAATGTGATGGATGGTCCAGCTGCGACTGTCATCGGCACAGAGACATAAAAATATGCTCCTTTTAACTGCAGAACTTGCCTCAGAATCATCATATTTCCTTCAGCTAATACTTTAAATGGTGCCGATTTGCCATAAATGTAAGAAAATATAGGCAAAAAAGCACAGTTGTACAATACCAATGTTATACTCTCTGTTTACATCCCCCCCCAAACCTGGGCTAAGATGATCTACCAAATCAAAGTACAACAAAGAATTGTAATAGAGGAGATGAAATCTGAACATTTAAGCCAATGTTAGGGATAAAGAAGGATACATAGGGATTGGGATATGTATTTATGTGCTCAGAAAACCCAGAGAGCAAGGTGCCTTGTTAGAATTCTCCAGCTGTGATCACAGAACTGCAGTTACAGTTTTTATTATTGTCAAAGAGACGTCACTGTCTGGGTGTGAAGCCTTTCTGCAAAGCACAGGATGGAGAGGCAGCCCACTCGTTCCGTCACACAGTACTGACTGGCTGTTGACCACTGTACACTCCCGGTCAACTAGAATAACGTCCTCACCCCCACCTCTACCTCTACCCCCCCCCCCCCCACACACACACACACCTCTCCAGCTCCGGCTAAGCAGAAGGAGGTGGGTGGCGCAGTCAACACATGCAGATCTTAACAGTGCACCGGCACTGTACGAGTCTCGCACAATAAGTCTCTCACACCCACACGTCTCTTTCAAGTGCTAAGACACAGACACAGAAAGACCAAATCACACACGGGGGGTGGCGGTGGCGGTGGGGGTTTCTTTTGTTGATGCTTGAAGGCGGTCATGCCCAGCCACTGCACCAGCTTATACGGACTGTGGAAATGAGGAACACTGAGAGTTCTGATCTTTTTCTCTCTTTTCTAGCACGGCGAGGATGAGGAACAGACAAAAGAAACAATAAAAATAACAAGCAGAAGATGAAAAAGAAGAAGCATTATTTATATAGTGCTTTTGTAGAGTGCTTCACAAAGCAAACGGACAAAAGGCAGGATTAAAAGATAAAAAGTATAACAAAAAGAGCATTAATAACACTGTAGGTAAAAGTATCACAAAAGAAACACTATTAAAGGAAATAAGTTTTAAAAGAATAGTTTGCTATTTTTTGGAAAAACACATTCTTTTCCTGCCAGTAGTTAAATGAGAAAGGAAGAAACCTTCTCATATAAGGCTAAAGAATGTTAGCTTAGCTTCCAGAAAGACTGGAAACTGGGGGTGACAGCTATCCTCGCTCACTAATTAGCACTTATATAGATCAACACATTACAACAAATGGGGAAAAAAATGTTGAACTACTCCTTTAAGAAGTGATTTTAAAAATTACAATGGCGACGCATCTTTGCCACCAACCGGCATACAAACTGCATGAGAAGTCGGGCTTATTGCCTCATTGACTTCTTATAAGGCCAACCACCATAGCGTTGAATTGGCTCATTATATTTGGCAGAGCACATATTTATATATAATTTTTCAGCACATGGATACATGAAGATGAGCCGCTCAGCCTGTAGAGCCCTGTTAGAGGGTGAAGCCTCTATGAAATAGAGCCACAGGTTTCCAAATGAGTGATATTTTCAAGCCTTACACTTAGAAAGACTGATAGCTGGGGTGGGGGTTGTGCACATTCATACTGAAGGAAAGTGCACTTCCAGGTGATGTATAGCACTGACAGTGCTGTGATTTGAATTGATGACACAGTTACAGGTAGTTACAGACAGCTACAAGATATTGAGCCTTTTATCTGAAGGATTAGGTTCTTGTCCAGGAGTGCAGGGCCCAAATTCATCAGCGCTTTCAACATTTCAGTATAAATTCACATGACCATCTGTTTTATTAGTGCCAGGGGAAGGCAGCACTGATCTAAGATCAGCACTTACCAATCTGTTTGGCCTCTGAAGAAGAGCTATGAAACAAAACAGAAGATATTGGTGTAGTAATACACACTTTAAAATACACTGCAGCAACTAACTAGATATAACTGTAGAGATCATATTCCGCCATGCACTAATACTGTATGTGCATTAGGCAAGAGTGCATTAATAGGACTCCATTGCATTCTTATAAGCTGTGTAAATATCAAGCAATAAAGCAGAGGCAGCAGCTCAGTGTAACTGCTGCTGGAGTTGCTACATTTTCTACATTTTATTTCTGTGAATATATTAAACAGTAGGACAGTTTTCCATTATATGCATGTCTCATATGTCTCAGTTATTGCTTCTGTAAGTTCTTTTTAGTTGAGTTTTCCAACAGGCGCGCTGATCAAAGCTTCACCCCCGTGACACTTGACAGTATTGAGAGGCTAATGTCTGAGTCGAGGAGATTCTGCAGTGATTCTGGGCAAGGTGCTGCCAAGTTAATTACCAGTCAACTAACCAACCAAATGCTCACATTTCCCCCCCGCGTGCTGTATCTTCCCTTCTCAGAATGAACACGCTCTAATCCTTTTTCTTGTTCATTAAACCCAAGTCGGGCGAACACTCACAGTAGTCTGCTTGATAACTAGCTTTTGAAGGAAACTGTGAAGTTTATAGTCGAGGATCTTTGGGCAGACCTCGACCTGGGAGAGAAGATTTAAAATCCTCAGCTGAAACTACGCCTGTTAATTCTCCAGGTCGCACCTAATTCTCAGTTGAATGATGCCTTAAGACGTACAAACTTTACAAATGGAATTAATGTGTTATTGGTGCCAGATGCCCTTGCAGCAATTTCTGTAAAAGTTCGCTAGAAGCCACGAAAATCCAAATTCTAATACATTATGCAAACTGTACCTCGGGGGGAGCAGACACACTGAGCTGGTAAGTTGGTCGGTAATTGCATCATACGACCAGCAACAAAAACACAAACATGGATACATAAATGAGATTGAGGACTGCACACAAACACAAACGCACACACCCAGAATATTACAACATCGATCTCATAACTGCCACCAAAACAGCACAGGGACCATGATTCACATGATTATCGAGCTGGGGGCAGATGGATGGATACACGGGCGAATGGATGACTGGAAGGATGGATGGGGTATTATATGTCTAATGGGCGTGTGCTAACAGATGAGTTTGCAAAAAGTAGATGGGTTTCCCAGGCAGGATTGCCATAAAATCAATGGGTGAGGATAGTCACAATGATCCTGTGTATTGATTGGTTTTAGCTAATAGAGGGCCTCACTCATAGGAGGCTCAGATCAGACGGGGGAGACTGATGCAAACAGATGCTGATGTTAGTAGACAAATGTTTGTGTGATATTTTGCTCCAAATCATTCAATGTGACAGCTTTCATGTCACATGCATTTCATAGGCAGCAACAGACGTATGTTCTAGATGCAGACATGTGGTAATGGGAAGCCATATGACTGCTACAAGCACATCTGATACAAACAAATTCTTTGTAGATAGAATAGTCGCTTGAGAAAACTGGTGGAAAAATTATAGGCAGAATAAGCTCTGGTTGTATGCTATCTTCAGTATCTGTGACTCAGGAGGTAGACCAGGTCCTCATCCACTGAAGGTCAGTGGGTTGATCCCCAGCTCCTCCAATCCACATGTTAAAGTGTCCTTTGGCAAGATACTGACCCCTCCCACTGCCTCTGATGACTACGCCATCAGGTATGAATGTGTGTATGGAAGCACTATTGACTGTGAATGGGTGACCGTGACTTGCAATGTAAAGGCCTTAGAGCGCTTTGAGTGGTTGTCAGGACTAGAATAGCTCTCTATAATGCAGTCCATTTATCTCACTTTCACTAGTTTCCTGATGAGGTCATTTGATGACCTCATACAACAGTTTACTCAAGCAAATACATCTTGTGTAACGTAAAATCTGGTCATTTCTTGGTCGCACTTCTGCAAAAATCTCATCAAGCCAGCGACTGAAATCGACAATCAATTCATTCCAACAGAATTTCTGCAATTAGTGAATTTGTTCACTGGGGTGAAATAAATCCATACAATTTTTTTGCATCAACTAATTCCATTGCACTGCCTTCACAGCTTTATTTTTTATTCCACAAGAGGTGGGCGAAGACCCGCCCCTACCCTGCCTCTGATTGGTTAGTATTCCTTGCTTTTGTTGGTTGGCTTGGTTAGGTTTAAGCACCAAGAGTGATGATTGGTTAAGGTAATCAGGGTGAGCCAATCAGAGGCAGGGTAGGGGCAGGCAGCAGTTTACACTGTGATAAATAAATTGTAACTTGTTCCATTAGCAACTGAGCTAGCTCGGGCTGACAACTGCCAAATTTGCTGGCTCTGTGAGGTTTTCTCCGGTGAACTGGTGTCCGCAGATAAGTTCTTGATGAGGCCATAGCCCTGTGTAGCCTTACTCTCGAATTATAGTCCTGTTAAGGCAGAACTATAATTCACGCTCTACCACAGCTTTTTAATCAACACTAATTCAAACCTAGCCAAGTGAAATTCTTAATAGTTGTACAGGCTATGCAGAGAAAGAAAAACGTTACTGCAGGTTTTTCAGTTAGAAAGAAACAATCACATCTGCGGTGAAGGACATCTTGGTCATTATTCACTGTTTAGTATAAGGCCAGTATTCATATGGTTTGAATAAATTTGGCTCACTTTCACCCAATATTTCTCGGAAGCCCTTACCTTGACTAAAAGTATAAAATAAGCCAAAGAAGCTGGATAACAAAAAGTTTGTATTCAAAGTCCGAGTCAGCTGGCCCTCCTGCCCCCCTCTTCCTTATCACAGCTCAGAGAACCCAGTAATTGAAAAGGAGATTCAGCAACCCTGTTCTCACAGATGGTGCATCACATTTCTAAGACAATAATAGGATTGTGGACCCCACCATTCAATAGCTCTCCTCAACCATTCAAAGCTCAAAGTGAAGCGGAGGGACAAAGTCTTGCAGCGGATCTCAGTTTCTACGCCGTCTCAGTCTGACTCAGGCCTCACGTGGCACCTTGACTCTGGCCTGATGGGAGCCAGCTCATCGCTAAGTCACACTCCTGAAGATGTGTGACTGTTCAAGCACTTTCAGCATGATGGCTACCTTCTGACAGGCGAAATGAAGCCCAGAGAAAAGCCTCTCTGAAAGACAGTCTCTTGTTAGATACCGAGCAATTTTCCGGCAGGATTCTATAAAGCTGGAGCACAGTTTCTGATCAGCTGCCAGCTGATAAAATAGACCAGACTTCCATGTTAGAATAATAAAATACCTATTAACCCAGCTATTGAATAACCTGCTTGTTCGTGTATAAAACTATTAGATTCATTAGATCTCTCCCATGTTCCTGTGAGATCTTTTTAGCGTGGCTGCGGCTCGTTGTCCATGATCTTAGAAATAATTGGCCTCAGCATTTCATTTCAATTTTAAATAGAGAAGACTGCTTGCAAGTGAGGTTTTTGGTATTCATCACATAAATGAAACATTTATGAAGCCAGTGAAACACATCTATCTACTTGTTGATCATAATATTAACCTTCTGTGGTCTGCATATTTCTTCATTACTTCAGGTTCTCCTGATCTCTTAACTCTTGCTTGCTCTGGGCTACAGAAAACACATTATAAACATGTCATCATCAAAAGTCTTGGTCTTGATCAGTTCACATGGCCTAATATGAAGCTTGGCATACATGTCTGCATTTATGAGCAGCAGAGGCTTGGTATTTATAATATAAAAACTATATAATATATAGCATAAAGACAGGAAATGGGGAAACAGCTTGCCAGGTTTTGTCTAATAGTTAAAAATTATGGCAACCAGAACATTTAAAGCTGATTAACTAACATGTAGCATCATATTTGTTTAATCTGCACAAAACCTGAAGTATAAAACAATCAAATGCACTTTTTAATGTGCAGGACTATTTCTTGGCCAGAGACAGCCTGAGTCAAACAATTCCAACGATCACAAGCTAACCTTAGCTAGCTAGCCAAACAGTCAGTAACACAGATACTTCCTCTGTAACATTTATGGATAATGTAAAGGAGGAAAGGTAAAAGCCACAAAAAAACCTCAGACTTTTTTTCAGATTGCCAAATACTAGACGTGATGGCAATAAGGAAGAGACCGCTAACATTTGCAGCTCCACCTAGTCAACAATGTCAGCCCAGCCTCAGGTTGAGAAAGTACAGCTGGTGAGCACCCAGTCCTCGGGAACACCATTAGAACAAGGACAGCTGCTGGGCCTGAGAACATTTCTGGCAGAAACCCTGAGTTCATATGAAATTCCTGCATAGTATAATAATGCAGCTAAATTTAAAAAACAAATGAAGCAGCACCACGCAGGAGAACTGATCTTATTAGCTCCCCCATGTCGCTAAAAGCTCAATGTTTGTAAGACTGCTGTGGAAGAAAGGTGGTCTGTGCTACTAGGTGTAGCATGAATGAACCTGGTGACTGCAAAGAAAAAAGATTTAATAACACTGCTATAAGTCAGATTTTTACTGCCCCCAAATACAAACTAGTCTAAGTCTTCAATGATTACTTTGCCAGCTGGAGAGATTTATGTCTCCCTGAAATCACACCAGTCCATCCATTATTTTAAAAGACAGGAAGAGAAACTGAACATATCTCCATGCTACAATATTGTAGTTCAACTTTAAAATGAGAGTTCATCCTCACCCATAAAATAAGTGACAGTCTTGCACATGGAGGCTCCGAAGATGAAGTCCTCTAAGATGTTGGGGATGAGGGTGAAGGGCATGCAGAAGATGGCCATCATCAGGTCGCTGACAGCCAGCGACAGCAGGAAGGAGTTGGTGACGGTCCGCATGCGCTTGTTCAGGATCAGGACCACGATGATCAGCAGGTTGCCGAAGACGCTGATCAGGAAGATGAGTGAGTAGAGGAGGATACGCAGTGAGTCCATCTCTGCCGGAGACAAAGACAGAGACAGGATTTAGAAGTGGTGTTTTTGATTATACTTCAGCTGATCAATTAGAGGAAGGAAGCATGTCTGCAAAAGTGAATTACCAAGTACACAGCTTTGAATTAACAGACATGAGGTAGGAAATATCAACTTGTTTCAATAAGCAAGAGTGGGAACTTTTTCTTGATTGATTGCTGTTGCTGGGTACAGTAATAAACAAAGAGGATGAAGAGGAAGAATAAATAAAAGAGGCAGAAAAAGATTGGAGCGCTAATTGAGCTGGGTTGTTGCCAGCGACTTCCCCCAGATCCTAAAAGAAAAACTGTTTTAAAAAATGAACACTTCCTCCATCTGTATGCAGGAGTGAGTGCTTTCTCCTAATCAGTCAAGCAACACGCATATTAAACGACACATGAAATAATAAAATAATTGAGACGAAGAAGAAAAAGGTGAAAACGAAATAACATCGATACACGAGGAGAACAGATTGCATCGGGTTGTTCACCTGGGAAATAAGACTCCAGGCGGATAAACAACACAAGACAGAATAACTCTACATAATCAAAATCTTAAATTGTGCTTGTGTCAATATCTTCCTGTGAGCCCGACCATAATTGAAATAATGATACTGAAAGACAAAGATGTAGAAAACATCATTATAAGGGTTTAACAGGCTGTGTCAGGTGGCAACCTGGGAATATGAGATCAAAATTAACAGCTCTCTCTTTATTTGCATCATCAGCATCTTTCTCTCAGTCAGATTGCAGAGGCAGGTGGAGGGGCCAGACAGGTGGTGGCCAGGGCTTGGAGCTGGCCCCGGCTGGAGGGTCAATCAAATGAACACAGAGGAGACACAAAACAACCACCAGGAGATGTAGAGAGACTTTAAAAAGACATAAAACAACTGTAAATGACCACAATTGGATGCTAAATAACAAGGAGATGTGAAACAACTATAAAATGATGCAAAATGACCACAAACAGACACAAAACAAGTCTTGTCTGTCATTTACTTTCAGTGTGGGGGTCTAGCTCCTGTGCAGGAGGGGCGGCCTGTTCGCTCATCACCTGTCCATGCGTGAAGGTTATATGGAGTTACAAAAAGCAGCTATTAATTGATATTATTTCATATTCTAATATTAAGATTGATTTATTATACTGAATCAACAATCAGTGATCCACAGTTTATTATTGCTAAGAACCAGGGTTTTATAGTTGAGTCTTGAGATGACACAGTGTTCTAAAATAAGAAGTGTGTTTCGTATGGATTCCTGCCATACAGCTGAGCATCAGCGAGAGCAGGACGGCCCAGCCAGAGGGTTTTTGGGATGCTCCCTTCACTCACACCGGCCTGTCACAGCGAGTCTGCTTGAGAATGAAAGTATCTGACAGGACAAGGTCGGGGCCGGCCATGTGCTGCGCTGACTGAGTCCTCTGATTAAAGACAGCGACATGGGAGAAGTCTAAAGGTCCGCAGCAGAGCCTGCAGACAGAGCGCCGCACGTCACCTTGAAGGCACGCACACATACACACACAGAGCTGATGAGGAGTAGAACCAGGACACAAACAGTACTGTATGTTCAGACAGTTATCGCTCCTGTGTGGGATTTCAAATGCATTTTTGTGGCACAGTGGGTGGTGAACCAAAGTAATAGTGTGTTACTGATGCAATTTCAGGCTATCTATTTTTATTTTCATAATTTCATATTGTCCTCCCACACAAAGGCATGGCTTGAATATCAGTGCTTTCTAAATAAAAACATAATGATGAATTGCAGTATTGTTAAAGTAATATTCATAAAAATAAATGCCTGTTATGCTTCTCTCTATTGCCACAATATTGAGGTGTTTTACAAGGTTTTGTTTTTATGAATCACAAAAAAACATCATCACCACATTTCATGCTCATAAGAATTTTTGAAATCTAACACTGTGTTTTTGTCGTCATTTTGTCATCTTGATACGATCACAAAAAATATGTAGTTATCATAAATGTTAAAACATTTATGACACAACATAAACAGGAAGTCTGGATTACAAAGTGGGAGTGTAGATTTTTTTTTCTTTTGGAGAGAGACAGGTTAGCCGACACCACCTGTTTACCGTCTTTATGCTTCTAAGCTAACAAGGTGATGGCTCCAGCTTCATATTTACAAATATGAGAGTGATGTCAATCCTCTCATCTAATTTTCAGCAAGAAAGTGAAGGTTTATTTCCTAAAATGTTATGAGCTATACCTTTAAGATTTTAAAAGGTAAGGCTCCTCCAAAACAATCAGCCATGACATTAAAACCAGGTACCAGTGTTACTGCCACGGCTGAATGCTGTTTATACACAGTATACAATATACAGTACATATATATATATATATATATGTGTGTGTGTGTGTGTGTGGAGAGAGTTCAGCATCCTGGCAGCTCTGGTATCTTCTCCCAGATGGCCAGAGACTGAAGAGGCTATGTGAGGGGTGGGCGGGGTCACTCGCTGTGCTATTTGCTTTGTGGACTAAACAGATGTAGATGTCCAGGATGGAGGGGAATGAGAAACCACTGATCCTCCCGGCTGTGTTCAGTACGCGCTGCAGGGTCTTACGGCTGGAGGGAGCGTAACTCCCAAACCACTCAGTGATGCAGCTGCTCAGGATGCTATCAATGATGCCTTGGTAGAAGGAGCACATGATGGGTCCCGCAGCTCTTGCTCTTTAGCTTGCGGAGGAAGTAGAGACGCTGCTGGACTTTCTTGGCCAGTGATGAGAGAGGTCCTCTGTTGCGTGCACACCAAGAAATTTGGTGCTGCTCACCCACTCCACAGCAGTACCGTCACTGGTCAGCGGGGAGCGCTGGGTGTGTGCTCTCCCTCTGTCAGCCATGGTTTCTGGTTTGCCCGGGTGGTGATGGTCTTGGTGACAACTCATGTCGTCGGAGCATTTGGTGATGGAAGCGGTCACAGTCTCAGTGTACTCCTGTATGTCATGGACCATCTAATAGATACTGCAACTGACATTACTGACTCAGTTATGATGGCAAAGGTTAGCTAATATTAGCATAGTTCAGATACATGTTGCTGCATAACTTACATTAGTAATGGTTAATTTTCGCTAATGCTGGCAAACTTTGGATAGGTATTGCTACTATAAAACTAAACTGAATTTAATCAAACTATGCTGTTACCCAGTTACTGTGACTTGTGACCACAATAGTTATCTATTATCATCATCATTATAAATGGCATTTTACTGCTAATTTGTACCACGGCCCGTGTCTATGGCTTGTGTCTCTTAGGGCGTGAAATTCCATTTTACTAACTTTCAAACTATTTCTACTAACATTTTATACAGATTAATGCTATTGGCTGTAAATATTGTCCTTTATGTCTTATTTCTTAATGTTGCTTTGCATGGCTAATTGGCTTTGTGCTCTGTTGATACATATTGCTTTGCAATTGCTACATATACTGAATGGTGGAGGTTACCATATTATTGCATCAGTGTTTTGCACCTTCCCGCTGCTCAGCACAATTTGTGTACTAAGTTCAGAATGCAGACTTTGTAGCTATGGTTGTAATTTCATACTCCACTCTCATTGTTTGTATTCATTTGGCGTCTTGCAAAAGGAATGCAGTTGAAAATTAGCCAGCAGGCTTACACTGCCACCTTTACAGTAATGGTGATTAATGTGTGTTGTTTTTTATTTGCTTTTTAACACATTTGAGGAGCCCTCCTCACTGGCAATAATCCCCTGCTGCACTGAACATTATGTACTACTTTACATGTAAGTGGCAGAGTTATTATTTTTTATGTATCAGACAACCTACAGAGGAACTAGACAGCAAAGATAAAAGTAGAGGTGGTCTGGATTTGAACCCAGGACACAGCAGGATACATGTCAATCACCTCTGCCACCTGAGGGACCAACTTGCCCTCAACTGCAAATATGAATTATTCTTTTGATAAGAAAATCCTCTAATGGCTTTGAGAGCAATTTCATCAGCTGAAGACTGACATTACAGTTAATATACGCCTTGTTCAGTCAGTGCAAGACATCTGCAACACAGGTGACAAGTTTGACAAGAGATCGATGTACACAACAGAATTATGTGCGAGATGCATAATCAGCACTAACTTGTGAGACTTCCTACACACACACCAGGCAGGGAGCTCCCACCGGCCCAGCAGCTTCTACTGTGTTAGAATCTGTGCCGTCCAACCAAGTGAAAATGGAATTATCTATTCATTGAGCACCAGCGGTATGTCGGCTCCCCCGAGCCTAATGACTGCAGGACAATTCACTTTGGTGACTCTGACTCCCTCAGGCGTGACAGCTGTGTTCAAATCCACAGGCATCTATAAATACAGCACAGATAAAAGGACGGCCTTCACCTCAGAGATGCTCGTATGTAGCAGGAGGTGTTTACGTGGAGCAGTTTAGCCATAACCCAGTTCTGAAAGATCAACTCCCCTGCTTATGCTGAGGTTGTGTCTGTTTAGTTAACCTCTGTTTGTTCTATTCTTACTGTGTGTGGCTCCTGCTATGCAAACTGTATTATGATTCCCCATGGGGATCATTAAAAATTCATTCATTCAACACTTCACTTTGTCTTATCCGTAGGAGAGGATTAGTACGACTTCGGAGGCACAGACAGCTATTTAAAAGCTTTTTACTGAGGGTTGTGGAGTATTTTTTCTGGCTTGATTGATGGAGCTGGATCTCATCATGAGACATGAATAAATCGTCACAAAGATCATTAATAATGAGTGGTAATAATCTTAGAGGTGATGATTGCAGAAAAAGAGCCGCCGTTCTGAACTATCCTTTTAATCACAGCCTCACCATGGGGCTGTATTTCCTACCAAGCCCCCATGAGATGATGAAATGTTCCAAATTGTTAGAAATGACTGTCAGCTCCGTCCAAATCTGATGTTACTCCTAATTACAAGTGAGCAGAAAGCCCTTTGGAGATGAACCTGTGAAGCAGCAGACATGAGTCAGGAAATGAGTCTTGAACTTGTGGGAGTCAGCAGCCAGTCTCTTTTTGAAGGATAACTCTGGTATTTTTTAACTTTATTTTCCCATAGTTTGGGGTGTGATAGACAGGAACAAGAATCTTAGCAATCACTGCAGTATTGAGCAAGAATCTTCTACCTTATACCTTATAACAGTTGTAATCCAATGGGCAATTGTCTGCATCAAAGTACATCCACTAAAGTGCTTGTTTTTGTGACTGACAGGCTCAGATTGTTTGCATCTGACAACATTATAGATAGGATTCCCATATAGAGACAGGCCTTTTTATTAATGAGTAAGATCCTTTTTGTTTAACCAGAAACATCACTTTATATCACTACCAGACTCCATTGACAAAAACAGTCATTTTACCAAACAGAACATGGGAGTTGTTGGAATGCTGTTGCCTTAATCAGTTTGTTTGTTTGTGTTATTGTGTGGCACTTTTACTTCAGTTAAGGATCTGAATACTTCTTCCGCCACTTAAAATCACACAATAACACAAACAAACATATTACAGCAGCGGTATTCAAGCAACTCCAGTGTTCAGCTGAGTAAAATTACTGTTTTTGTCAATGGAGTCTGGTAATAAAATATAGCATTTTTCTGGTTGAACAAAAAGGATCTTAGGCTTTAATTCTTACTTTGACATTGATAATTGCCCATTGGATTTTTACGCCTGTCAATCATCTACAGGCCAAAAACATGGGAAAATATGACTCAGGTTAAAAAAAGGATTTACCACATCTACCACAACATTTAAACTGCAACTAATTATTTCTTTTAATTATTAGTTTACTAGTTGGTTATTTGATTAAATCAGTTATTAAATTGTAAAAAAAAAATGTTCATCACAATTTGCCAGAGCCCAAGACAACATGTCTTTCCAACAGTCCACATTGAAAGATAGTAAATTGACAGCTACAGAAAACAGAAGAAACCACTGAATTGACCCCAAAAACTTTACTTAGGGTCCACTTGCTAGCTCTTTCTCACAGTATTCATCAGCAGCTGGAGTTTTCTCAGTTATCATCATTTTTCATAATAGGTGGCTGTATACCTGAAGAGATCATGTCTCTGTTTAAGGATGATCTGTGAATGGCCTCCATGTTCATCATCTGCTGAAAGCTCTGGAAAAAGCTGGTAAGGGGACCTTGTTTTTTTTTTTGTTTGTTTGTTTTTTTCAGTCATGTCAAGTCATGAATGAACTTTCAGTGAATGTTTGCCATTTTGCTTTCTGAATAACTTACCATATTAACTGAATTTTGTTTGGCAGCAGTGAAAATATAGAAATCAGTCTGACATCATTAGATTTGCCAGATGACTACAGTGTTGAGACATTTCCATTTTTCCTTGAAGGGAAAAACATCCTGAAATTAAATTAGCATTCTTATTACAAAGAGTTTCTTCCAAAGTCAGAAACACGAGAGAAAGACCTCTTTATATTTAAATGTCATTAAGAAATAAACAAATTTATCAATGATTGCCTTTTCTGTGGGTTTATGTAACATTTTCCCATATGTGAGGCATTATCAGTGATACTAGAGAAATAGCTAATTTGAAGATAAGATATTTTAGCTCTAATAAAACCTACAATAAAATAACTTCTATTGCATTTTTATATTTGGTTCACAGATGTCATCCCACATGACGTGATGATTTTGGCAGGAAGGTGAATAGGAATACTGAACTGCTGTAATTTATCTTTTACGGTGTTCATCTGTGAAACAGCACAGGAGGAAAACTGGCTCAACTCAAGTCAGACCAGACTGTGTTTTGCACTTCTAATAAGCTTTCCAAGCACAAGGATTTGCTTTTTATTAGATGTCAACATTCATTTCCTCATAACCATTAATGGTTGTGTTTTGGAGTCATTTCACTCTGACCAAGTAAACACTCCAAACTGTGAATAAACCACTACAAACATTCTCAGTATGAATGTTTCCTCAGAGTGGAGCCTTGCTTCTAATGCCTGATCTGTATCCACACTGCCAATGAATTGCTATCTTACATCACTTCTATCTTACAAGCACTTGATAGTTCTGGCTTGAATCCCTGTCATTCTTCTCTGTCAGGGCTAATCAGATGCTACCTCTTTTCAAATTGCCACTGTAAGTTCAGAGAGTTGACAGCATGTCTTGTATCCTAAAAGATTCAATCAAAAGATAGGGATCAGGATAGTGTGCTTTCGACCTCTTCTTCCTGTCCAGTTCATTCACAGAGGAAAACCACGATGGCTGAATACTAAGACCACCTTGTGTCAGGTATGTGGATCTCTGCTAGACTTGTCTGAAAGTCAAGTGGCCTTTCAATCAGCATCTTATCTGAGTCAGATGTATGAATCAGATTTAACCTGTTGACCCTCTCTTTAGCCGTCTACTCCACACACGACTACACTGTATTACTAAGTCTTAAAAATGTGGCGGCAAATGAATCCTTTGACAGCAATTTAGCAGAGTGCTCAATGTGCAGAGGCCCATCTCTGTATCACATTTTATCAGTGTAATGAGGGGAGTTGGTGTTACAGTCAGCACAATTCACCTCAATTAGTCTTTCTACCATGGCACCCCATGAGAGAGTAATATTGATCCTACATTACTTTGAAATTTTCAGAAGTTGGAAAGGAGCTTGTTTGGAGCATGCAATCAAGCTCAGCACATATTCAATTACCCATGAGGCTTTGTCAGACATGTATGTTAGCTTTTGATGTTAATGCTAATCCCCCTTTCTCTGCTTCATTAACATATTTTAAGATCTAAAGAGAATATTTTAAATGTAAAGAAACCAACCAAAAGACAGCTGACCAATATTAACCATTCCAACAGGCAACTTGAGAGGACACTGGTTGGGGCCAGACAATAAGCTAGATGGCAGATGACACATGTACAGTAGGTGTGAGCTCATGTCTATTTAAAGTAAAGCATTTAGCAGACAATCTGAGGCAGGGTTACTGCACTGCAGCCTCTCCTGAGGGTGACAAATTCAGTAAATCCCTGTCCACTCTGCTGTGTCTGCAAACACAATGACAGCGAGGCAGATGCCTGCCAATGTTCGACAGGCAGGCTGGCTGCAAACAGTAAATTATACTCCCATAGTACCCATGTTTGCAATGAATGTGCATAACAATTACTCTGGTATGGTGTTTCCAGATGCTCTAATGTCCAACTGTAATGGCTGCACCACATTGTCACACAAGAATGTGCAACAATGATTCTGCAAAACACCTGATTATAATCAATGCCAATGTTGTTCAAGGTATAATTACAGTCGGGCAGTTTAGGCAGGCTAAAGGTTGTGGTTACAGTTAATAAAAAACACAAGTGTTAATTGGGAGCTTGTGTATGACAACCAGATGTACGACACACCCATCCACCACCCTGACCTCCACATCCTTATTTTACAGCTCATGTGAGCAGCAGAATGACCCACTATGAAAATAATACTTAGTGATAATGAAAGTCATAATTTCCAATGATTCAACCATTAATTCTCCAATTGTTCATTCAAAATTGTCTTTGAAACTTTGACTCATCTCTCTAAAATACTTCCTAGTTTATCATTAACCTTGGTGTTACTGTTACTAGATATATTCTTGATTACTATAACCAGATGTCCATTTCCACTGCTGCTGGAAAATCCCCATCAAATGTTCACAGACAGACTGCCACTTTGCTACAACATTTCTCAGTTTGATATCTCTCATCATCTATAAGACACACAGCACTATCTCTACGTTAATGGCAATACATGTACAAACCTCTGTACTTACAGTAACTGTTACAGCCTCTGACCACTGGAGCCTCTGGTCCTCAGAGTGGGAACCTTTGAGGTCAGGGCTGAACACTAACACTAAAGACTGCTACTGTTGCTCCCTGACTCTGGAGCAGCCTTCCACTGATTCTCAAAGGTACCAGAACAACACACACCTTAAAAAATAGTTGGTTTCTTGCTGAGAGTTTGATGGAAGATATCACTTTCTTGTCTGTATTCTAAATATGAGGCAAAGGCGCTCAGTTAGGTTAGCATAAAGACTAGAGAGTACACTGGGAAGTGAGCGCAGCTGGCCTAATTCACGCAAAACCACAATTTTTTAGATGTGCTGGTATGTTATGACAGAGCCAGGCTAGCTGTCTTTAGACTGAGCTAAGCTAACGGGCTGCTGACACTACCTTCATATTTAACTACAGACATAAGAGTGGTGTCAGTCTTTGCTTGCTTTCTTGCTTAGTGAACCCAAGACAACCACCTTGCTGAGTGTAATAGACTGCTGACAACTGTCAATCAAGGTAAAGGCAATGCCAAATAAACCTCATCAAGCCTTGGTAATCTACTTATTGGAGCAGTCGTTTTCAAAACTGCCACCAACAAACTCATTAAAAGAAGTGAAATTAACTACAGTGACCTCTAATGTGTTTAAATTGACTAAATAGGAGCTTCCTCATTCACTTCAGTGTAGTCTCATTGGAACTAGCGCCATGTAGCTATTAGAGGTGCTGAAACTTAAGGGATTCCCAAATCAAATTAAACATTCAGCTGAGGTGTTTGCCACTTGATTCCCATTAATCACCATGTAAACAAAGCCAGCAGTGAGGTACCAGTGTTTCCAGCTGGGACATTATGCTGTGCAATTACCCCAACTGGACTTTCTCGGGACTATAGAAACCTTAAACTTTGTAGGACTTTGAGTTCACAGAGGGGAATTCGATCAATGACTGCTGCTCAAATCAGAATCATTAAACTTCTTAGTCATGTACTGTGGTTACACAGGGGTTAAGAGCCTCACAAGTACAGCTGTTCATCACTTACACTCCGCCGGTGAGTCACATGATTAAGGATTAACGGACAGTGAAATTAGTCCCGCACCATATGCATTGAATCTAACTGATACCAGATAAACCCATAAAACTGCAGCTCTGCCTCCCTCCATTCCTCCGCTGTAGCGAGTTAATGAGGCCGACATGCAGACACAGGGCATTACAGATCAATACAGCTATTGCATGGTTGAAGGAGTGCTGAGCATGTTTGAGGGGATCTTTATTAGTGCTGTCACTCTCTGCAGGCATCACTATACACACTCATGATCTAGGGTGAGCTGATGAGATGAATGCATATAAAAGCTATAATCTCTTACTGATTTTCTTTAATAAATCACCACTAAAACAAAGGGATTTCTTATGGATTGTGCACAAGAGGCATCAGCTCATTATCAGGAAGGAGGATGCTCCCAATATTCTGTACACTGAGCGCCTGCGTGTGCGTGCTGTTTGTTCCGCCTCGCCAGGTCGCTTCAAATTTTTCCAATTATTTGATCTGATTACCGCGATCATGTTATGACAGGCCGCATCACCGTGTACATACCCGAAGGGAACGAGACGCTAATTTCTTCTACTAGACACCTCGTTGTAGAAATTGGTTAGATATTAGAAACTCCTGAGCCCCCCCCCCCCCCCAAAAAAAATTTTGCTTGGGATTCAGTGTGTGGCTTCTCTGCAGTAACAAGTCTCCCTGTCTCTATTTCTTATTTTTTAAACTTAGGGCCCAGGGCGACTGGTTGGTTTCTCTCTGAAAAATGAAACAGCGTTCATTTAATGCTTATGAGATCCACTTCATGATAACTTATCTCACATGCACTCAAAAGAACCGGGTGAGCTCAGCAAAGTGCCACTTTGAATCAGCGGGGAATGGAGAGTGTCCAGGGCGAAGCCAAGGTGCAGCTACAGATGTTGTACCACATAAACAAGGCCCCGTCTGAACTGAACTGCTCCTGGGAGTCCAGAATGATTACCATAATGTGATATGTGTCAGATGAGATGTACAGCTGCTCTACACTGTGGACAA
The DNA here is from genome assembly GCA_033238685.1 of Lates japonicus. Classification (NCBI taxonomy): domain Eukaryota; kingdom Metazoa; phylum Chordata; class Actinopteri; family Centropomidae; genus Lates; species Lates japonicus. The sequence goes on along the minus strand of BRZM01000072.1, from coordinate 613,424 downwards.
ATGACGGAACAGAACAGTCTGTCTCTCCAGAATAAACATGTAAATACAGTTATCTGTGAGATAATATCATATTTTGGGCATTTAGATTTAAGGAGGATTTACCTCTGTCTTTGCTGAGTTTGAATGGATGCAACTGAAATGATTGGTCTAATGACATTAAATTAAATCTGAACCACTTTGATAATCCATTGCTTATTTAGATAAAGAATATAGCAATTCTCAAAAAATAAAAAAGTGTAAGAACAAGAGTGGGCCACCTCTCCCACCCCAATCTGTAGTCACTGAAATATTATTATACATCTGAATACAGCAGTATACTACATTAAGACAATGGACATACACAGGCAAGCACACCTGTTCATCTGTATTAAATATCAAAAGTAGCAGAGTTCATACAAAGCATGAGGCTGGATATAAAATAGGAAATGCATTAAGTCTCATTCCTGTACATCTAGAAAAGGGGTCGCCTTTTTTTTGTTGTTTTCTTTTTGTTAAAGCCGAATTAGCTATTAGCAGTGTCTGTCTGCAGTGTACCCATAGATGAACAGACAACTGTAGCTGCATTACTTTGATACTGAAGAAAACTTAAAAACATGACAATTCCCAGGCAAGTTCTGGAGTTATAAGAGGCGTCTTTTTTTTTTTCATTTGGAGATAATGATATTCTCAAAAGTGTAAGTCACACTGAATCTAATGCTATGTATATCATGTCTGTGTGTTCAGATTGACTCTGAGAAGGAGTGCCGTCTTTGGTGTAAATTGCAGCTTCATGCATCTGGCTTTTTAAAGTCCTTTAACCACCGCCATGAGCTGTGTGTCACAGATACAGCTACTGCTCCACCTGCTGACCCTGTCAGTCAAATCAGCAGCCGAACAATTAACTTCCCGTAGTTTAACCACCAGCATGCACCTGTCATATTCACCTCCCACAGTATCTTCACCTCATGTCTCTCACTATACACGCCGCCCTTAAACTCCCCCATGCCTCACAATTTGACAACCTCTATTGTATCTATATGAACTTAAAGAGAAAAGAAACCACAACAGTTCATGCAGGGGCGGCAGCAGTGTAATGCAGCAGCTTACAGCCATTTGAAATACAATCAGAAGTCTTAGGCTGGTCAAAGATAAGAGCCCAGCAAGATGACATGTGAAGGTCTAAGCATACAGCCATTAGTCAGGAAGCTTTTGTAGCCTTTGAAAAAACTTTAAGAGGGCTTCCCTCTTACTTGCTGGTTAATGTGTGATAATGAACTGAACAGCTTTGACTTTTGGATTATTGGTGGGACAAAACAGGTCATTTCCAGATGGAACTTTTGGCTTAAGGAAATTGCCATGGCCATTTTCTGACAATTTGAACCAAATCATTAATTTGCAGATTAATTCCTAATTAAAATAATCACGAGTTGAACAAATCAAAAAGCCTATGTCAACTTAACTTAAACTGGTATTTTTGAACCTCTGCCTTACTTCTCCATGTTTTTGCATGTAAATGATTGGTAGGGGAGAACGGTATACCTGGAACTGCTAAACAGCTGCTGCAATGTAATCGAACACTGAAACTGCCATTTAAATCACTGTTTTTGTCAATGGAGTCTGGTAGCGATGAACCGGCTGTTTGAACAAAAACAATGTTACTCTTTAACAAAAACATCTATCTCTGTAGGACTTCTATCCATAATATTGTCAGATGCTTATAATGACAAATGAGCCTGTCAGTGGCAAAAACAAGCACTTTAGTGGACGTGCATTGACATGGATGACTGCTTCATTGTTTACACTGCAGCAGCTGTTTAGCAGGTCTGGATGTACCGTTCTTGCTCAACAGTGGAAGTCAAAATATGAAAGAAGCTCAGTCCTTTTGCAAGCATAGGGAAAAATCTCCAATTCAATGAATCGGGCGGGGTAATTCCACAAGTGGTGGGGTGGGGCTTTAATTTCCTGTCCCAGCATTGAGATATCACAACTGAGAGCAACAATACAGCTGCATAATCAGGCTCTGTTGCTCCCCTTTGGCCTGAAGGGAGACAGCAGAGGAGGAATAAGGCCGCTAAGGATAAAGGCAAATAAAAGATGAGTGTTTGTGTTTCTGCAGGACATTTCTCTCAGTCAAACACTGAACACTCTCCACAGCGTCTCGATTGCTTTCAGGGTGTCGGAGCCCTATACTGCTGCTGATGTTCATGCCTGCCTCTCGTATAAGGTCAATAAAAGTAATGCAGCACAGAGGGAGGAACGGCTGTGAATTATTTAGTGGGGGAAGATTTGAAATTTTCTCGATACTGCAGCACACGGGGAAAAATAAAAAAAAAAAAAAAGAACTCTCGCCCACGTTCAGACCTCATTACCTAATCAGCCCACTGGTGTCCTGATATAAGAGACGACGCTTGGGGGGGGGGGGGCCTTATCTCCTCTTGTGTGGGGTTTAATCTCCTCAGCATTTTGAGAATTACAGGCGAGGAAAATAAACACTCAGAATTAAAACAGCTTCTCACACTGCTCGCCCAACACTGCTGCTCACTCTGATTGTGGCGTTATTGATGCAGAGGGAGGCAGCAGTAAATTGGGCTGCTTGGTGATTGATTGCACACAGTGAGGCTGAGGAACTTGACTTGAAGAGAACTCCTGATTGCAAATCATCTTCGAGTAAAACACAGAGATCAGGCAGGAGGGATGATACAAGTGAGATAGATGGGTGCTGGTGCCAAGGAGAAGTGCGTTTTGCTTCTGTTATAAAGATCCAACTTAATATCTGTGATCAAATTACATTAGGTCTACTGATTACATTTTTAAGCAGGTGATCAATCATACATGGCAGTTTGTAATTAGAAGCAAACAGCACTATTAAGCTGAAATAAAAGCTAACTACTTTTTACCAAGAGGCTGGTGCTTTTATTTTGTAGGAAATATTCAAATATAACCTTGTTTTTATAAAAAGAAGTTTTTAAAAAATGTTGGACTTATTTCAGAATATTTAGAGAGAATGAGCAGAGCAGTGCAATCAATAAACCAATAATCAATAAACAATAAAGTGTAACACCTTGTTTAACACATCTGTTTGGGGCCAGATGTTGCCTTTTCCCTGATGGAAGCACTTGGATGCTATCATAAATACAGTTTAACACCTCAGCTTGGATGATTCATGACACAGATTGGTGTATAGAAGAAGAGAGGAGAGGAGAAGAGAAGAAGAGAAGATCTTACCTCTGACTCTGGTGGTCGGTCTCGTGAGGACGGAGCTGTTCTTGCAGCTGATGTTATACTCGGTAACTTCCACGCTGAGGTTCCCCTGCTCCACACAGCCCGCCGACCCCTCCAGCACAGTCCCGTTCACCGCCTGCAGAGCCATCCTCCCTGGGCGACAGGGGACAGGTATCTGTATTAGTATTAGTATTAGTATTACACCTGCACGGGCTGTTTAAAACGAGAGCCGCGCTGGAATCAACTTGCCACCGTCGCCTTCTTCTTCATAACAGCCGGAGAAGGTGGGCGTTGTGAAACTTAGGGGAAAAAACGCCCAAACTTGAGTTTACTGAATTTCAAACCTAACACCGTGGAGTAAGTGAAGAATAACCGGAGTGTGACCGGTTAATTCTTGCGAAGTCGTGAGGGAAACCCCGTGAAGCGCCGCGCAGCGCAGCGTTCACAGCACCGGACTGTGGAGGAATGAAGCTGCGCTGCTAAGGCAACTGAGGAGCTCGCTCGCTCTCTCTCTCTCTCTCTTTCTCTCTCACACATATCCACACACTCCCCCTCTCTCTTTCTCTCCCTCTCTCTCATTCACTGTACAATTTAGCTAAAGCAGTACTTGAATAGGCTTCTTATCTGTAGCTGCAAGGTGGCCTGACTTTAGGTTCTTGTCTCTGTACTGAGAAAATTACTTGAAACTGGAAGTTTCTAGAATACAATGGAGGTCAAATGTATGGTGGATATATGGGAATTTCTTCAAATGTGTGTTCCCTGGCACTGGCAGAGTAAGTGTTGCTAACAGGTGTTGCTAGTAGGCTAGTGACAAAGAAGTATTAGCCAACTCTGCTGTGAAGAACCAGAGTAAAAATACTCATTCTGCAGTAAAATGGCTTTTGTGAGCAAAATATAACTTAACGCAGACGTATAAATGTGTAAGCAGTGTTTTACTGTTGCAGTCTATCCAGGTGGAGCTATTTTACGGGAATATTTTATAGACACAATGGCGGTGGCAGCATGTGTGGCACCCTGGGCGAACCCTCCCTACAATACTGTGTTCATTATTAAGACTACACACCAGTGTTGTAGTTGAGTCACTAAACCTCGAGTCTGAGTTGAGTCTTGAGCCCCCAGTGTTCAAATCTGCTTCCAAAGTCTGAGTCGCCAAAGAAGAGTCAGAGTTGAGTTTGGGTCGAGTCCCCATTACCTGTCTTCAAGTTCGAGTTCTCAAGGTTGAGTCTTTGTATCAATTAATTACGATATCCATCGCCTATTACAAAAAAAAAACAAAAATAGTCTAAGTCTCCAACTTCCAAGGCCAAACGCAGTCAATGCTTGAGTCCAAGTCCTGAAAATCAGGACTCAAACTGGACTCAAGTCCGAGTCCTGGACTTGAGTAGGCCTACTACATCATACCATTAGGGAAAATGAAAGATATAGAAAACTGATTGCGGTGCCCTGTGCTGCCCTGGGCTAAATCTGCAACTGTATACTGTTAGGTAGTTTAGTCTAATAGTTCCCAGCCAAGGAGTCAGGCCCCTCCAAAGGGTAACAAGATTATTTAAACTCAAGGGACAATGGATCCCAAACAGACACTGATTTTTGTAAGGGCCCCATAAAAGCAGAGTTCAGACCATCTGAAATGGGCCTCCAGTTCACCCACATCTCCCTCTCTCAGTTACAGGATCAGTGTCACCAGTTTTGTTAGGACTCCTCTTTCATTAAATTGCTTTAATTCAGTGTTCCACTTCGGCGGATCGATAACACAACAATCTCTTTCTCTCCAGGAATGAATGCTGTTGATTTCTCTGCCCTGATGAGCAACCTCCAGGTCTTGCAGGATGTCAGGGGGATCATCAGGAGGACAAAGAGCCACAATTCTGCAAGGTTTAGAGGAGAGTACCGGGAAGCTTTTTTTCTTAAATTGTCTGGTGATTTACAGAGGATGGTGCCATGGTTACAAATTGGTTTCTGGCACAGGAACAAATACTGCACATCCGGTGTTTTTGACATGAATTCCACTGTCTTGTTTACACTTGGACTGTTTCAAATGATTTGTTTTAAACTGGAGAATGTCTTGGAAGTTTTCTGTTGCCTCTGGAACAACTGTTAAATTTTCCACTTGGCCATTTGGCTGACCCTCAAGAGTAAGGTGAGAGGTTCTGGGACTCTTGATGTGCAGCGTGATGACTTTGTTTATGGGGAAGAATCTCTGAGTGCCTCAGGGTTTAGTTCATGTGTTACCGCTTGAGATGATACTGATGCTTTGAAAAACGTCTGGGGGCTGCGGGGGAGGAAGGGGAGTGAGTTTGCACTGTGGAGGAGGAGGGCATCACTCTTTGTTTTTGTGATTTGTCAGGTGGTTGCTGTCAGTCCTGCTGATGGTTTTACAAGTACTTCTATTGCTTTTATACTGTTCTTGTGTGTGGGAGGTACAACAGTGTGTGTGGTGCTCCAGTTTGCCTAAAATGTGCTGTTTTTTCTTCCACATTTTTTAAGATAATGGCTGATTAATGTAATGCCAAACATCTTTCCCTTCTGCTTCCAAATCTGAAACCTCAGATGTGATCTTGGCAGCTGCTCCATATTGATTTTCACTGTATCAAGGTCTTCACATGGGTCATGACTGATGAGATGGGGAACTATTCACTCTCTGATTGTCCCGGGTGTCAGAACATCCTGCTCCAGCAGAGGCATTTTGTTGGTGTTGTACTTCAGTACGACTGAAAGTGGTGTAAAAAAAAATTAGAGCCTCCTATGTGTGTAAAAGAGAATGTCAGTCCGAACCATTTTAAGAATTTACCAGTGCCCCAGGGCAGCTTAGTCAGTACTAATGACAGTACACCAATCTGTCCTAAAGCTAGAAACAGGAGCAACCGACTGAACTGGAATGGTACAGGATTATGTTATGTGAACCACAGTAAGCACAGTAATAACATATATGAACTTGGAAAATGAGTGTTTTGTTGTTTCAGTTTGTCTTCAGTGGAGGCACATTGCCTCATAATGTCACACAACATACATGACACGAGTCAAATGGAAGGTTTCACTCTTTGTTCTCTCTAAATACAAATCTACCAATGACACCAAAAACCACCTGATCAACCTTCAAAGGGCATTTGATACAGTAAATGAAATAATGAAATAATTCTATGTAATAAATTGGACACTATTGGGTGTGATGACCTTGTAGCTAGCTGGTTTGAATCACACTTTAGTATCAGTATGTAAATATTAATGGTACCATATCAAATCCAGGAGTGGTCACATGCGGTGTTCCATAGGGATCAATCCTAGGATCTATAATATTAGGATGCATTAAATGTTTTACTAAAGCAAATGGAAATTTGGATTTGCTGCCAAATCCTGACAGCTCTCTAGCTAGTGTTTCAAAAGCTTCCCGCTGATCTAATTTCATGAAAGAATTAACAATATCCCAGTTTATGTATGCATAATAATAACTACTGTAATCACTGATCTCATTCGATCACTATCTCCTAATGTAAGGGGTAGGCATGTATGGTCCTTAACAACTAAATGACCTTCTAATACAAGAGAAAATTGATCTTAATAGGAGTACAGGTATGTGTATGGTGTTTGACATGAGAATGTTTGAGTTTCTGTGTTAAACTGTCTTTGTTGCCCAAGGATATTCTGCTAATCCTGTGAGGTTATATTTTAGTTTAGCATTAAGACTGAAAGCAGTGGAACAAGCTAGCCTCATCTGACCTTGCCTTGAGTCACATGAGAAAATTGATATCTTTTTCTCCAATCTGAGCCCAGAGACAGCAAGGTATAGCAAAAGACAGGAAGCAGGGCCAAACAGCTAGCTCGACTCAGTTCAAAGTTCAAAAACACACTTAACAACAGTTCTAATGCTCACTAATTACAGACTGAAAAAAAACTGCGTATACAACATTTAATTTGTATGCTTTTGAGGTGCTGGTAGGCAGATATTTTTGTACCTTTATGCTATATTCCTCATTAATGATAAAGCTAGAGCCAGGCAGCAAATAGCTAATTAAAAAAACTGGAAGCTGTGAAACTGCTAATTGCTAACCACCTGTTTCTGTCCAAAAGTATAAAATATACAACTACCAGCACCTCTAAAGCTCACCAAGTAATATACTGATGGTTTAATCCATGATAAGCAAGCTTCAGAGCTGTTGGTAGGTATAGTTTTTAATTCTTTTTTTATGCCAAGAAATGCTAACCCTATCCTCGATGTAGCATCACAACTAAGAGAGTGGTATCAATCTTCTCACCCAGAGAGCAAATAAAGATAATTCTCAAAATGTTAAACTATTAATTACCTTACTGAACTTGGCTTCTGCTTTTTTGTCAAACTAAATAGCAAATTAAACAAAAAAATGTCACATTATTATACCCCGCACACTGATCTCTCAAAGTAAATAACATTCTCTCATAGCTGGAAGTCAGACACTTAAACAAATACTAGTATGGGACACATTTTAGCACCAGCAGACACTTCATCTCTTGAAATCTACAGACTCATAAGAACCCTGAGGCCTCTCAGGAATGTGCTCCAAAAAACCTGCCGTTCTCCTCAGCTTTGCCATCTGACCAGATGTTGACACAGCTTTTCCTCACCACATGCACACTCCAAGTTAACTGCACCTCATAAAACAAAGAATCGAATGGTGAAATAAACTGCTGGAGTGACCGTAAAACGCTAGATGAAAATGGTCAGGTGGATGCAATGTTTGGCTCCAAACGAATTCCAAACTAGTATGAACACTAAATAACACCCTGAATGTTTGAGCATAAAACTTAATTCAGTCTTAATGTTAGCGTAATCACTTATCTCAGCTTGCATGTGCATGTTCCCCAAACCAAACCTCATGATGCAATCAGTGGGGCTGAGGTAATATTACACACACACACATGCACACACATATGGACAAACAGTTTTTGAAATGTTGTAAGCTTGTGTCTGAGTACAACCGAGCGGCCTGCCTCTCTCATCCAAAAGCATTAGTGCTTTCATCCATCATTATGAAGAACCAGCCCGTGATGTGTGCTTTGATTCTCTATCTGGGACACACACACAAACACATATGCACCCACAAAGACACACACATCCCGGGTTTGTGCACACGGGGCTGAAGCAGAGACAGGTCTTGTCTCTATATCTTATGAGCAGCTCATGAATAGACATGATGCACATGTCAGCAAAGGAGCGGGAACAAAGAAGAGTTGAGTTGCTGAGGCGTAGTTAACAAGCAAGCGTTTTACTGTCAGGGTATAACCAGGCAGCGGCCAGACTGAGACAGAAAGAGCTCAGAATGAAGAAAAGACTGCGCTTCTAAGATAATTAATCTCAATGGGCTGAAGTTTGGATTAAAAAGCACAGTGTGGATGGTGGTGAGGAATTGCCAAGAACAGCAGATTACATACATTTTTAGCTGACAACATAAAAACGCCTACATCCACTCACTGGATCTTATTAAATCAAAGCAGTGCCCACTTTAGATTTACTCCCACTGATGGACTATTTTGGAATAAAACTCTCATTGTATCCCTCTTCACTGGGTGCACAGGTGTTTGCAAACACTCTCCCTCAGTCCATATGTCTTCAATTATCACATGCTACAGGTTTGATCTGATCTCAGCACTGTACTGACCTCTGCTGGTCAGTTCTACAAATCCACCAGCTCTATCTGTATGTTAAAAGCAGACCTTGCCAGAGAGGATATATATTTGCCATTTAAACATGTCCTAGTTAAAGTAATTTCCTGTTCCTATTTTTTTGACTTCATTTTCAGTTCTTTATTCTGGCAACATCAGAGTTTCACACGCTCAGTCCTCAGAATACACACACCTTGTGGTAAGTGAATCATGAAAGATTGTTTATGTTATGAAGACTAAATTCTAATGTCACAGAACCTATTGTTGTATCACAGTTGCTGATATGCTACGTCAAAGTATCACAACTGACTTGATAGGATAGAGATTAGACATCTTTTCCTCCCCATTTAATGATCTTATATAACAGTGCCATAGGAGAGGTTAGGCACTGATGTCATGGAGAAAGCAATAAACTCCACAACTCCAGTAATTAGAAATTACCTAGATAAAAGTATTACTGCAACCTAATGAGTCACCAGAAACTATAAATAACAGTTTGAATTTCAAAATAAAACTGCACTCAGTGTAAATTACAACAAAGGCTTTAGCATGCACAGCGCACTAAAGGTTCTTTAAGACAGCAGAATTATCGTTACTTTATGTTTTTGATTAATATAATGAGGAGAAATTGTTAGTTTATGTATTTGGCAAGTCCATCCATCAGCTATACTACTTATCCCTTCAAGGTCACGGGGGGCTGGAGCCAATCCCAGCTGACACTGGGTGAGAGGCAACCACTAACAGTCACATTCACACTAATTTAGAGTCTCCAGTTAACCTGACCTGCATGTCTTTGGACCGTGGGACCCAGAGGAAACCAACACAGGCACAGGGAGAGCGTTTAGTCTGGATTCAAGTGGAGAACACCAGCACTGTCATCTGTAGAGTCACACTGCTAACACTGCTCAGAAGTCAGCTACAGCTGCTGAAGGACAGAAGCCAGGATACGAGACAAAGATAGAGCATTTAAATTTCACTTCTAAACTGAGAACAAACTCCAGTTCAGTAAGAACAGACTTGTATTAACATGGAAATGACCATCAAAACCAAACTCTGATTCCTTTTGTTAAACTGAATAAGTGCAACACCTGCATTTATGGCTCAGTAATGTGTGGACCTTTGTTCTTTTTCATTAGTGTAGCCTATTTTATTGTTCCTTGTCATGTCTTTGACTTAATCTATCTTATCTAATCTTCTCTTTCCTGTATTCTTCTTATAAAACATGCTATCCTGTGCATCTGAACATGATGCGATAAGTGTTAGGCGGGGGTGTAGGTTACTTTTCAATTTGTCAAAGGTTCCAGGCTGTACCAAGGAAACAAATAAAGCAATGATTGATGACTAAAGTGAGAGCCCGGTAATTTAAGGCAGAACAGTTATGCATTACACAGCACTACGCCTCATGTGAGTTCATTACAAGGAAGGACTTAGGTGGAAAATCAATATCACTTGCACGCTGTTATTTCTTGAGCACGATCAATCGATCCACCACTCATAGGTATGTTGAACCTAAAAGTGGGAGAAAAGAGTGAGGTGGAGTGGACCTTGATGAATGTAAGTATATGATATGATTTAAGGTGAATACCGATATTAAAAAATAATCCGTGGCTTTTTATTATGCGATATAAAGTAATCAATGCTCCCAGCTAATATTAAACATTAACCAGCACAATGGTCACATGTGTGCTGAGGCAAAGGTGAATCTTTATCTGATGGATGTCTTCTATAAAGGCTTTCCAGAGGTCAGTGAAGGAGCAGTTGCAAACAGGGAGAATATATTAATATAGTGACAATGATTAACTCTGTGGGACTGAGCTTTGTGGTGCTGCTCTCAGCAATGGGAGCAGCAACAATAGAGAGGTGAGTGTTTTATTCGTAAAATTACATATTGACGGGTTTTGGAAACTGATGTCGTCTGAGTTGCTTTTGATGCTTTTCTTAGCATCCACATTGACACAGTGTAGTACTCAGAGGTTGAATAAGCTTTGAGATACAAAACTAATATATCAAAATACTCCGTTAAAAGTCTTTAATTCAAATTTAATTTAAATTAAGTAAACGTAGAGGCCATATGTGCTTTATTGGAAAACAGCCCATATTAGAGTGTTACATTATTATAAATTATTCAAGCTGATTAATTAATTAGTTGATTGACAGAAAATATATTTGCTGCAATAATAATCATCAGTTAATAATTTATGTCATTGTTTTAAGCAAATTGTTTTAAATTCTCTGGTTCCAGCTTCTCAGTTGTGAATTCTTATAATACTGGGCTGTTGATTGGACAAGTGTTTTATGATATTTAATTGAACATAGGTATCAATTAGCTGAGGATTTGCCAGATTATCAGTAATAAAAATAATTGTTGCAGCCGTAAATAATGATTATCACAGCCAAACTAAACAATATATCACTCAAGATTTTGGGAAATACACTTTTTTGTTGAGTTACATGTGAAGATCAATAACACTTTCAACACGCATATGTGTTCTAAATATAGTTTAGCTAGCTTAGCTTAGCATAAAGCCTAGAAGCAGCTGAACCTGAAAAGCAGCATTTTAACAGAAAATTAAAGCACCAAGTGAAGTGGTAAATATTCTTAATCAGTTTTCACTTCTGCCTCTACTTTAACAAACATTATGCCTTGTTCTATGTGAAATTTATGCACCATTACCTCTGTTGTAGCAATTATAAATAGATTAACTTTATAATCTCTTTTTTGCATATTGTTAATTTACTTTCCACAATATAAATGTATTCTCAGTGATTTTCACTGGACTGCACCCTGCATATGTAAAATACAAAATATACTGGAGGCAGGACCAGGGGGATTAGTGGAATAAAGTACACAGGGGCTGAAAGTGGAGAGGCCCTTTAAAAAGCTTAGAATCAAACGTTTATTATATAATTTGTTTATTGTCCAGTTTTTACGTGATTAGCATGATGAGTTAACCATTTCTGTTGGCTGAATAAATTGTTTGACAGATTATTTGTTGTATCTAAAACAGCAGTAGAGCTTTTCAGGGGCCACACCCCCCTCTGAAAGGTGACAATGGTTAAGTCCACTCCTGTAGTATGATGGACAAAAATCATCTGTCTCTACACTGTCCTCTACCATTGATAATGATGGTGAGGACTTCAGGTGAACTTTGAACCAATTATGTAATTATGTAAAACTGTGTAAATATGGCGATAGAGGCGATAAAGAATACAGTCAGAGAGAACACAGCTGTAACATAGCCATCAGTGTAATATCATAACATTATATTATAACTTTAACAGCCACAGAGTGAATCAGCCGCAGGTTCATCACAGGCTCCTCAAGTTCCTGAGGATGTCCGACAGACTGAGCTCATATAGTGATCAGTTTTACAACTGTGTTCACAACATTACTGTCACAGACTAAGTAAATATTTATCATCAATCATCTTTATTAAGAGAGTAATAGCATGTTCTAATTGTGTTTTCAGCTTTATTACTGGGGCTTTTTTACACAGCAGCCACACTTGTTGGACACTAATTAACCTTAAATAAAACATAATAAAAGTCAATAATTATTCCACTGGATTTATACTGAAATACAGTGTCAGTTCTCTCTCACTGTAGGGCACAGAGAAAGATGGCTCTCATTACTGATGACCCTAACAACCACTACAGTCATTTCTATGGGTGTAACAACAGATGTATTAAAAAAGAGAAGGGGCCCCACTAAGGCTGCACATGTACGGGGTCCAGATTTCAGTGCCACACCACTGTGTGGGACCACAGCCTCTCATGTGTCTCCTGTACTTGCCTTAATGTGCTGTAGAGCGGAGTACGACTACTACAGATACCATCCCATGCCAGAGGTGAGAAATCCTGATCAAGGCTCACACACGACTTCACTTTAACACACACACACACTCTCTCTCTAATGTGTAAATACTGTACTCTACAGATCTTCAAATGGATGCTTCAGATTGCAGAGGATCACTCTGATCTTGTCACCATAGTGAATTATGGACTCAGCTACGAGACGAGGACTATTAGCTTGCTTAAGGTAATCAAAATAATTTTTAACTGTTGATTTTAGAACCAAAAGCAGCAAATACCAAACTGACACTGGAGTGTATTGTCTTCCAGATTGGTCTGAATACTGGAGAGAAAAAGAAAGCTATCTGGATGGACTGTGGTATACACGCCAGGGAATGGATTGCCCCAGCCTTCTGTCAGTACTTTGTAAAACAGGTAGGAGACAGGCGGTCATTTAAAGAGCTAAATTTATCATTGAAATAAAAAAAGCAAATTACGCAAGAGAATATTAGGGATAAACTCTCAGCAAACCAATATATCAGCCTGACCCTGATGTTTTTCTCCCTTAATCAGATTCTGCAATCATACCAAACAGACCCGAAAATGCAAGAGATGATGAAGAATATGGACTTCTACGTCACACCAGTGCTCAACGTGGATGGCTACATCTATTCCTGGAAGGACAACACGGTGAGTTCTTGTTTTTGATGGATATTTATCAAATTACTTTTCTATAGTCCTATGCTCAAGCTCCCAAGTCACAGATGAACAGGAAATGATGGGATGATAGTCTATTAAGCGATAGCAGTTAAGTTTAAATGAGCTACAATGCAATTATTGAATAAATCGATTTACAAAATCATCTCATTTCCAAAATGAGTGGAAAATTAATAGACGAGTATGTGCTGTATTTTATCTATTACTAAACTGATGGAATGATCTGAAGCACCTGCTTTATCTCACTGAACATTTTGGCCCAATTCAGACTCGACTGTGGAGGAAGAACAGATCACCAGGACCTTCAGGCTGCAACTGCTACGGCACGGATCTCAACCGCAACTTTGATGCCAACTGGGGCAGTGAGTGCTTTCATTCTCAGAAGTGGCGAACATAGTGGAGCATTTAGTGGCGAAAAAGCTAAATATTTGCTTGGAGAGCTGGTATTGACCTAAAACAAAGATAAAACCAGACTAAGTATTGGACTACTGGAAACACAACGCCAAAGTAATGCTCATCTTGATCTGTATAAGCTGGATTTGTAAGTAGGCAACTTAAAAGATGATAACATCAGTTAGTCAGCAAGTAACCAAAAATCAGTTAATGCAGCTTTAAACATAACCATTTTGTGTACATTTATACTGACGTTGCCAACATGTGAAGGCTGTAATTGCTGCTTTAACACGTAAAAAGATTAATTTGCCAGCCTCTGTTATGAGAGGAAGTAAAGACTAAATTTGACTCTGATGAATCTGTTTCTTTGGCTGCTTTCACAGTGGTTGGTGTGTCATTTAACTGCTGCTCAAACATCTACTGCGGGAGCAAACCTGCGTCTGAGCCCGAGGCCCAGGCTGTAGCTGATTTTGTAGGAAGACGGAAGGACGACTTCCTGTGTTTCCTCACCATCCACTCCTACGGCCAGCTGCTCCTAGTTCCCTATGGACACCCCAACTTCACCGCCTCCAACTACGACGAGCTGGTATTTAAATCTACAAACACAGCAATGCATGTTTTACACATCTCTGACAAAGACATGTACACACAATATTCTCCATATCATCACATACCAGCTCCGGATAAACATCTTTGTAGCCTGATTATAATTATCACTGCATGCTTCTACATTAATAAAGAGAATACTCTGCATATTACCATAGAAACTGAGCTCATGTAGATCACAGAAACCCATAGTAAAGAAGATAATCATGTTAATATTGGATTTAATATTGTTTGTCAGATCTACAGTAAAGTTGAATGGTGCATGATGAAATGTAGTGTATACAAACCACACACACACAGATCAGATGTTATTACTACACTTAGCATCTAAAAGCGGTCAGTCCTCATCTGACAAGACAGAGCAGAACAGGAGGGAGCTGCGTCAAGACTGACAGTGGTAAACAAGTGTCTGGCTGTTGTTAGGAGGGAGGCTGATGCAGGTAATAACCCGCTGGATCCATCATCCAGAGAGAATTATGCAAAACAGGATTATGTCCATTCGTTTCCCCAGCTTTAGCAGGACTTTAGCAGGCAGGTGCCGGCTCGCTCTCCTGAGCCATTCAAACTACACCACCGCTCTTCAGCTCAGTGGGACGCGGAGTCACATCAGACTTTCACCGATGAGGCTAAGAGATTTTCAATTATGAATCTCAAATGACTGAACCTGGAGCAGGATTTATGAACACGGAGACTCAAAATCTGATGTTAGAACATCCTGGTGGGTAGATCAGACTGCTCTCATTCAGTTTGACTAAACAGTGTAGTCCAACTGATACTTGATCTCTGAAGACAATACTGATATTTGGGTGTTTAAAAGTCATGTCAAGTGTCTCACATCTGGAATAAATCCAGATGCACCTGAAGCAGATGTTGTCATCGTCTTCATGGCTCCAACTCACACCACTCCCTCACCCACACAGATCACAGTCGCTGATAAACAGCACAGCAGCTTGGTGCACCTACTGAGGTGTCTAAGCAGTGCAGTACTGCACATACAATATACATCAACAGTGTGTTAGCAGCAAAGCAGCAACGCAGCCCCAGGCCTCTTCCTGTATCTACACTGGATGCATTCAGGCACGCTAACAAGTGTAGGTCACCTGTGTTTGGCGGAGCTAAGAGCCCAACACTCAACCACTGTAGTTACACATAATACAGAAGAAAACAGACTGTGAGTTGCAGGTCAGTGCATACAGAGCAAGTGAAACACTGTACACTGTAAAATATCCTACTTGATTTGAAGAATATAAATATATGTATCAGCAGATTTTTTTAAACTCTTAAACATCAATATCATCAGCCTCAAAAATCCAATATCAGTTGGGATACACTATAGACCTCAAAAATGTCCAATTATCTTGTCACCAGTGCATCTTCACATTCATCTCCATGTAAAGGAGCAACAGACAACAGGGGAAACAGATACAAATTGTAGAGATGCAGCAGCTCTACATGCACCTACTGACTGATTTTGAGTTTAAAAGATAAAATACAGATCAAACAGTTAAACAGTGGAAATAAGTCAGGGCTGCAGTGTCTCTTTACTCCTCATCATATATTCCACTGTTCTGTTCTGTTCTGATCCAAAAAAATCAGTTCACACTCCCCCACCACCATCACCATGCTGTTTGTGCAACACATCAAACATGGCGTCATACCTCGCGATCTTACGTCTGTCACAGCTGAGCCTGATATTTTCTGCTCATTTTGCCAGATTATTACGTCAGCCACACGGGTGCCAATTCATGTCATTAATACTGATGACGCTACAGAAAGTATTAATCTGCATTTTTTACCATGTAAAACTGCTTCCTGTTGTCTCCCAGTTGCCAGAGTGTGGTTCTAAGCTGGATAGAGATTTACACAGGTGGTGTAAATCCTTAAAAATCACTGATTTACTGCCTCAAATTAACAGTATTAGTATTTATTATCAAAACTAACACAATATTGCTCTCATGTACAGTCAGCCATTTTCATCTGTATAGACAGAACAACGTGTTTTATCACCACTAGGTTTCTTGATTCTTCTTCCCTGCACATTTCAGTGACTACATGACAAAAACTGTGTCTGCTTCCTCAGATGAAAGTGGGTTTGGCTGCAGCAGACGCCATTAAGAAGGTCCACGGGAAGAACTACACTGTAGGAACCTCACCAGATATATTATGTAAGTAAACACAAACCTGACTGAAAACTAGACATATTTGGTTTAAAGAACTCCTGGGCAGGTTATACTGGACAAATAATAAAAATAAAAACCCTTTCTACAGACCCCAACTCTGGTTCATCCAGAGACTGGGCTCGCATGCAGGGCATCCCCTTCGCCTACACCTTTGAGCTGAGAGATGATGGGACATTCGGCTTTGAGCTCCCGGAGAATCAGATCCGGCCGACCTGCGAGGAGGCCTACGAAGGAGCCCTGCACATCATCACCCACGCCCACGACAAGACGTTTAGCAGCGCCGTGGCCACGGCTGCTGCAACCCTGTGGACCATGCTGGTGGCAGTGGGTGTTACCTGCGCCACTCAGATGTGAGGTGGAAAAAACTGTATGAAGGGAACTGACCAAAGCTGCACCGCTCTCATCATCCTGCATATACGGCTGTTATTCTGTTTCAGAAACAGATTGGAATCCAGTATTTGCAAGATTTTTCTGACCTCACCTGACACACTTTTTATGCGCATATCTGTATCTGTTGAATGAATAATAACGCATCCATGGTTCAAATTATTACACAATTAAAGGTGTTTTTGAATGTGCTGAAATGTATCTCTCCACAAACTTCAGTTGATGTCATACTGAAGCCACAAGTTGGTGCACTTTCTAAGTCTAGGGCCATAAAATGATAACAATAATTATCGCAATGTAATTTCTTATCACAATATATAAAGATTTATTTCCTTTATAGAAACATAATGTTCAGTATAATATATTTCCATGCTTACATAGCATACACAGATCCTGAGCTGCTAATCACATCGCAGGAATATAGATAATAATTCTGCAAGCTAAATTTTAGATTAGTTAGATTTGATCATTAGAATTGTTTTTTCTACTCAGATTTGTGCAATGCTCTGCTGTTTGTCCAGTGTTTGTAATGTTCTGACCATATGGAAAAATTTTTAAACCACAGTTAACTGTCTGGTTTCTTCAACTTGCACTTTAGACTTAAAAGATATAATGATTTGACATTAATCATGATAATTAATGATACCAAAAATTTGTATCGTGATAACATTTTTGGTCATATCAGCATACCAGCCCCACCCAAGACTATTTGCTTTCATCACTGACATGTAGCCAACATTACCTGGCACTAAAAAGTACCAACTCCCCTATAAAATATTCTAATATATGATATTTTCCCTTTGTTCATGCAGGTGTTTTAATTGTGCCATTATCTGCTTGAAACATGAATAAAATCACAGCTGATAATCTCAGTGTTTAAATTCCTTAAATAGAAAATGCTTTACTTTTCTACTATGTTTGTAACAACCGTTCATGACATTGGCAGAAGTTACAGTATGTAAAGTAACATTTGAGGAGCTGTAAACTAATCGCTGATGAGGTGTAACAGGTATGTGTGCCTGTCATTTGGGGAAGGATTACCATGCACTTTCAAGGTGTGTGTGATGTGTTCCTAAACGGATGGAAGCCTTGTCGTCTCAGACTGGCCAGCGGCAGGAAGAGCTGCTGCTCTGGAGGAAACTCATCCCAGCGCGTCCACGTCCAGCCTGGGAGGGAGAGGAACATACATTTCTTTCTCATCATCTACTCAGGTGTGGTGGAGATGATTATTTTTTTATTTTTTTATTATTGTTTTTTTTTTTCAATTTAAAACCCATTTCACGTACCCTCGTTCTTCTCCGGCTCCAGGTTCACCGGCTCTCCTGACTGCTTCCCGTCCAGGTCTCCTTGCATGAATATGGTGACGTAGTGGTACTGCTCCTCCAGTCTGATGGAGTTCACCACTGACACAAAGCGGACGTTCACCAAACGCACCCCAGCTTCCTCCAGCACCTCTCTGTGAGCACATTCCTCCCACGTCTCTCTTTCAATGACATAGTATCAGGGTGTCACATCCACTGGAAGCCATCACATTCAGGTCTTCCTTTCAACATTTCATATTTCAGGGTGATGTGTTCTGTACACTGAGCAACAGATTTAGATGACTGCCCCTCTTCTACTCAACTAACTGCACTTTAACTTTGAGATAACAGTGCCTCTAATGGATCTTCAAGGATCTCAAAATGACTATCCCACCTCACCACCTTTCATCATACTGCATTTAAAAATGAAGAAAATTTGGATTGGTGCACACTTATCTGCCAGGCCTTGTACCAACGCAAATTCATAACACATTTCAGTAATTATTCAAAACTTCAAAAAGAATTCGGCATGATAATAAAAGACAAAATGCGTGTATTTCATTGTGATTTCTGTTCTAACAGTAGAAAAACATCGTAGTGAAATGAGTAGTGCCCATATTTTGTAACTAGGAAAGATGCTGAATTACATTTATGAAGACCGGTGTTAAGCTACTAAGCCGTGTCAGATTTGTGAATGAAGTTTGCCATCTACCTACCCAAACTCCAAATGACCGCCGGGGAGCTGGTATTTCCCTTCACCCATCGCGCTCCTCCGTTTTCCGAGGAGAACACAACCAGGGTGGGACGAGTCCGTTACCAGCACCCCGACCCCGACCCCGGGACGTTTTACAGTTTTATTTGACATGGGGACAAACGCAAAAACGCTTCAGACGTCGAGCGAAGTTTGCCAAACAAACCAAACTCGCACGCGCCACGCGCCAGAGGAGCTGTTCGGGAAGTTCAAGAGGGTTCACTTCCGTATACTTCCGTCTTCGCTTGAGAAACCGTTTGGAAGACCAGACTGTCTTGTTAACCAACTAACTAACTCCATTAACTAATTGTTTGCTGCTGTCAAAAAGTAAAAAAAAAGAAAAAGAGAAAAAAAAGGCGATTAACTCCCGATAAAGGCATATGCAGCTGCAGCTGTAACATTTCAGTCACTAAATCCATTTGAAAACTATGACAAGCTGTCTAGGGCATATGAGAATACTCCACTTACACATACATATGTACTGGTACTAAGCACTTGCACATTAATACATAATGTCATGCATATGCATACATACAAGCAGCAAGCGTGACTATGTATGTACAGTATTTGTGTGGTTAAAGATGTATGTAACCTGAAGGCCTCTTACATTAACCAGAAGCTGCTGCCACAAGGTGTCACACCAACCACAAATAAACACAGAAGAAGAAGGAATTGAGCTGGGCATCCAGCATCTGTGAGACCTGCCTAATTTTGTGTAGGTCCCCCTCGTGCCACCAAAACAGCTGGACACAGGACGTCTGAGGGTGTCTGGCATCAGGACATTGGCAGCGGATCCTTTGGGTCTTGTGGGTAGCAGAGTGGGGCCTCCATGGATCTGACCTGTTCCAACCTACCCCACAGATGCTGAATCAGATTGTTATCTAGGGAGTGTGGAGGTCAGGTCAACACCTTGGACTCTTTGTCGTGTTCCTTGAGACATTTCTGAGCATTTTTTGTAGTGTGGTGGGAGCATTATCCTGCTAGGAGATGCCCCTGCCATTGGAGAGTGCTTCTCATAGAAAACCACTGTCTTTTCTTTCTATTAGGGACTGCTTTCAACAACACCAGTGGAGATTAATTACACTATCATCATTTCCAAATAGTCTTTCAGATAAGTTTTTATCAACAATAAAGTTAAGATAAATAAAGAAAGTCAATAAAGAACACAATGTTTATTTTATCACATTTCAACTGGCCAATTATAATATGTGCCATACATATTATTCAGACTATGTTCACCTCTTTTTAACATTTAACTCATGTCTAGGAGGTGTTAACATTCCCAACAAAGAGATGTTTTCCCTCTAAACTTCTCAGATGGTTTCATTAAAATGACTGACTCAAAGAATACAATCTTGTTTTTTAGGGGGGCTGACCTCTAGGTCTGGCACCATGTGAACTAAACTACCATCTGACTACTTCAGTCACTGGTCTGGTGAACTGATAAATGATCGGCCTATTCACACCTTTATTCACACTGGCACTGAGCAGTTTTCCACCGACACCCGTTTTCCCCGCTAGACCTGCCTGGTGGCTCTGGCCCCGCCCTGCCCAGTTCACCTCTCCCTGCTCTCACCTGAGACAGCATTTTCCTCCTGTGAGTCCTGACTAAACCTACCTCTTTACAAATCTGGATCTCTCTCTTCCTCTCCTCTGCTTTATGTGTCTAGAAACTTCTCACAGCTGCTAACCATCCCTCCATCACTGTCTTCTCTCAGTTTCTTCCATCTTTGTTGTCACCATGAGTAGTAAACTGTGGACAGAGGAGCAGTTTAACTGCCCCGTGTGCCTGGATCTCCCCAATGATCCAGTCACCATCCCCTGTGGGCACAGCTACTGCATGGCCTGCATCAAGGATTACTGGAGCAAGGACGACCCCAAGGGGATTTACAGCTGCCCCCAGTGCCGACAGACCTTCTGCCCCAGGCCCTCCCTATCCAGGAACACCATGCTGGCTGAAGCTGTGGAGCAGCTCCGCAAAGGGGCCCTCAAATCTGACGTGCGTGATTCTATCCGTAGCGCCCGTGGAGTTGCCTCCTCCTCATCCAGATCCAAAGGGAAGCTGTCCTCCTCAGCAGTGGCGTGTGACATGTGCAAGGGTGAACAGCGAGCGGCGGTCAAGAGCTGCCTGGTGTGCATGAGCTCGTACTGCGAAGCCCACCTGAAGCCCCACCAGACCCAGAAGGCCCTGAAGCAGCACGAGCTCATCGCGCCCACGGGCAATCTGGCCGAGAAGATCTGCACCCAGCACAAGTACCTGCAGGAGTTCTTCTGTCGACAGTGTAAGGTGTTCGTCTGCTGGCTCTGCACCAGCAACCAGCACAAAGGACATGAGTGTGTGTCCACCAAGGCTGAGCGCCTGGAGAAACAGGTAGGCAAGTGTGGAGGCTGCAGGGGCCTCAGTGGCCCTCAGCCAGTAACCAGGATGTACTGTCGTGATCTAATGTCAAACTGTTTTACTTTTGTGATATATACAATTATACAATTAAAGTTGATGTAGAACCAATTCAGTAGCAGACATACACTGGGTGATAGTACAGTGGTAGTGTTATGAATATAATTCATTCATTCAATCACTCAACCAAAGCTGCAAACAATGGATATTTTCATTACTAATTAATCTGCCAATTATTTTCTTAATTAGCTGAATCATTTGTTCCATACAATGTGAGAAAATAATGAAAAAAATGTCCATCTCAAGTTTCCAGAGCCCAGGCTGGTGTCTTCAGATTGTTTGTTTTGTCACATCTGAGAGGCGACCAGTGAGAATCAGTTTTTCTTTTTGAATTTTTGCTTTAAAAAATGACCCATCAAAATAGTTGATAATTATATTTTACCTGCTTATAAGAACAGTAACAATGACCAAGTGAATACGAGCGCTCAGAATGTCAGACCAGACTGCATGGACATACAAGTGAGTTTTACTTAAATACAAACTTAAATTGTTTAGCACAAAAATCTGTGCATGTCCCAGGGCCTTATTGATATCAATCAGAAACACACAGAGACAAGTTCTGAGTTGAGTCGGAGGCTGAACTGAACACAAACAGAAACACTCTACAGTCAGTTTGTTAGCTACTTGGCTAACGTACAGTTCAACAGCTTGAGGCAAAAATACGCTTTGCTTTCTGTTTGAACTCAAGACACCAGCAACCTATCAAAAACTATACTTGACTAATTTTGAGCAATTAAATGTTTTCAGCTTCATTTATTTCCATAAACCTCATTAAAAGGCAGGAAACATGGCAGCTGTTTCTACAGGTGACCATCAGCGCAGTGTGTGTACAGCACATCACCCCTACTGCCGACTGTCCATTGTTCTGTGTAATGGGTTTCTGTTTAAGGTGTCATCCTCTCTCCCTTTGTGTGTGACAGAGGCTCCAGCCTGGCTGAGGACATTCCTAACTACATTCCTGTCCATTCATAACGCTCCACCCTCTCATGTTGCCTTCTGTGTCACACACACACACACAGCTGTTTCCTCATGCCTGTGTTTTGTCCACGTGAGGTTGATGGGAATGGTTTTGGACGTCATGTCTTTGTGTCTCCCTCTGCAGAAAGCGCTGTCAGAGATGCAGGCAGAGAATCAGCAGAGGCTGAAAGACAGAGAGCAGGAGCTCAAAGATTTGAAGAAGATGATGGATGTGATGAAGGTTGGTCAGATTCATAAATGAAAAGAAGAAACATTTCCTATAAAATCAGAAATGAAACAAGTGTATGTGAGTATACAAAGACGCAGTCACCTGCTGGAATCACCTTGTTTTCTCCTTCCCTGACTGCACAGCGTTCTTCAGTCAGGGTTCACGATGACACGGAGCAGGCGCTGTTAGAGCTGCAGCGTTCGGTGGAGCGCCTGCAGGAGCTTCTGGAGGAGGTGCTGGATCAGGCCAACCAGGACAAGATGGGCCAGGCCCAGGAGGTGGCCGACAGCCTGGAGGCCGAGATCAAGGAGCTGAAGAGGAGGGACACGGAGATGAAGGACCTGGCTCGCTGTGAGGACCACATTCACTACCTGCAGGTAGATGGGACTCTGAGGTTCATCAAGGGGTCGAGGGTTCAGAAATCTCCTCACACTGAAGGCCAATTCTTCTATTACAGCTCATTATCATGCAGTCTTTCCAAATTAAAGGGGCATGCCAATTTATTTACTTAACTTAGTACTGAGCCCGCATCCAGCAACTACAGACAGCTGCTGCAGTGTAATCCACTGGGCTATCGTCCAGGTCAGAGTCTGTCCACTAAAGTGCGTGTTTTGGCCACTGACAGGTTCAGATTGTTATTATAAGTGTCTGATAACATTATGGATAGGATTCCAACAGAGACAGGCCTTTTTATTAACAAGTAAGATCCTTTTTGCTTAACCAGAAACATCACTATATATCACTACCAGACTCCATTGACAAAAACAGTCATTTTACCAACCAGAACCATATTTTCCTTCAGACGTGTGAGTCCATGTGCAGTCCCTTGGAGTCGGGGGACCTGCCCCCTGTGGTGGTCAACCCAGAAGCTTCCTTTGAGCCTGTACGAGACTCTATCCTGGACCTCAGGGAGAAAGTGGAGGACCTGTGCAACCAGGAGCTGGGCAAGATCACCAAACAAGGTCAGTCACAAGAATCTTTTCTAGTCTCGTCCTATCTTGTATCTATGTACCTTCTTTTCTTATCATGTTTTATCTTTTTTTAAATCTTTATTGTCTGTTCTCTTCCAGTCAATGACACAACACTGTTCACTCTGGGAGATGGTGAGTTCCAAACACTTTTCTTTTCATCATGAGCTTAAAAAAAGTTGTAGTTGTGTTGCTTGTGTAGCTTTCTTGCTTAACAGTGACTTCCTCTTACAGCCAATCGGAATGCGGGACAGAAAACAGGGATACTTAAATGTGAGTTTTGTCTTGTCCTATTAAATCAGAATAGGAAGATTACATTTTCCATAATCTCATTATTCTCATTTCTGATTTTCTACAGTGTTTTCTGGTTTGGGTTCCCGCAGCACAAACAGTCGTTCACCAGGTACGTTCAGAGATCACGTCACATCTTTTCACATTGTCATGTCATGTGTAATATATACATTTTTTTCTTGTCGTACAGCTTCTATACCCAGTATCTCAGTTGGATCACGGAGCACAGACAGACGAGGACCTGGTACTGACATTACTACATGTAACAACATCAAAAGGGATTCAATATGTTCTTGTTAAACATGACATTTTATTATTCAGGTATAGGCCTCAGAAGTCAAGATGTGAGGAGCAGAGATTCACCACGAGGTGAGACTGCGTGTGCTGTTAAATTAAAACGAAAATTCTTGAAATAACACTAAACCTGTGGTGAGATTCACTCTGCTTCTCCCTTGTTGCAGACAGAGGAAACACAAACTCCCCCAGAGTTCGGGACAGACAGCGGAGAGAGGAAAGAGAGACAGGTAGGGCTTGTTCTGCTTTGCCCAGCAGGAGGTCACACCGGCTTTGATTTAAAAGCCAAAACTTCCTGGTAATAATGTGACTGTGACTTCTTACTGCAATTTAAAGGTCAATTCCTCATATTTCATTCAAGGCACTGTCGTGTAGTATTACTCAGCATTATTCAGCATATGAATTTTTAGTTGCTCATTTCATCCTTTTTACTCAGCTGCCTCATTTTCATTAAACACAAGATCCACAGTATCCTGATTGGTTGTGTAGAGCAACTCTCCCTTTTCAGTTGCTATTGATTTGTGCCATCTCGTCTGCAGCTGTCTTTCTTGCTAATTGACAAATAATAGCATGCTAACATGCTAAACTAAGCTGGTGAGCAATGTCAGCATGTTAGCATTGTAGCAACTGCTGGAGTGGCTGTAGACGCTTGTTCAGTTGTTCCTTCCCCACTATGGATTGGACTTTGTCTGGTGCATCCCCCCCAAGACCACGTCCCTGGTTTATGGTTGTCACTCCTTGGCCCACTAATGGTTGATAGCTGCCACTGCTGATTGGTAGCACCCTGCGAGCCTTGCTGTTTAAGAGATGGTCTGACCCAGGTTGTAATGATATGGCCCATGTCACAGCTGCTCTGGTCTTTACACCTGCCTATTTCTAACATCTCATGTCTTCCAAACAGTGAGGGAGACCAACTCCAGATCCAGCCCCAGACCCAGTCCAACTCCCAGTCACAGAGAGTCTCAGTCCCTGAGGAGCAGGTCTAGTCAGAACCAGGCACCCAGTCCCACTCCCAGCCGCAGAGAGTCTCAGTCCCTGTGGAGCAGGTCCAGTCAGAACCAGCTTGCTCCTGCTGCAGCTCCGACCCCGACTCCAGCCCCAGCCACCCCAGCTCCAGCTCCAGCTCCAGCATCAACTGGAGGTATACTACTAACCTTTAGACAAAACAATCCCCAGAATTATTACCATTTGCTGCCACCAAGTGGCCAAACCTGCACAGTGCGGCTCTGACAGACAAGTGTAACTCTTTTCCTCCTCTCTGCTCTGTCTTCTCCTCCTGGCCTGGTCAGGTTTCAGTCGTATGGCGTCGATCAGCAGCCTCTTCCGCTCTCATCGGCGGGGCACCAACCAGGCTACCCCAGCCAACAACACGCCATCTGCAGGAGGAAACTCATGTAAAGCCTGACTCACTACACTCACTAAACCAATATGGTGTCTTGTAGCTTTATTTCCTAGATCAACTTCAATACAAGCAGTACCTAATAGACATGAGTCATTTTGTACTGTCTAAGTGTGTGGCTCTGTTTATCCTCAACAGGGGGGATGGCTGCTGTGCCTGAAACACCAGTAGAAGGTAAGATGACAACCTATGTTAAATGGTTCAGTCCCATCACTTAAACAGGTATTACTAATGTGTCTAATGTTGTTTTCTCACTGGACAGTTAACCCAAGTCTCTTCTTGGACTTGCCCACCCCTGACACCATGAATCACGCTCCTGCTTTCCCTGCATGTGAGTTAATGTCCCTTTATCTTCATGGTGTCTCCGTCCTGAGGCCTAGAAACATGGATGAAAAAAAGCAAATACATGAAAAATTCTCAACATATTAAAATGAATGTAGCAAAGACCATATCAGAAAAGTTTGTATGATGTGTTTTTAAGATGTGTGTATGGACTGACAGGCTGTTTGATTTTCCAGTGAGAGAAATCAGCATTGACAGCATCCAGGCCCCAGAGCCAAGGAGCAGAGAGGAGTTCCTTCAGTGTGAGTCTCAGTGTTAAACTACAATATTAGATTTTACATATTAATGAGAAGGTTACGCTTGACAAAACAATCTCAACTCAAGGTCCACTTACTAGAACTACTACTACTGAGTTGGGATTGTTGTGTCAGATTACTATTTCTAAGGTCAAGCAAGAACTTTCATGCTTCATAAATTTGTGAATAATTGCTCATTAACCTTCTCTTTTCAGACTCTGTGATCTTGACCCTTGACCCCAACACAGCTCTGGCGACTGGTTCTCTCTGAGGGTAACACTAAAGCCACCCTTCGGGGGCAGCGCAGCCCTACTCCGATACTCCCCAGCGTTTTGACGGCTGGACCCAGGTGATAGTGCCGAGCCCTCATCCGCCGGCGCTGCTACTGGGAGGTGGAGTGGAGAGGCCGGGGCTCCTCTATGGGCGTAGCCTACGGGGCGTTGACCAGGAAGGGCGCGGACGCCAGGTCAGGGCTCGGTTACAACGCCCAGTCCTGGACTCTGGAGCTGTCGGACACCTGCTGCTCAGCCATGCACGACAACGAGAAGAGGGACATACCGGTCACCTACTCCCCCCGCCTGGGCATCTACCTGGATCTGTCCGTGGGGACACTGGCTTTTTACAGCGTGGCAGAGAGCATGACACACCTGCACACCTTCCGCGCCAACTTCACCCAGCCGCTTTACGCCGCCTTTGGGGTGGGGAGTGGAGTTGGGGTGGGTCTGGACTTTGCCCTCGGCCAGTTCTCGTCAACTTCTGACAGCATTAAGATCTGTCCCATGTGAGGATGCAGGCTGGAGGATGGTGCGACTGGTGGATAATACTTCATTGATGCCATCTGAACAACTGACTTCAGTGTTCACTGATAAATCTCATTTGAAACTGTCACACTGACACAATGACTGAAAGTTTTTGTAAAGTTTGGTTGCACCTGATCTCTTCTTTCATATGTTAAATGCACTTAGTGAAAGAACATTATGTTCTATTTAAAAACAACAACATTCCCTTGTTTACAGTCATCCCAGCAGCATGAGTCAGTGGATGTCAGTTTGTGAAACATCTCAGAATCTGGATGGATTTTTTTGTTTGTCAGTGTGTTAAAATGTATTTCTGCCTCCCCAAGTGATAAAAAAATCAGTTATTGCAAGTGTAAGTAAAGTACAAGTACCTCAAAATTTCATTTAAGTATTTAAGTATAACTAGTTACTTTAGTTAGTTACTTTCCACCACTCCTTTGGTTTGTAATACCTGCAAAACAAATGAATATCCCATCAGCCCCCTGGTGTACTCTGTGCTTATTAGCATGCTAAGATGCTAAACTAAAATGGTGAACCTGGCAAACACCTGTTAGCTCAAAGCACTGCTGTGCTTCACAGAGCGGCTAACATGGCTGCAGACACTCTTGTTTTACTTTACTGGTCAAGATTTAAATACATTTGAAAGCATGTCCCAGAAAGCTAGCTTCATTGTGTGAACTAGCTGGAAGCAGACACATGGTCTGTTACAGTTTTAGTGTAAGACCAAAACCTCTGTGTACACAAATTCAAGTTTTCATTTAAATGTAAGCTATTCCCTGTCATGAGATATAAAGTTATTTCAATCCTTTTTCTCTGTGTGTGACATCTTACAAAAACTGATTATTAAGTCAAGACTTGCTGCAAAAGTTCTTTCATTAATAAACCAGTGGGTGAGTCAGCAGCTTTGTTTCCATGGCTTTATTTTAAAAAAGAGGCAACTGAATAATATTCATAAGTAGTTTACAGAGGATCATGATCTTAGAGGGGAGACATGAAGAGGACATTTTACATTTTAGCCAAAGAAAGACACAAACCTGAACCTCCTGCTTTATTGAAAGGAGTGGATATGATTTCAGCTAATCTAAAGATATGAACAGTCTGAATGAGCCTTCTCTCCTGTTCTCTCCAATCCTACAAACATACAAAGCATTAAACTGAAGCTCTTTGTCCTTTGTTAAATATGTTACAGCTAATTAGCACAAAATGCAGCACATGTACATGTGTGTAAGCCAGAGTATTCCATTTCTTCAGAAACAAAAAACACTTTTGGCTTGATTTGGATTCCCTTCTGTGGGCGTCTACACAACAACCCAAAAAAAAAAAAAAAGAAAAGAAAAAAGAAAAAAGAAAAGAAAAGCTACATATATTAAAATCTCATGACAAAATGTTAGCCGACATTGTTACAACAGGCACCCATTATACTAAAATTCATGATCATGTTAGAACCTATATACTTCATATAATGTCAGTAAAATGAAGGTTGAATAAAAAATAAAAGTGCAGTAACTGAGTGGGAGGGTCTGGTTGGATTGATGAATGTAAGGGACAGCAGAATTAAAAGGCTAAAGGGTCACAGGGGTCAAGCACAAAGCCCTAAACATCCTTGTATCTAAACATGAGATTATGTGGGGTTATAAGTAGTATGTAAAATGAATATGATGTTTTTCTGCAGTAATAATCCTACCTGCTGGCTAAAGTGTGAGCCATATGACGTCCTTGAGGTAACCCCCAAGACCCATTTTAAACATAACAACCACTCATAATAAACCTGGATGTGATAGAAAACTTAACTCCTGTGTTAGTGGTTTTTCCCTCTAAACAGACTGAACCTGAACGTCCCACAGGCCTGAGATAAACACGATAGCTGAAAACCCAAGTGACAAAATTCCTGTTTTTCTTTTAAAGCCCAAGGCTGCGGTGAAATGTTTTCAACCAAGCAGTGACCCTCAAACGAACACGACCAATTCAACCTCCAAATCCCACTGAGTGCAACTAATATATACAAACATGGCTTAAGAGAAACACAAATGACAACAGTGCTGGCTTCTACTTAAGGCCTCATACCATTAACAACACACAAAACACAAGGACCTGGAGGAAAAGGCAGATCCTGTTATTTATTTTTCCCGCCTGGCGTCTGATTTGGTTCCGACCTCGCCCGCCTTCAGCCTGGCCCCACCCCGTCCGCGGACAGGTGCATGCTGGGACCTGTAGGCGAGGTCGCTTGTGACGCGTCATGCAGACGCTTGCAGGAGGCAGGAAAAAAAAAAAAGGGGGGGAGCAGGGCGTGTGGACGGTCACCAGACATCCGTGCAACAATGGTCTTAAAATCATTACAGTATTAATACTGGCATGTTAGAGGCATGGTCTGACTACGAGATGAGCCTGGCAGTATGCTGTGAAGCCAGCGAGCACTTAAAAGTCTTCTAGTCCTCAAGTAATAAAAGCAAGTTGAATCCCTTCTCTTCTGACTGTAATGTCCTTAAACTGTTCACTGTATTATGGGCATGGTCGGCTAATATGATGCTATTTTATTACAGACTAAAGCTTTTCCAACCCACTACAGAACAAGCCCTTGAAATAGCAAGACTCTGGATGCTCAGTCCTCCTCTCTTTATCTTTACCTTCTCACACTTTCTTTCTTTCCCTTACATGAATAAACATGCAGCTACTGCTTTCTCTTCTCTTCATAGCTCTACTGTGCCTCATCTTTTGTTCTTTTCTAATCCACTTCCACAAACCTTCATTACCACTTACGTGTTCCCTCCTTCCTCCACCTGCGCCTGAACATCCAGAGCCTCTAAGGAAAACTACAGAGCCTACTTCATACGCGACTGAGAAGGTACAGAGCTGAATAACCTGTTCAGAGGCGAGCTAAGGCCTTACAACTAGCATCATGGCAAACATCTACACACACAGACACCACGGTGTTGCTAAAAACAGTCAGGTTTAGCTCAATTGTGCTTTAAAATTAAGTCGTAAAAAGGAGGGATTGTTTTGCCCACCGATGCCCTGACTCGTCTCTCCGAAGGCAGAAAGGAGGAGAGATGAGGAAGAAAGGGGATGGAGGTGTAAAGGAGGAGGTTCATGTTAAGGAGTCAGTGCCCTCACAGCCCATCCTCCTCTTCAGCGCTTAGCTGAACTTGACGGGACGTGGGAGATGGAGGCGAGGTGCCGGCGCCGCTCTTTAAGGTTTCCCCACGGTGGAGGGGGGAGGGCCAGGGAGGTGGGGTGAGGAGGCGTAGGATGAGGGGCTGACTTTCCTGCTCTGGCGCCAATCATGGCCGGGAGGCTCTGGTTGCGCCTCAGGCCGTCCAATAGACTCCCGCCGCCTGCCGACACAAAAGTAGCGGAATCCTGGCGCGGCGCTGAGGCCTCGGACTCTGAGCCGTGGAGCACCTTAGTGAATCCCAGCCGCCGCAGCCGCTCCACCAGGCTGAGGTTGACCGGGTCAAGCCTGGCTCGACCTGAGGGCGCAAGGGCTGGGGTTTCCTGGGAGGGGCTCGGTAGGTCGGGATGTGGGGCGCGGCCCAGATTCAACCCGTAAACGTCCTGGAGGAAAAGCTCTGCCGGCCGCGAGGCCAGGAAATTGTCAGCTGGGTGCTGGCGGGTCTCTGGGGGCACAGGGGAGGGAGCAGGTGAGTGGGTGGGGGAGTTAGGCGGTGTGCTCGGGAGGAAACGGAAGAGGGGCTGCCGGGGTGCGGGTTTCGGAGATGAAGGTGGGGTGTCGGTGCACACTTGTGCAGAAATGCCCCTCTCCAGGACCAGCTTGGCCAGGCTGCTGGTGGGCGCGGGGGGGCGTCGAGGGGGAAAGGAGTCACCCAGGCTCAGTCTGCAGGGAGTCACTGGAGTACTAGGTCCTGTCCTCATGGAGCTGGGTGTGTTAGCCATAAGAGATGACTGAGAACTGAAACACACAGACAGACACGAGGTGAAGAGAGATGCATGAGAACGCAATGACATTTTAGACTGATCACTAACCCTCCCTCAGACAAAGACTGTAACAGTGTAAAGAATGGACAGTGTGTTTATCAGCATGTCCAACTAATTAGGTTGTAATTAGTTTTACCAAGGAGCACATAACTATGTTAGTTTGTGAGATTACAGGATATGTTTAAAAACAAAGCTCTATTCACAACTAACAGTGTAGCCTTTCTAAACTGTGTGGGAACTGGACCTGGATGCTATCAGAGTTTTGGCTAACGTTAGCAGCTCTGTCCTGCTCTTCAGTGGATTTGAACACTCCAGCAATCACAGCCAGTGATACCTGAGATAGCATTACATTTGCTAACACTCAGACCTTCCTTATCCTTTGAAGATGACGTACCTTTGGGTGACCTGTGTGATGTCACTGGGGTGCAGGATGCGGCAGGTCGTGAAGGTGTAGGTGGAGAAGGTGGAGCTCTGACACTTCCCTGGATTTTGGACTGAACACACAACAAATCAGGATGTGAGTAAAACAAACGCACTGACAATGAGTACCAAGTAGGAATATGTACATCTTTAAACTCCACACTGCACAGTTCCATTTCAATACACAAACATGGACCATTTACCAGAGGAAGTAGCCGTTGTTGATGCTGGGGTGCAGATCTGACTCTGTGATTGGACCGTTGCTGTTGGAATGGGCTGAGATGATAGGCTGGATGTCTCAGTGACATGATGAGGTGCTGGTGTCAGACAGAGGTCTGACCTGACAGAGGTGGATGATGTGGGCACGGTGGGGGAGAGAGGTGGGGCAGGGAGAGGTGACACCGAATGCTTTCTCTCCTTCCTCTCCTCTGGAGTAGATGTATAGCGCACCTTGAAAGTGATCCCGCCCTCCTCCTCTTCCTCATCCTCCTCTTCCTTACCCCGCTCTGCTGCCCCCTTCTCCAGGACACCGGCCCCTCTGCGCTCTTCATCCTCCTCGTCCTCCTCCATGTCAGACAGGCGGAAAACAGCATCCTGAGCCAGCGGGCGGAAACCCTTTGTCACAACACCTGGGTGTGGGTCCAGGATGGTGGCCAGGTGTGGCTTGGCCAGCTGCTGCCAGTGATGGAGCGTCAGTGAGCCTGAAAACAGGAAGTTGAACGTCATGGTTGAACCAACTTTTCTCTCAGCGGCTGAAAGCACTATCTAGTAAATTTGATCTGTTTTTGGCCAGGGAATTACAAACTGCTGTGGAAGCAAGATTTAAATAACTATGTTCATCCCTTAATGAATTCATTAGTTAAAACATAGACTAGTTGTATCATAAGTGTTTACTGAGAGGAGTTTTATGCACCACTAAATTAAAACAGGTCATACAGACTGGCACTAATGTAGAGATTAGCCGCCGGGTGTAACCACAGTTACTAACATATTACCCGTATGGATCGTCGACACATCTGACCTAACACCTGCTCAAAATGCTGTTTAATAATGATGGAAACATGGAGGATGTAGGCCGTAACTTTTTTTTTTTTTTCCCAGTGTTTTCACAGGGAGTATGGTTAGCGTTATGCTGAATGTAGAAGAGGGAACAATTATGACTTCATGGTGCATTTGCTTGAGATGGGAATTGCTGCTTCCACCATTGAGTTACTTGTGACAGAAACTTGTAACTGTTCAAAAACCACATTTATGCATGACACAGCCATCCTTAGCTTCTTTGAAAAAACAAAACAAAAAAAACTGAGGTACAACAGAAGCCAATTATTAACATGCTCCACTTTAGCTGCTCTGAGGTAAATAGTTAAAGACTTCATCGGATACATTTTTACCTTCCATGGGTTTGACGATCTGAAGCTTCTCAGGCAGGAAGGTCTTAAAAACGCTGGAGGTGATGGAGAGCTCTGACAGGTTAGAGAAAGAGGAGAGCGTGCTGCCCATCGGTGAGCTGCAGCCGCTGCCCTCGCCGTCTCCCTCCGCCCCCGCCATGGCCTGCAGCTTCTTCTCGCGCTCTGCCTGGAAGAACTGTCGCTCTGACAGGAAGTTCTGTCGTCGCAGCGACAGGCGGTGGAGGGCTCTGGTGAGGTCGTTTCCACCAGGAGAGCCGGGCTGGCCCATTCTCACCTCCTCCCTGCAGACAAAGACACATTTACTGAGCTGAAAGGGTCCAAACTTCATCTTTAAGTACAAGACAGGAAGCCTGTATTATTTGTAGCGTACCCCTGTATGGACTGGAAGGGCTGTGCAGTCATCACTAGAGAGCTCTGTCCTGAGCCGGGGATTGGAGGGGTGGCTGAAGCTGCTCGCGATACTGAAGCGTTGACGGAGCGGACTGTTTGGAAGACTCGCTTCTGGGATATTCTGCAGGGTGAAGATATCAAAGGTCAGAGACGAGCTCCGCAAATGATCAATATACTGTCTACGACTGAATCAGAGGTTATCAAAAGCTGTCCACGACAGCCTGCTCAGTCTGCATCATCACCGTCTCTCCCCGACACCAGCTCAAACTTAGAAACCCAAACACTTCACACTTCAGATCGAGAGGCTAACCTTTGGTCCTGAAAGGCTGTCTCCTCCTCTACACTCAGCTCTCTCCTCATGGTGCCCTCGATCTCTGCTGCCAGGGAGTCCTGTACACACACACACACACACATACACACAAGTTTAAAGGTGCCCTCTGGAGTTTTTCTCATAAACCAACAAGTTTTTATTGTGTAGTGACATTCAGAAACACTCGAACTTCTCCTCATCTTTAACCAATTTGGTTGAAGGCGACTCAGATCTAAGTATAACACAATTTTTGGAATATTTTCTGCAATATTTACGTGCATGTTTGTGTCAGCATTCAGTTAAACTGTATCTTCTTTTCTGTGCTGCTATGTAAACTTCAGAGTGTGCATCTCTCACCATGGGGTAGAGGCCGTAGGAAAGGTGCCTGCGCATCCCCGCAGAGGGAGTGTTTTTACTGCGGAGTTCTTTGATCTCCTCCTGAGACTCGTGGAGCATCTCCACACACTCAGTGTTCCTCTCCGCCAACTCGTTCAGCTGAAAAACACACACAAACACACGCAGGCGGGGGAAAAGTCTAATTAATTTGTTCTTGTATTCAGCAATTAACAAAGCAAAGTAAAGACTTAAATAGTTATTCAAATTAGGCATGTATTCAGACTGTAAATGTATCATTTGTACGGTGAATTATCATTAAATGGATTTACAAAATTAACATAACTAATTCAAAACCTAATTTAATACACAGTGTACATAGCGAGATGGTACCTCTGCTGTGAGCTGTCTCTGAGCATCTTTGGAGGCCTGCAGGTGGATCCTCAGCTCTTCTTTCTCCAAAGCCAGCTACAGACAAACCACACACAACACAGATGTTTAAATAGAGACACACACTTTGTGCCTGCTACACACAATGAATGCATTCCTCTGTGCCAATCAAACACCATTTATTTCTTTATATCTAGATGTAATAAAACATCACTACTCTGTAGAAGAAATAAATGGATTAACCCCAGCACCCAACCCAAAAGATATGAGACTTATTAAACATTTTCCAAGTATATAATGTCCTGTAATGTATCATAGTAAACTGGATACCTCTAGATACCTATCTCATAAGGTAAAAAAAAAAGCTGCAAATCCTCATAATAATAAGCTGGAAATAAGGAATGTTTGGCGTTTTTGTTCAGCTCTAAATAAAACTTTATTAATAATTTATTAACTATAGAAGTAGAGAGCTGGAATTACATTCTACTAAACAGATTATCTATGTACAGTGGACCATCAGGGAGGTGTCTGATCAGTCCCAGATTAACTCTGCAGCAGGACAATGAGTCCAATCACACAGTCAGCATCATAAGAACCAGGAGTCCTGCAGGAGATGGTCTGACCCCACAGAGCCCTGATCTCAACACCACAGAGTCAGTCTGAGATTACATGAAGAGACAGAAGACACTGAGACAGCCTGAATCCACAGAGGAACTGAGGCAACTTCTCCAAGATGCTGCAACAAACTACCTAAGTACAGGAGAACTGGAGCTGTTTTAAAGGGGGCGGTGGTATAATAGGAAATACTGATGTGATTTAGTTTTTTTCTGTGAGATTATTTTTAACAGCATCCTCACTTTACCTTTAGTGCCTAAAACTTTTGCACAGTACTGTATATACAATATGTTATTTAGACTAATACTTCTGTTTCCTCCTCCCCTCACCTCCTTCACTCTGTGTTGCAGCTCCACTATCTGGGAGAGCAGCTGAGCGATTTCCTCCTGGTGTCTGAGCAGCTCCTCGTTCTTCTGAGAGAGTTCGTCTGTCAGAGACACCATCTGGCTGTTGGACTCACCTGGGAGCGAACACACGCACACACAAATTTGCAAATTACATCACTGGAGATGAAGTGAAATATGACAAAGAATTTAAATGTACTCCTGTGACTTAATCATATAATTAATTTGATAGAGATCCGCATAAGAAAATTAGGCTGTTATAGATTACTTTCATTACTGAAAAGGTAAAGCAGCTGTTTTCCTAGAGTCTGACCCACAATCCAAAACCCATAGATATTCATGCCTATAAATTGTATAAAACACAAAAGTAGCAGATCCTCCCATTTGAAAGACTTACGATTCAAAAGTTCAATAAAATATCTAATTAGTTGATTAATGTTCTGTTTAAAGACTGATTGATTAATTGATTAAGTCTCAGCCTGAAGGAAATAGCAACTGTAGTTACCAGTGCTTAAGTGTAACTCGAACCACACTGATCACTTTTACTTCATATCATTACTGCACGCTTTCATAGCCGATTTTCTCTCTCACCTCCCCATTGTCTCGATAACTTAAGAGTAATAAAACAATCTACATTTCAGCTGGGATTAAATGTAATGAACACACAGCCTCAAGTGAAGTTGTGCTGTTCTAATGGGATGAGAGCTGTAGTCCAGTAATCTGAGGCCCACACTGACCCTGGATCTGCAGGCTGCACTTCCTCCAACAAGCAGCAGTTAAAAATAACCTCTGCCCGATAGAGCACAGGAAGACAGATACAGTACATACACAAAGCATATAATCTATCAGTGCTACTGAGAGACATTTATCTCTGAGTGTGCCTCTCTCACATACACACACACACACACACACACACACTTACACAAACACACGTGTTTTCACTTCTGGGTGGAGGGTGGTGGTGTTGTATAAATTACGCCCATATCCGTTCGGATCATATTCTACTAATAACTAAAAAACTAAAGATGTGAATCCAAATGCAGTCACACACACACTGCACAGTCATGATCAGACACTGAAGTAGAGGACAGTGTCTGAACTCTGGTCACAATAAAATGCATAACTGCAAAGTCCAATGAGTTACAAAATTAGCACTGACATTTTGATACTGATTCATGGACTGCACTCACTCTCTCACACACACACACACACACACACACACACACACAGTAATGGTCAATGGTGACTTGTTAAGAAACACTGTAGGACCTTTTGATTCATGGTTGGTTGACTTTTGGCACCATAAACTCCAACTACACCAGCTGCAGGTACAACATTTGTTTATTTGACCATTTGGGTGTGGGTAATGTCAGAAGAGATTATTACAAACACAACAAATCATCATAAGGATTATCAACTCAGCTGATATAAATATGAATCAAATGTTCATTATTAGTTCTGTTCAGCTGAACATTAAAGTTTGGAGACAAAGGTCTAGTCTGAGGATGTGAACGTTGCACCGACACAGATGTGCACAAACAAGCTCGTCAATTTTAGTAATGATGTCTTTTGTGTTATACTCACAGTAACTACTGCATATGTCTCACAGTTGTGTTATTATTATGTGGTTTTGTCAGGTTGATCAGGCAGGATACACACGCGACAAAGTCAGATCTGAGCCCAGCCCAGAAAGTTAATAGGCTTGATCCTCAAATTCTGACCACGCAGGAACGCTCTGACTCATCTCTTTCCACAGCCAAAACAATATACTCATATTATTAAAACTTATCAGACTAAGCTACTACTTAAACAGAGATTCAAAGAACAATAAGAAGAATATCTAACCCTCATTTCCGATTAGATTCGGGGTTGAATATCACAAAATTTTCTAACAGTGAATATTTTCCACTTCTAAACTGGAGGCACTGCATTAGGATTATTTAACAAATATATTTTACTACGAAACATAGTTTTTAACAGACTCTAATATCTGCAGTTCTACAGCATTTCTGCCAAAACTGTGGAGATGGAAATTCTTCCTCTGATTTCACAACATGACACAAAACTGATACATTTGACACTCTGAGATGCTTGTATCATCCTATAGGAGTAATAAAAATTTAGGCATTGTCAGCACCATACTCACTGAGTGTTCAAGCATTTCATAGTTGTTTGGGGTATTCACATAAATTACATGCCATGTCTCAGCCAAATGCATAGGCTTCTAATAATAGGCCACATATTCCATTTTACACTGCAGAAGTGGGAAACAAGCAGGAATAAGGAAACCCAGACCTCACTGTACCCCTTCTCTCACACGCAACACGTCGTAAAATAATGTAAACAAATGCTTTCTGTGTCTTGAATCTTCTACATGTTTTACGCAGGAAATGAACTTTGGAGCCCCATTTAGTCATGTGTTTTTTTTCTCTGTGTTGTTTCGCAACCTTTGCATCAGTTATATAGGGTCAACATTAGCTAAGCGATAAGCATTTGAATGTCAGTATTTGTACAATCAAAAAAACGGGGTTGGAAAACAAAAAAGAATAAACAAAGAACAAAACTGTGGAGAGAAATGATTAATTATGTGTGAGAAAAAACAGGAAGTTTATCTAACTGTCAACACTGCTCCTGCATACCAACTTTGAATGTAAACACACACATTATCTAGACTTGCCTACTTCCTGTCTTTCAAGGCTTACCACACAGCAACACATACATACACACTTTCCCCACATCCCTACACTCTCTCTACCTGGTCAGGTCCTCCTGCCTGACCTGCAGACGGGACTGAAGCTGCTTCTGAAGTCCCATGGGTTCATATCTCTCTCAAATCAGTCAGACACACACAGCGAAAGCACTGCGGCATAAGGCCGCCTCCGCCTCACCTTCCATGGCGGTTATCGAAGCCTCCTCATTGTGGATGTTTAAAACCGCATGGCCCTTGACTCTTCCCCCACTGTCCTGTCTTCATCCTCTGTCTATCCGCTCTGTGTCCCTCCACCTCATCACCTTCGTCCTGACTCTGGCCCTGGCTGAACCCGGCCACCCTAACCTGGCTGGGATCTCTGACCTCTTGCTCACTGTCCTCTCCCCGTCCCTCCCCGCCCCTCTCTCCCTCTCTCTCCTCTCTCTCTCTCTCTCACACACACACACACACACACACACACACAGTATCAGAGCTGTCTAGCGCACACAGGCAAAGACAAATAGACACAATGTCAGCCCCTGTGCCAAATAACGTCACAGCAAATCCCTGTGATTTTGATTGAAGAGGATGTACGCTGTATAAAATGAATCCCTCACGTGTCTTCTAATGCACCGGCACACACAAACACACCATCTGCTCACTGATGTCGCCACAGGCTCCACCAATCAAAACAAAGTAGACAGAGAGATACAGAAACAGAAAAGCTAGGCAGAGACATAATGTGGCCATTTTCAGATGCGTGTTTCCTGCACCAAATAACACTAAAGTGAAATATTAACAGACACTTACTCATGTAGCGGAATGTTTCCTCTGCCAGCATCGGTGAGATGGCGTTGTGCTGTGCGGAGCCTTCGTCAGGAGAGCAGCTCGGGGAAACCACCCAGTCCTGGCTGTCGGACAGGTACACGGAGCCCGAACCGGCCGAACCGGAGCCCACTGAGCCAGAGCCATAATGCCTCCCGCTGCTGCCCAGCCCCTCATCTGTGGGGTAGAGACAGATGAAGTAACATTTAGGGTCCAGCATCTGATAATTTATGGAGCATTTTAAGATTAAATAAATGATTTTCTGGACTGTAAAATGTCAAATATGACGTTGTATCATTTTGTCTGACCAATAAATCAAAAAACCCAAAGATATGAAACAGAGAAAAGCGAGCAAGTCATTCTGTTTGTGTAGCAGTAACCTGTAAAAAGCTATCAATCTTGTCAACTAAATCTTTTTAACTTTATTCTTTCTTGTTAAAACTTGGTGCCTATACTATCCACAGTGCAACCTGATTGTTGACAGTTGAATCTGAGATTTGAGCATCTGCTAGCCTCAATGAGAGATGAGAAACAGCCTACAGAGCTCTTCTTTCTAACTCCACACCTCAAGATTTTTTTCTTTTTCCAGGCCAAACTGACACTGGCTCAACTGACATCACTTGATGTTTATTAGACTTCACTGGAGACACAGATGGCTTTACACAACTTTTGTCACAGATGCAGAAGTACTTCTGAACACCTGGCAACAATGACTAACAGCTATAATTACACAGCGCTGAGTGAAGGAAGTGTTCCTCTAATGTATCACAATGAAAATATTACACAGCTGAATGATATAGGATGCTTTTATTCAGACAAAACAATGCAGCCAAGGTGAGTTAAAGAATGTCAGGCTGTTGTGATTGTGTTTTTACAGCAAGTGTGGGCTGATGAATCATTGAATATATGTATGTGTGTGTGTGTGTGTTGTCCTGGCTCAGGCACTGTATAAGCCAATGTCCTTCCACTTGAGCAAATATGTGGTTTACTGGGACAGATGGGGCTAACTATAGCATCAGGCCCAAAGACACAGCAGAC
Source organism: Lates japonicus (assembly GCA_033238685.1). Lineage (NCBI taxonomy): Eukaryota > Metazoa > Chordata > Actinopteri > Centropomidae > Lates > Lates japonicus. The sequence continues at coordinate 573,798 of BRZM01000072.1, read as the reverse complement.
TGTACTTAAGGGCAGTGTGACATTGGCAGAGCAGCATTTGAAAATGTACTTAGAGGAGCCACACACCTTCAAGGTAACGATGTGTCATTTATAATACTGCAATGTCAACACAGACTTGATGACACACCTGCACACAACACAAACACCCATACCTGTCTCTGTGCTCGACTCTTTCTTCTCCACCGCCCGGGGTTTGACTTCAAACATGTCCTGCCCTCGGAGTGGGAGGGGCCTCCCCACTCGCAAACACAAAGCTGGACAGAAAGAGAAGCTGCTATCGCTGTGACATCACATCCTGTTCCTGAACTGACGGGCGGTGCCCACACACACCTTTACCTGCAGAAGAGGAGAAGAGTGTTAGATATCAAAGAAGCTATTTTATCAGTAAAAAAAAGACAGAAAAACAAACTCTACACTGAGTTAACTCAAACACTCCACTTTGTTTATACAGTTATTAGTGAAGTAGCTTAAAGAAAAGAGGTTTCATTTTGTTGTTAGTCATTAGCGTGTGCGTGGAGCATATCTGACTTCTCTGCTGACAACATCCATCATTTCCCTCTGCTCTCCCTCTTCTCTTCTTCCCACTCAGTTGCTGACATTTAAAACCAGATGAAAAACCATTCCTCCCACAGTGTTTTCTGTTGGACACTTTAACCACTAATCGTCTGGTGTCTTCAGGATTCAACAGATGTAAACTACATCAGTCAAGCCGTAAAAATCTCAAGAGGGTAAAGGTTTTCTCCTCTTTTTTAAATTTGACGTGGGCAGATTTTGAGATAAATGAATGGTCATTTATTGTGAATGCACAGGAGGAAATACAGCCACAGAAGCAAGCCAGTTGTTATACAGCAACTCTGATGCATTTTCATTTCCTTAAAACAATATGTGCCACATACTGTTTTAAGGGTGGGCTGAGGGGTGACACAGAGCCCTCCCACTTCCTGTTGCCTATCTCTGTGGGGACTGTTCCAGGCCTTAAAGGGATGACTGGAGGAATGAGACAGGATGCGCTCTCTTAAAGGGATGGATTCCCAGTAGGGAACTGGGAAAATGAAAGACATCTGACCAACTGTGTACATGTGCGGGCCTGTGCTATATGGATTTCACACCACTGCTAGAAACATGAGAAATCAATTAATGCGTGCCACTGCACATCATAAAGTTAAAAGGCTTGTGAGAGGCAGATTTTTAAAAAGGATGGTCGCAACTGAAGCCGCAGAAGCTGTAAAACGCCCCCAACCCTTGATCCCACACTTCCCATAATGCAACTTGCTAGCATTTTTCATTAGATCCTCCCTGTCTGATAAACACCCACATCTTTCAGTGCATAACACAGGCTCTCTGTTAGAAATCTGAAGTCAAGCCCAAACTGAGATAACCCCGATGACATCACTGTGACATCATTGGGGTCATTTTCTCTGACTTTAGAAGTAGATTGACCCTTAATGTGGATAAAGGATTGTGTAATTGTGCTATTGCATTTCATCAACGTACAATAAAAAGCAGCAAACTGACCATTTGTATAGGCCAGTGCCAACAGTACTATGCAGGGTCAACACTGTACATCCTACCCCCCATCACAGCCTCAGTGCCATCTGCATCACTGACTTTAGTGCTTGGCCTGTAGCTGTGCATGCAGACACACATATCTGTGTGGGTGTGTGTGTGTGTGTGTGTATCAGTGAGCATGCCTGTGGAAAGACAGAGTCCTTGGGCAACATTCATCCTCTGCTTACATAACAGAAGCTGAAACTGTTTGCTCCATAAAGGAGATTACTGGGATGCACCCAATGCTACAGCCTGAATGTGCTGTTTACCATTAGAGTCTGGCAGATGCACTGTACTGACCCATTAATGACACTGGTATTGACTGAATGATACTGGAATTTTAATAGTCACATTCACATTAGGCCTTGAGCCATCCTATACACAAAATACTGCATGTATTAATCATTAGTATGAGCCAAGTGAAGACATCCTGCAGCCATTTTGTTCATATTCATAACAGCAACATCTTCCACATAGATGCATCTTTTCCTTGTGTTAAAATTCAGGAGCTAATATTGTCCAAGTGCCTGTGACTCATCTCATGAGTAACACTGTCACAGCCAGACAGCTTCTTGCTTAAGATACAGCCCTGTCTTCTCCTCTGGAGAGTTAAAACTTCAGAAATTGGTATCTTAATGTAGCCAACAAAAGATGCATTGACATGACCAGAGCTCATTAACTTCTTGATGAACAAACACACTCAAATGGTAAAGCTAGTTTTAAAAATTAAACTGAATGGATATTTGTGGTTAACGTTCATGACCACACACACAATTTCCTTTGGCCATTTTTGACCACAAGCTGTAAAAGCCACTTAATTCTGGTGATTACTGCACATTATAGAGATGTAAAATGCCAAGTGAAGCTCTGAGAGTACCTCTGTGAAATACAGACAGCAGCAGCATTATACACAACACTAGTTTGTCCCAGCTGTCCCAGAGGGACTGTCTGCTTACATCAGCTTTTTACAGACTTCATGTCTAATCTAAGCATCTAGCTGATGTTCCTATCCAGAGTGACCTGCAAGCAGCACAGAAGTGGGAAATTTCAGCATATGAATACCACACTCAAGTATGACTGTGGCCATTGCCAAAAACTACAATAAGTTTTTCCTTTGTTAAGGTTAGGTGTGAAAAGATACCCTTCATGGTTTTCATTTTCCAGCTATTTGCCTTGCTTCACTGTCCTCATTTGTTCTGCATCACAGCATCTGCACTCAGCTCTTCTTGGATCTGACAAACTGGACAGGACCTGAGGGTTTGCTTGAAAAGAAAGAGGACATGGGAAACAGCATGTGACACTGACTTGACCAGAGACTTTAACTGCATAACCAGAAACCTCTCAACTGCAACATCAGCAGACATTCCTAGACATTCCTTGACATGCCTTGCTAAAAGAAGAAAACTGTACAGTTTAATCTACCACATACGCCATCTGAGCAGACTGGCCACTTATATCAATAACAACTAACCCCTATGTGCCATCTTCTTAAATGATCAAATTGTTGAAGCAAAACTCAGTTTGAAAAACCTTTATTTTAAAGATGCTTCACTGATCAGTAAACACACAGGTGGGTAAAACATAATCAAATCACTTATAATTGATTTTCGGGAGCTACTCTCCAATTCGGCATGACTTAAATTCACGAAAAAAAAAGCCTATTTGGATAAAACTCTTCAATTCCAGATACTGTCTGCTTCTACAATCATCCTCCACCTTGGTTGGGTGTGGAAGGTCAATAAATTGAGGTTGTACTGATTCAGTGCTACTTTGCAAACAATTTAAGAGCCGAACTAACCAGAGGATACAAGTGTGTAAAAATATGTCTAGGTTAAGTTATCATAATTCTGGGATTAAGTTTATAAATAAAATTGTTGCTGTATTGCTTATGCTTCCGTCGTTGGCTGACTAACTGACACTTTCTATACACACTAACTCTTATAAACAAATATTATAGTTATTATATGAATTGTAATATGATTCACTGATATTTAAATATGCTATGTGAGCTAACGCTGGCAATGAATTTCGCTGGTTAGCTAACGTTTAACGTTATGTGAGATATACCTACAGGTCAGTGGGTGAGTTAGCTGTTGGCCCATTGACAAAATACCCTTGAATTTAATGTAATTTTATTTGTGTTGGTAAACTATTGAGCGTTAGCTAGCGTTTGACATGTTTTCCAGTATGTGAGGATGACAGCTTCACTGTTTCTTGGCATAGCGTTGGCTAACACAATACCACCGCGAGCTCCAACTGAGAGCATCCCTCATGCGGTAAGTATTACAACGCTGAAGATATCAAAGATGATGATCGATTATCGTAAAGCTTACCCTATGTCGATATTTATCCACACCATGGGCAGTTCCAGCGGTACATGAGGTGCCTGTCAATCCCCTTACCAAAGCCTCAAACAATGGAGGAGTAGGGAGGGAGATGGCAAACAGCTATGCGAATCATCAAGTTGCGACAGTTGGTGGTATGACGTTTTTATAAAGCGCCAATTATCTGTGTCAAATTAAAAGTCCTGTCAAAAGATTATATTTTCGCTGTGAGGATATTGTGCGGTTCGTTATTGACAGCACAACTCGTTACTTTTAACCCACACGATATGGTTTTGACAGAGAATGATAGGAGATGAACTTTGTAAACCAAACGTTGTTTAGGTTTTCAGACTGTCCTTTGTATTTTTAACTTGTTTACGTCGAGGCACCAGAGCTGCTGTCGACAGGAGAAGGTAAGCAGCTTCGTTTCTTTATGTGTCGGCTACTTTTAAATAAATACCGTACTATAAATGTAATAACCAGTTTATAACTGAGCTAACGTTAGCTGAATGCTTGTACCAGGCAAATATATTTACGTTAGCAAGCCTAGCTACCGAATGGGAACCTGAAGTGTTTATGTGCAGCATTGTCTTCACAGACTTAAAAATGAATGTGTAATAACATAACGAAAACGAGATAATTATGCCATAACAGTCATATGAACTGACGACTGTCAGTTTGAATAGCACTCGTATTGTATTATGAAATTATAGGATTTTGGGACAGTGGTCAACAAGTGAAGCTTTATCGCGCCATGACCTCTTATTAGCACATAAACAAAGGTGCAACTGAATGATTTTCCAGGCTTGAGTACATCTTTCCTTCCGATGTCAACGCCTGCACTGACTCGACTGGACGGGGATCTCCGCTGGTGAATTTCCTACCATTTCCTCACATCTCTAGATCAGCTGATGCAGCCAGGTAAGCTGCAGGCGGATGGATGAATGTCTGAGACTGGATGGATGCTGGGCTGCTTTCTAGTCTAGTGGGGGATTCTCCGTGCGTCTCACATTACACTGCTGCGCTTCCTCCTCCTGCCTTCCCTCCGTCGCGGTCGGTCTCCTGCAGCCTGTGAGCGGATGAATGCCAAAGCCTGTGATTTTACCGTCGCCAAAAGGACTCCATGTCTTTCTTGGTAAGGATATCACGCCGCATGGGTTTCGCTTTGTGCCTCCGTGCGTGTCGCTTTATTGTGACCCTAGCAGATGTATAGTCATGTATAGGATCAGATGGCTCGTGCTGATGCCCCTGGTGGAATATGAAAAATCCCTTCCTTTAAATGTATTAAAATACAGGAGCCTCCAGATACCGATGCACCAATTGTATTTTTAAATCAAATGAGCATTTTCTGAGTTATATGAGCTGTCAGATGTTCTTTGTAGACCTTGTCTGAAAGTGTAACCCGTTTGCATCTGCATTTTCATGTATAATAAGGGTTAATCTTGGTTGGAAAATATTAGATATTAATATTATTAATCTATCCGTGCATCCCTCACTTCTAATGGGCACATCTAAGTATGTATGCAGCTCTTATCTTGCTCTGTTGGGACACATCAGTCAGTCAGCTGCCTCTTTGTTGCCTGTTTTCATCACTCTCATTCTCTCTCCACTCACCACTTCTGATAAAATGCCATGTGAGTGCCTTCACGGCCCATATTTCCAGATGCTTGCTTCCCTGCCTCATCTCTGACCCCCCACCCTCTGCAAGGCAGTGTACCACCCTCCACCATGCTTCCTCTCCGCTCCTCCTCGTCCTGTAGGGCATGTCTCACCTGTGCTCCTCCCCCCCTTCACCAGGACTGTTCCTGCATCTCCCACGCTCAGGTCCAGCCCATGGACATAGAAGAGCGCTATGAGGACACCAGCCATCAGTTCCTGGTCAGTAGCCAAGACGCTGTCAGCACGGAGACTGGCGTCACACTGATGCTCTCCCATCATATCATCACTATTCACCTATCATCTCTATGGAACTGGACATCATTAAAGTCCTTAAAGACAGTGACTAGTACTACTACTGTTAAAGCTGCTAGTAATTCCTAAAGGGGCACTCTATCAATTTAAGAATTCACTCCCATAAAGTCTGGGGACTGGCAAGAGACAGATTCAAATAAGTGGTCAAAATTGGTGCAGCACAGGGCGAGATATCCTGATGTTAAATCCCTAGCTCTAAAAACACTGGATTCTATAATTCCCATAATGCAACTTGATACTTTATTTCATTAGACCCTTTATGCCTGGTCAATGCCCATGCATCCCAGTTTCAAGTCTCAAGCCTGAATTGAGATAACCCTGATGACATCACTCTTATACATCATTGATTAGCTTCTCAGACTAGCCACAGTGGCTAGCAGAGTTTGCCTGTGTTCTTATTCCTCTATGAATATGGCCATTCTTTCTGCAGTGCTTAATATATAGTAATTATTATTAACTACTTAATAATAATTATTAATGTACTGCTACTGTCTGAGGTCATCCTCTCCTGATAATACAGACAAAATGCTGGGACATTAAGGAGTGAATACAAAGAATAATACAACCATTCAGCAAGTGTGTGCGTGTGAAAGAGACCTAGACTCTCCTCTGTCCCAAACCTCTGTCTGCATCACTAAAACTGCAAGCATCCCCCCCGCCCCCCTCACCACCACCACCACCCCTCCCCCCTCCCCCCTCCCTTTGCTGTGCACAGTGTCACAGTGCCACCCTGTGGTGGCCATCGTCCCCTCACACATTACCTCACCTCAACAGCGGTGCTCTGACCGGTCTGTCAGGAGGCCTTTGTGGCAGTAGATGCCCATGAAGGAGATTTTGAGGTTTGTTGCAGGACAAAGCTCGTTAGATGAGATGAAAATTTAATGATCCACTATGGGGAATTGGTTATTATGTAAGAAGCATTACTGAGGGAGAAGTGACATTTTTACAGAACCATGGCCAAGAAATTATTAGAATATAAAAGAGGATTCTTCACTGTTATACACGTATTGTCTTTGTGAAATCTAATCCACCCCCACCTTACAGTGAACTGTTTATTTGCTGAGTTATTTCACTCTTTGTTACCTTTGATATAAATGTATAATAAATGTTTGTGGGGGTGTATGTGGGTGTGTGCGTCCCTGCAGAGCTGTGACGGTTCTGAATACACTCTGCAAGGGCCAGCAGGTGGCGATGACATCACGGGGCTGTCAGCCGAGCCAGCCCACTACCAGCTACTGTCTGAGCTGGGTGAGAACACCACACCATACACTTGACTCAGACCATTACATCAGCCGAGGAGACTGCACAGAGTTGAAGCTGCACCTAATTTCCCTCCCAAATCTTTCAAAGCGAGCGTAAGATTTCTCCTCAAGCTGATTGGTTGTATTACAGGGAGGGGCTTCAACAACCTGAGCCAGGTGAGCATGGCACGCCACATCCCCACTGGCCAGCTGGTGGCCGTCAAACAAACCAATCTGGATGAGTGCACGGAGGAGGAGCTGCTGCAGCTCATGGTGAGCTGCTCTCCAGAAACTGACCTCTATTTAAAGGATACTTTCGCTTCTGTTCATCCTGGTGTGTTTATGTCTGATTGCATTTTGATCCCCAGAACGAGGTTCTGCTGTCCAGGCTTTTCCGTCACCCCAACCTGTTGACCTCTCGCCTGGTTTTCAGCTCCTGCTGCCAGCTGTGGGTCCTCACACCGCTCATGGCCTATGGTCAGCTACTGCCGCACCTTTATAAAGTTGTTTTTGTTTTGCTCATTCCAGCTTCTCAAATGTGAGGATGTGATAATTTTCCATGTCATACTTGATAATGAATTGGGTTTTGAACTGTTGGTCCAAAACCAACAAAACAACATTTGTAGAAAATTATAATGGCCACTCCGTTTTCTGAAATTTGGCAGACAAATCGTCCAATTGATTTATTAAGGAAATAATTTTGAGTTGAAATAATCAATAGATAAATAAGTGTACATTTATCATTAACCACTCACTGTCTGTTTTGGAAATAGAGACATTTTGAATGTTTTTCCACTGCTGGTGCTGTATAATCAGTGTGTATGCTGTTTATATCAACAGTAGCTCTTCAGTGATTTTGACATTCTTTATCAGAGCATTTCTTGATACAAAACCCTCTTGGGCCCAAATGATTCCATCCACAATTTGCACCACTTCCTCAAAATTTGCAGATTTTCCATGAAAATGAAATGCTAATCTGTCCTTTTCAATCTCCTCCTGCCTGAAGGCTCTGCAGACACCTTACTGAGGACATATTTCCCAGATGGAATGAGTGAATCCTTGATAGCGTACTTGCTGTACGGTGTGCTGAAAGCGTTGGAATACCTGCACCGGATGGGCTACGTTCACCGGTCAGTGGGAGACATATGATGTTATAAGAGGAGTGAAGGAAAAAGTAAAGAAATATAAAAGTTTTTGTCTTTTTTTCAGGGGGGTGAAGGCCAGTCATATCCTGCTGTCAGGGGAGGGGCGTGTTTACCTCTCAGGGCTCCACAGTGTTTACAGTATGATGCGTGAGGGGAAGAGGATGAGGGCGGTGTTCGATATGCCCCACCACAGCCCCGCCCTGCTGCCCTGGCTCAGCCCAGAACTACTGCGACAGGTCAGGACTTCCTAAAAGTTACATGTATCTCCTGTTTTTTGTTTTTTTTTAACAGAAATGCTAGTTTTAGAAAGCAACAAAATTTATGGTGTGTGTTCTGTTGCTCCTCTCCCCGTGGTGTTGCCCTCAGTAGGACCTGCACGGTTACGGAGTAAAGTCAGATATCTACAGTTTGGGTATTGTGGCCTGTGAGCTGGTCAGCGGCAGAGTGCCCTTCCAGGACATGCCACCCACTCAGGTAATTAAAACACTTCCATTCAAACTGTATTACAAAAATGTGGGCATATTTACTATTCCAAGGGTGAGTTGTTCTCGGTTTGAATCCCCATGTTCAGATGCTGCTTCAGAAGTTGCGCGGCTCCCACTGCTGTCTTCTCGATGTGGCCCCCTTCCCCCTAGGCGAGCTGGGTGGGCTGAAGGTGTCACGGTCTGGGGTGGACTCTGGCATTGGGGAGAGTGTTGCTACTGGAAGCCTGACGCACAGCGCCACTGCTCCTCCCACCGACAGACCTCAGAGCCCCGGGCCTAAAAACCACTCTGCCACCCTGCATAACCTGGTCCAGCTGTGTCTGCAGCAGCAGCCTGAGCGCAGGTCATTACATTAAAGTCAACTAGAGTCAACTTTATCTGTCAATCGATTTGATATGATTCGATTCAAATACAGCACAAGCATGTGAATTGTAATGCAATGACAGTGTTTTCCCTCTGTTTCTCCTCTATAGGCCATCAGCTTCTGCACTGCTGACCCACGCCTTCTTCAAGCAGGTGGGTTTCCTACCCATGATGTCTCAGGATATCAGAAGCAGAAATAGTGTTACCTACAAGCCAAAATATCCAGTTGTCCAACACTCACATTCATAACAGAACACCTCTAACAGCTGTTTCTTGCACAATTGAAAAGTTCGTAACCAAAAACACATCCTTGTTCAGTTGAACAGACTCATGCGTTTTCCTGCTACGCCCTTACTTGGTCTGGTATGACCAGTAGCTAATGTTAGCTAACATTATCAAACTTTAAAGGGACATTGAGCCACTTTACTGACTTCATGGTTCTCTACTACTTTTTAACATGTTAGAGAGAACAAACATTTCTGTAATTTTATCATTAAAGAAAACTAATAGTATGACTTTTCCTCTTGTGCCACCACTGGATGGAGAGCTGTGGCTTTTTTTAATTTTTTTACAGACATTCATGTACATGTTCCTCTAACTTCCCTGACACTGAACTAACACTGAAAAATAACAGGACAGTGTGTTGTGCCAGTGTTTGAGCAGAGTTGTTTTGTTCTATGACAGGTGAAGAGGCACACCAGAGACTCCTTCCTCAGCCTCATGTACCCAGCAGTGCCCCTCACCAGCCCCGAGGACCCTCCAGTATCCTGCCCCCCCGGTCCGTCCTGCCACGCTCCGACATCACCCTCCGCCGACACTCCTGAGGCCGTGTGGGACTTCTCCTAACCCCCCTCCCACTCTCTCCTCCTAAACCTCCACACCGTGACTAGCAAGCCAAACACAAGACAATCAAAACAAAGCAATGAGGCCAAATCCTACTGTGCTTTTATTTTATATTATTATTAACCCAACTCTCTGAGCCTTTTTAAAGTAGTTTTGTAGATTTTTTTTAATGTGTTTGTCTGATGCATATGTGGACTTTGGTTGTGGGGTTGTGAGGCGACTGTGAAAGCGCTGGATCGAAGAGCCTGCTCTGATCATGTGCTAAGGATCCATAATAATAATAATGGACTATCAGCAAAGTCACATGACAACAGACTTACCAGTTGACTATAATCACGCACTTCCTCTTAAGGCAACTACGAGTTAAAGGAAAAGTCCACCCAAAAATACTTTGTTTAAAAACAGTTATTCGAGCTTAACAGTGTATGTCTGGTAATATTTTGTTGTTTTTATTGTGGTTTTTATTCGTATTTTCATGGATAATAGTCATTTTTTGGGTGATTGTTTTACTCAAAAAGCACTCTGAGAAATGGAGGACCTCACTAACTGTATCTGAGCTATAGAAGTGAATACACTAAGAAAGTATGGACAAAATAACCCCAGAGTGTCAGACACTATGGTGGATTTTTCCTTTAAAATGTTATGTATTCTGACTGTGAATAGTGAATAATGCGATACATAAAAAGAGATTTACAACACGTATGTGCATATTGATCTGTATTTAGTATAAAAATAGAAATAACAATTGATCTTAAGTCTACACACTCTCCCACACGTGAGGCTTTACTGCCTTTATCAGTAATTAGACTTGATTTTTAACACAGTTTCCCAGGTTACTACATCTAAAGTGTTTCAAAAACTGGCCACAGTCAAATATGTAAATACATTTTTGCTGTATGATTGAACATACAGTGCAGTATATGCACATAGTGTTGTTGTATAGTACTTTTAAAACTTATTACGTTTGCCTATGAGCTAATAGGACAAGGTGCAAACTGGGCTCTTAAAAAAAAAGAGCACATGAGCAATAGAGTATATGTAGTGTTCCATGTAGGAGTTAGAAACCATCAGTAGAAACAGCAGACGAAAACCTTCCCTTGTCCTGGTCATCAGTGATACGCCAAATGAAGAATATTTCTACTGTGCTTTGTGACCACTTATCCAACAATGCCTTTATGTTTTACTGAAACCTGCATTCTGAATATGGTGATCAATCTGTAACTGTGATTAAGTGTACTGTGTATACGAACTGTGATTTGCAGTACATATCAAACATGGTAGCTGTATGAGCCTTATATATATATACACACATATTATAAATGATATATATGTATATATAAAATTAAATTTCTAAACTTCCTGTTAACCTTGAATGATTTCTTATCGTTTTGGATTTGTCTGGATTATGAGTCTGAAACAAGCTGGATGCTTAGAAGCACATTTTGGCATGATACACTGCATCATTTAACATTTGTATTTTGCAGTTTGCATGTATCCTTTCATATGTGAACCCACAACTAAAAACACTTCAGTGCTGCATCAGGAGATTTTGTACATTGAGTCAGAGTGTGCAGAAACAATGATGGTTGTTTGTCACCATCTAGCGGTTGATTAGATTTACTGCACACTACCTGACCACTTTACCTTCAACTTGACAAATATTCTAAACTACTCTCACTCCTGTTCTACCTCTGATAGCAAATCATGACAAAAGTGTCACAACCACAAGTCAATTTATTATTTATTTTTTTTATTGTTTCCAATTGTGCATGTTTTTGGAATGTGGGGGGAAACCAGAGAACCCGGAGAAAACCCACGTCAACACGGGGAGACCATGCAAACTCCTCACAGAGAGACCAGAGCGATCTTCCTGTGTGGCCACAGAGAGCCACCGTGCTGCCCTCACTCTTAAAAAGGATGCCTTTATTTCCACACTGACCTGTAATGGGGAGAGCCTCTACTCACCTCTTCTGTTGTTTTGTTCTCTGTCAGATGTTTGTTCATGTTTGCCTTGACTGTGTCAAACAAATCTGTCCTGTACTTTACTAAATATATCCTTTTTAAGAGTGTGTACTAATCTTGAAAAATGATCCAATTTTCTTTTCTTTTTTTTGTTGTTGTTGTTGTCTTTTTTTGGGGTTTTTTTTTTGAGAGAGATTGGTCAATGGTTTAGTTTTTTTTTCAAGATTAATACAAAACAAGAAAAGACTGGGGTGGGGGGGATTGATTAATATTACACACGATACTTGTGTGTTCCAGTCATCCAGTTATCCACGTTGGCTGCAGGAGGTGAAGGGCTTCTTGAAGATTCTGGCCACTGAAGAGAGCATTGTGGTGATGGCAGGGCACCTCTGGTTCCTTGAAGGCAGAGGCGTCGATCCTTTCTCCAATTCTTTGACTTCACGGTGATTCTTTACTTCACATGCTGGGGAAACTTTGCTGCTCCTTTTTCTGAAACACCTCCACACTTTCTTCACCAAGCTGTTTCCTCCTGATGTCCTCTGCGTCCCATCAGTTTGAGAGCGCTCTGGCCTCTCATGAGCTGGGGCGTCTAAGTTCTCTGTCTCGTCCTCCTCATCGAAGTCCTCAATAATTATCACTTTGAGTGGACTGTAACTCTCTGCGCGTCCCGGTTCAACCATGTCTTCCTCTTCTCTACAGTCCTTGATGTCTGCTATCTCATCTGGACAGTGACCCCCTGAGCAGACTGTCTCAGTGATGTCGTCCTCTTCTTTGAAGTCCTCAAGAACCATTGCTTCATCTATACAGCCACACCCTGAGCAATTACTGCCCTGACATCCTTGGTTGTAAGATGACTCCAGGTGTGGTACATATCTTCTTAGTATATGAGCGATATGGTAAACCATATCCTCAGTGTGAGAGTCACATGACTGTGTCTCAGCTGCAGGTTCCTCTGGCTTTGTGACTGACCCATTGATAAGATCCAGCTCTAAGTTCACTCTCCTCTTCACGGCTGCTGAGAACAACCCCAGCAGTTTATCAGAGTCGAGTGACCGTTCCTGTTCTACTCCAAGCGATGCACCAAAGCATTGTTGAAGGGAATCTCCAAAGCTGGCTTGGATATCTTCCTCTGTCACCCTGTGATAATTCCTGTCTCTTTAAAAGAGAAACATTAAGGCATTGGTCAACTGATGTGCTCTACAAAATGCCACATTCAACAAGGAAGTTTCAGGTAAAAGTGTGTGTGAATAAAACACTGTTCAGAAGCTTTTGACTTACTTTAAGATAGAAGTATTGGTGGAGCTGCTGGCACCGTCCAGGGAAGTCTGCCTTTGCACCCAGGTAAAAACCTGAGGTTCCACAGCTTCCAGGATTAAGTCGCTGGCCATCTCTACTATTGCGTGACACATGTTGGACAGTAGAAGGATCATATCTGAGTCGATGTTTCTGGCTTCCAACAACATCCATTGCCTGGAAGAAAAGAGTAGGAATGGTTTAGAGCACAAATAAACTTTTAAACCAATAGATACATGTACATATATAGTTTCTGCTGGTTGCTGACTTAGAAGTTGTGACTTACTCATCCCTGATATCTTTTAGAAATATGTCAATCACTGGTTCGAAGGTTTCTGATATGAACAGGGGAACGTCCAGATCGCTGCACCGCAGTTCTCCAAGTTCTTCTGATGACATCTAGAAAGAATAAAAATCGGGTTAGCAACCAGACATCTATCACACACCAATAAGATTGTTCTCATTGTGATGAGACAGTAAAACAAAAAAACATAAGCACGATTAAACAGTGTGTGAACAGCTATGGCATTTGGTCCTGTGCACAAATCACAATCCATCTCTTCATTAATTCTGCAGGCTGGCTACATTCAGACAGACCAGAGAGAAATCTGTGACTTGATGCGTTTCAAAAGCTTATGGTCCAAATTAAAGTTGGCAAATGCTGCCTTGTGTCAAATATTAATTTTAAATAACCTCTCAGCTGACAGACATAAAAATCTAATTGGGGTGAAAACTTTCTGTCACAGCTGAAGCTGGGCTCAGCTTGTGTTTATTTGTGTGTAATTAGAGACTGAATCTTCTTACCTCCTCATCCATGTCAAGTGATGCTTGATCAATTAATGCACAATTCGGTACTTTCTCCATACTGATTATTACTCCGTCGTTTACTCTGTGAAGGTCTGTGTAGATCTGATTAGTTACATACAGTCTATGGCTTAAACTCTGGCTTGATGAGACAGTGGCATTGAACCATCATCACGAACGTGACGACACAGTTACACCTGTGGAACTCCGCAGCGTTCCACACACACACACACACACACCTACCTGCCTACCTGTCTTTGTGGGGTCCTGTCATTGACATAATGCATTCCCTTGCACCTGAACGTTACATGTATATTCAGTTTGTCAACAAAACCTTCATCATCCAGATGTCTCCTGACTTCTGAGTCATTGTCTCCAGCACTAAATCAAAGTCAGATCATGTCTTCTGATGCTGCTCGAGTTTCATGTATTTACATCAGTTTGTGTAAACGGTATTATCATTGTGTGTATAGCAATTCACAGTTAGAAGCTGCAGTTCAATTTATGATTAGCTCATCAGCAGGAAATGAAACTCCAGCTGTTTCCTGATTAAAGTTAAGTTTCGTTTTCTCTGATCATCGTAACACAGCTTCTTTCTCCCTGTAAAGGTAATGTAAGCTTACTGCTCTCAGCTTGTTCTCCTAAACCAGCAGAAATCTGCTGCTCGAGTTATTGTGACTGTGACCGTGAAGTCACGGCGAGGCAGGACCGACACGGATAACCGCTTGGATATTTTCAGTTAAAGCAGTGGAATCCGCCTATGCGGTCATCATGAGATCCACATAGGCCTCCGCTGCTTTCCTGCCGCCTGAGCCGCTGGAGAGTCTTAATATTGTGAAGGCTTTATTGAGACTGTCAGTCATTTACTTTGGAGCTGTCTGCACAGGTTGTTGGGAGAATGTGGTGGACAGTAGCTAACATTTATACCAGTACTATACCTAAGTTTAATTATACCTGCAGTTACATTCAGACTGAGTTTTTATATAAAAACCAAATGATCATAAAACATGATGCACTATCACAGATGAAACTAGCTAAAAGTATATAAAACAGTTCAAAATGACTTCACCCAAAAACATTAAAGTACTGCTACGCGTTAATGCATAAAATAGAGTCCATTCTGAAAATCTGCTCCTCTGTTCCAGCCCTTCCTACCTGGTCTGCTTCCACTGCAGGTGGAGCCCTGACTTATTCCAGGAAACAACTCACCTTTGTCAAACCATTCTCTCTGCAGACATAGAGGGTCCCCTGCTATGCTTTGGACTGTTTGTTCAAATGATAGGAGACTGACAGGCACAGAGTGCGCCAGTCAAGACAGACACAGTTGATAAAAACTCTGTAGGATTTGGGATTTGTGCCAGTAGAAAATACAAAATACAAATACAAATCTGATTTAACGTTAGGTAGTTCATTCTACCATTTTCTCTCTTTTTCTCTTCTCTCTCTCCCCCTCTTGGCTCAACCAGGTATTTTGTAACTTTGCCAGGCTGTTGACTCTTTCAGCTGGTTTTAACTTGTCCTAACCCCGGTAGTTTCCACTTCAGCTGTGTCTTCTCACGATGTGACATGCAGCTCTCAGCAGGTGGGACTCAGAGTGGAGAGTATCAGAGCGTTTCATAAAGTTTCTCCCTAACCCTCGTCTAACCCTCCATCACAGTTAGTTTTGTGGTTTGGTCATTTTAAGACAAGATCTGGTTGTAAAGTTTACAGCCTGTCGCACTGTTGCTCCTGCAGCAGGCAAACTGAATCATCCATCCATCCATTATTTATACTGCTTATGCTGGCTGGAGTCAGTCCCAGCTGACATTGGGCGGGAGGCAGGGTACACCCTGAACCGGGTCTATTGCAGGGCTGACATACAGAGACAAACCACTGAGTAATTTCTGTTTCCTCTTCAGATGATGGTAGAAAGTATAAGTGAGCTGTTGTGGATTTGAATTCAGCAGCATGAATCAGTGTGAGGACAGAGAGGAGGGAGTCCCTCCTTCTAAAACCACTCTGTGTGGGGAACATGAGAGCCAGACCAAAGCTCAGAGGTGAGATGCGGATCTCTAACTGTCCATGACTATCTTCTCCATGTCAGAGCTCAGCACTCATATCACTCCACCACCACTCTTATACTCATATCACTGTGTGTGTTGTGTTGAAGCCCAGAGCAGCAGGACACACCAGACTCTGCTGGACCTGAACCTGAACCCAGCTGTGTGTCTATGAAGAGCAATCGATCAATTACACCTCCTCTTAATTTCAGACAATCTGCTGATGGAAGGTAAAAATTTAAAACTGATAGCCGTTTCAAATATAAATTAAGTCGTAAGAGTTGAACACATTTTTCGTCAGTCTGTATTCAACATGCACATTTATCAGTTCTGTTGTTTCAGGACCCAACAGCAGAGACCAGACTCTCCTGAACCCAGCTGCCTGTCTTTCAAGAGTGACCTGTCAAAGGACTTGTTCATTGGCTTTAAAGGACAACGTCCATCAGCTGATCAGAAGTAAGCTGTAACTGACAAACGAAGACAGAATGACTAAATGATTTTGTCTGAAAAATTAAAAAAGGGCTGAGAGGCATGGTCAAACCCCGCCTACTTTCTTACCTTCATGATTCCTCCACAGATTGGACCAGGAGAGCTCAGAGGCTCCCAGCGGTCAGTCTGCCCAGCAGCATCAAACACCCCTGGACTCTGTATTTATGGTCTGTGCATGTACAACAACTATTTTTACATCTTTTCTGTTCACAAGAATCTCCATGCTGCAGTTTTTAGAAGAGTGGATTGATAGAAGAGTGTCAGTCTGTCCAACATGGATCTGTTGTGGCTCCATGATTTTAGCTAGTGTCATTCATGTAGTTTTCGTTCCAGCGTTGAGGAGAACATTGTCACTTTTGGAAGAAGGAGCTAGCAGATCCAGAAGGTTCTGAGTCCAGATTACCCAGAATGCTTTAGAGAGTCAGAGGATGAGGAAGGGGTTAGACGGTGAGTATGAAGAATTGAGGAGGAGCAGCAGAGGCATTTCTGGAAGATCACACTGAACTTCCTGAGGAGAATAATATAGAGCTATTGACTGTCTTATAGTAAGAGGATTCTTAAAGATTATAGCGAAGGATAAAGGATGAAATATGTTCACATATGCATTCTTTAGAAAATTAAAATGTTTAAATATTTATTTTACAATTCAATGTCTTCTTTGTTGTGTGTTCATTCAGGATACATTGCTCCACTTTGTCAATATAAACTCAAGTCTAACCTGAAGAAGAAGTTCCAGTGTGTTTGAGGACTGCCAAAGCAGGAAACCTAACTTGGAATCAGATCTACAGAGCTCTACATCACAGAGGGAGGGACTGACAGGTCAGGATGAACATGAGGTCAGACAGATTGAAAACAACATCCAGGAAAGCAGATAGATCCAGAAATAATAATCAGACAAGAAGACCTCTTTAAAGCTCTCCTCACCTGGAAGTAGATGAATCCAACCAGAACAGTATTTTATTAAAGGGAGTGGCTGGAATTGGGAAACAGTCTAACACAGAAGTTCATCGACTGGGCTGAAGACAAAGCCAACCAGACATATCATTATTTCCCATTCATTTCTAGAGAGCTGAATGTGCTGAAAGAAAAGTTGGAGCTTTGTACTTGTCTATCACTTTACTGGAAACCAAAGAAATATGGGAATCAGCAGGTTTGAAGAGTTCCAGGCTGTGTTCATTTTGACGGTTCGATGAGTGTTTACTCTCTGACTCTGGCCAACACTGGGAGACCCTGACTGATGTTACAGAGTCCACCAGGATGTGCTGTTGACAAACCCTCATCAGGGAAACTGCCTCTGCTCGCCTGGATAACCACACCACCCGCAGCAGCCAACCGATCCCTCCTGGAGGCTGACATGGAGACAGAGGTCATTGAGGTTCACTGACCCACAGAAGGAGGAGAGATTTCAGGAAGAGGTCTAGAGACAAGAGCAGGGTAACAAGATCATTCCACATCAAGACCTCACAAAGCCTCCAAGCATCATGTGTGCCACATCCCAGTCTCTGCTGGATCACTGCTTCCGGCCCTGAGGATGTGTTGAAAACCAGAGAGAGGAGGCTGCCCAAGACCCTGACTGAGACAAAAGCATCCACTTCCTGGTGGTTCAGTCCAACTGAAGAACATCAAGATGCAGAGGAGCTGAGAGATCCACACTGGAGTCCAGAGACCAGGGAGATGATTGAGTCTCTGTGGAAAAACTGGCTTTTTGAGCAGTTGCAGAAAGGAAACCTGACTTTTAACCAGAATCCTGACAGAGTGGCATCACATCAGAGCAGCCTCAGTTTACCCAGGAGTGTTCACAGATCTTTTAAAGAGGAGGGAGGACTGTACCAGACAAGGTGTTCTGTCATTCCATCTGAGTGTTCCTCAGGAGTTTCTGGCTGCTCATGTCCATCTGACCTTCACCAACTCTGGAGTCAATCTGCTGTCAGAAGAACAAGGTGAAGAAAAAGATGAATTTGCACAGATTCAGTTTTACCAGAGTGCTGTGGACAAGGCCTTACAGAGTCCAAATGGACACTTGGACTTGTTTCTCCGCTTCCTACTGGGCCTTTCACTGCAGACCAATCAGACTCTCCTAAAAGGTCTGTTGATGCAGACAGGAAGTGACACAAGGACCAGTCAGGAAACAGTCAAGTACATCAAGAAGAAGATTGAAGAAACTTCTTCTGCGGAGCAAAGCATTAACCTGTTCTACCGTTTGAATGAACTGAATGACCGCTCACCAGTGGAGGAGATCCAACAGGCACCCAGAGAGTTCAGAAGTCTCCACAGATGAACTCTCTCCTGCTCAGTGGTCAGCCTGGGTCTTCATCTTACCGTCATCAGAAAAGATCTGATGTGTTTGACCGAAGAAATACTTGCTTCAGAGGAGTTCTCTGAGGCTGCTGCCAGTGGTCAAAGTTTCCAACAAAGCTGTGTAAGTGTATAGATCATAGACTGGATATCAAGATGGACAACACGTCTCTACGTCCTCCCACTGTACAAAAATTAAGCCAAAACATCCCAGATGTAAGCGGTGACATCTTGCACTACTCATTTGGAGCATGGCTGTCAATCGTGATCTCACAATTTACTTGTTGCTGTTTCTGGGTCTGTATAGTTTCTGGATGTTGTTTTCCCAGTCATCTGTTGTCCTTGATGTCATTGACCTGTCAGTCCTCCCTCTGCGATGTAGGCTCTGTGTAGATCCCAGTTCAGAGCCGTTGGGGTTTCCTGCTTTAGTGATCCCTCAACACAGACTTCTTCTTGGATTAGACTTGAGTTTGCACTGGCATGTAGCAGGAGTTCCTGAGTAAACAAAAATCAAATCCCATGTATTTAGACTGCATATTGGATGCAGCACCTGTATCTGAATCTAAAATAAAATATGTATATTCTTGTGACTGGACAAATAAGTTATTTTTGGTTATGCTTATTGTTGGGGAGATGTGTGTGTGGTCAGTATGTCTATGTTCCTGTCTTCAGCAAAATATCTTCAAATATAATGCAGTTTTCTGGACATATCTTGATTACAGAGTGAGGTTAAAATACCAAAAGTCAAAACTAATTTGAGCATATGGCCATGTTATGTGTGGAACTAATTCTAAGGCATCATTTTATGATGTTTTTTATTCTTTGTCAAATGTGGTTGCCTGGCCTTGTTTGTGTTGTTATTTCTGTACTGGTTGTCTGATGATTAATTTTTACTTGTACACAGGCCTGTCTCAACTTTCATAAATACAAATGTTAAAATCATTAAATATTTAAACTCTGTGACTAAAGTTATTGCTATTTTAAAATTACTCAATATGTACCCTTTAGAAGTGCTTCTATTGTTTGATTTAATAACAATAATAGTAATAATAATGATAATATCCCATTTATCCATCATGTTAAATCTTTAAAGAATCTCTTACTGCTCTGCAGATGATCAATAGCTCTCCTGCTTCATTCTCCTCAGGAGTTGATATGATCTTCAGAAATGCCTCTCTGCTCCTCTGCCCTTCATCCTCTTTGTCAACACCTCCTCATCCTCCCTCTGACTCTCTAAGCATTCTGGGTAATCTGGACTCAGAACCTTCTGGATCTTCTTCAGCTCATTCTTCACAAAAGTGATAATGTTCTCCTCCAGCAGCTGGAACAGAATATTATATTAATGACACAATCAAACTAAAACCATGGAGCGAGAATCAGATCCATGTTGGACAGACTGACAATCCACTGTTCTAAAATGTGCAGCATGGAGATTATTGTACATGTACAGACCTGAAATATGGAGTCCAGGTATGTCTGATGCTGTGGGACAGACTGACTACTGGGAGCCTCTAAGCTCTCCTGGTCAACTCTGTGGAGGAATTATGAAGAATTAGCACATATTGTCTACACAGAGACACAAGGTAAAGGTCCATGAAGTGATATTTGGAGGTAAACAGTGAATCAGACGACTCCCTGTAGTGGTAAGGGTTTACTAGTCTACTAAGAGTCAATAGCTCAGTCTGCAACTGTTTGTAGCCTTAAACTGAATCAAGACCATTGTAAGGGATCAGTGTACTCCGTCAGAGGTGTTTGTCAGGTGATTCAACAGTGTCTGAAACATCCACTTGCCTCAGTGATTGGTCAGCTGCGTGGAGGCAAGAAAGCAAGAATGAGAGACTGTCTGAACATGGGAGAAGTTATCTATATAAACGACATCATGCCTCCCCCAACTCTACGATGATTTTGACCTCCACCTTCTAGTGTGGATGTTCACAACATATAGAAACACTTTGATTTCAGACATGGTTGAACAACATGTCATACAAACCTTTCTAGAATAACCTAAGTCTTACTGTCGATTATAACTTACATCTGTTACATTTGTTCAATCTCTCAGTTTTAAATTTTTACCTTCTGTCAGCAGATTGTCTGAAATTAAAAAGTGGTTGCTCTTCATGGACACACAGTTGGGTGCAGGTCCAGCAGAGTCTGGTGTGTGCTGCTGCTGCTGCTCTTGGCTTCAACACAACACACACAGACCTCTGAGTGTCAATAATGATGGAAATGGACAGTTAAAGATCCTTATCTTGCATGTGAAATTTGGTCTGGCTCCCACACAGTGTAGCTTCTCTCTCAGCTCTTTTTTCACTCTTCACACAATCACTCCTATCACTGTTCATGTTAACAACTGAGGTCAGGAGAGACTGTCTAACACAGAAAAAGTTGTCTCCATATTTAAATCACATCACTTCTCTCCCCTCTCTATGACGGCCAGAGCTTTGTTTTAAGATGTGGTCAAACTAGCTCTTTTCTACAATAAACCAAGTCTTACTGTCAGTCACAGCTTACATCTGAGCAGCAGATGGACGTTGTCTTTGAAATTCAATGCCAAATTCCTTTGACCAGTCGCTCTTGAAAGACAGACAGCTGGGTTCAGGGGAGTCTGGTCTCTGCTGTTGGATCCTGAAACAAAAACAGAACTGATAAATGTGTGTGTTTGATTCAAAATAATGTGTTTATCAGGTTGAACAGGTAATGCTGCTGCTCTAGGCTTCAACACAACACACATACACCTTCAGAGTCATGGACAGTTAAAGATGTTCATCTCACCTCCGAGCTTTGGTCTGGCTCTCATGTTCCCCACACAGAGTGGTTTTAGAGGGAGGGACTCCCTCCTCTCTGTCCTCACACTGATTCATGCTGCTCAGTTCACATCCACATCAGCTCACACACACTTTCTGCCTTCATCTGGAGAGAAAACACAAATCATTCATCTGCACATCAACTGAAATCATCCTTACATTATTTCTCCTGTAAAAATATCAGCTGCTGCTTCACTTTTCCGTTTCATATCAGTATTAATTGAATGCAGTCAGACAGCTGTGTGAGGCAGAGGGAGCTGCCATCAGCTGCTGTGCTTCTACTTTCAGTCCACTAGATGGTGTCATGAAGCAGCCCAGCACACAACATTATTATAGATATTCATTATGACATACACTGTACAATGACAAACAGATAAACACATAAATCAATAAATAACTGATTAATGAAATCAATCAGTAAGGAATGATTAAATGTAATGAGAAATATATTTTGATTGTGCATTCCTGTTACAGAGGCATTCCCTGACTGTCAGCGCAGCGACCTGAAGTAAAGTGGTGTAAAGTAAGCAAATTAGTAAAGTAAGCAAAGTAATCTGAAAATGTTTCAAAATAAAGGACATTCTAAATTTTGATTCATGTAAACTGAAGCAAGGAAAATGAGATCATATTTACTGATGAATCTATAGTTTCATAGACTGTATTTGTCGCAGTGATCTTCTGTTGAACTGTATTTTATAACCATGTCTTTCCCAGTTGTCTCCATCATCCTCTCCACTACTCTCCTTCTTTCCTTCTATTTTCCCTCACCAATTTCTTAGCTCTCCTGCACTTCCCTCATCTTCCTCCTCTACCTGCTACTCTTTATCCTCCTGCTTTCCAGTTCTTCTTATCTTCTCAGGCTCTCTTCCTTTTGCTCTCTCTCTTTCAAAAAACACCTCTCCTTTAATTCCCAAAGTCTGTGTTTTTGTTCATGTATGAACAAAGGGGAAAAACAAAACCTTGAAGCTGCTGCTGTTCAGGATGGAGGCTGTATCAAATGTAAAGTTTAGCAGCAGACTGTTAACATGCTGTAAAGATGCGTGGGTTCAGAGTTTAAAAGCAGCAATAAATATGAACGACCACTAGGGGCAGCTCATTGGCTGCTTTCTGAAAGCTCAGCAAACTAGAGATAATCATATGAATTACCACTAAAACTCTCCCATACAAAACACACACTTACTCGGTTTGATTCTATTGCAAAAGACAATCAATCTACAGAAAGATGTAATGTGCTGTCAGCAGCAACATGGTTAACAAACTGTTTCCATGATGGGTAAAAGCTGCTGTGCTCAGCATATGAAGATATTAAAAAATCAATCAAGAGCTCCACTTACTCAAGTTTTCCCGTGAACTTCATCACTCAGCAGCTCTCTTCGGTACATGTAGAAAAGGAGCTTTGTGCTTTGTCCTTGTCTGTTATGAATGTGTGTATGTGCCAGAATGGTCTCTTCTCTAAAAATATGTTGTCTGACTAGTTGGAGTGAGTCTCAGTCAGACTAAAGTTCACATGCCAAGTCTTTTTCAGACAATACATTTCCTCAGGATCCCAGTGTGCACACACAAATTCTCTGCAAACTCACTGCTGCTGTTTGATGTTTTCATTCTTACTTTCATTCTTATTGATCAGGACTGACTCCTCATTGACAATGATGTAACACCCTTGAGTGGTGAAAAAATAAACTGCACAATGTCAGTTTAATGAAAAATGATGACACCAAGTGTTCGGAAATTATATAAATACTTCAATCTTGTTAATAGAATTGCACTAATGATTGGCTCAATACAAACAATACAAACACATACAACAAAAAACAAACACATAAAACTCTATGTCCAGAAGTGAGGGACATGAGGATGCACTGTTAAAAAACATGACAACCAGGGTGACAATCAGGAGATACACTGTAAAGAAATTTATCAAGAGTATGCACTGTAAAAAATGACAACAATCAGGACAGAGGACATATGCAATATAAAGAGACAATCATAGATGCACTCTAAATGAACTGACAACCAGCAGACACAGTGATGGGAGAGATGGAGATTGCTGGGTTGAACTATCAACTTCAAAACATTTTAAGCCATCGATTACCTCAAGCCTCAGGGACCTTTCCAGTCTTTCCTAAGGACATAAACCTTCAACACCGCTTTCATTGACTGTCTTTGTCTTTTCACATATGTTTTAAACAAACTGTCAGCATTTTAGTTTTTACTGAATCAGCTCAGTTGTCCTACAGTTAAGAGAAAGACAGAATACTAATATTCACAGTGATGGTTTTATTGTGAAAAGACAAAAAAATTATGGTCAGAATCTTAAAAAATTATAAGTCAACAAAATTTTAGCCCTCGTCTTTAAAGGACTGGAAGAGGAGGAAGTTTACAAGGAATTATTTAGAGGAAAGCTGGGTTTAGGAGCATACAAATCCTAGGCAGCTAACTAGCATTTATCCGAGGCTAGCTGAGCTAGCTAGCAGAACAAATAACAAACAAACATGCTAAAAACTCGGCATTACACTTCCCCCCCATCCACCCCATCCACCCCACATCACAAACAAATGCCTTACCTTTATCCTTTGACTGTCTTTCTTCCTCCGTTTTCCTCTTCTTACGTTTTTCTGCCCCACTAAGATAACTTCTTTTTGAAGCCATAACGCCGTTTGCCATCCATATCCTCACTAACGGATGGGTACCTGTCAATCATTCCCATCGTACCTGTTGGCTGACGTCACTCACTGCGTCTCCGACAGTGGAGTCCAACGATTTTGACTTAATTATGCCACAAAAACATTAGCCACAGCTTATCATTGCGGCTTATTTTATTATTGTATCCTACGTTTATTTTTAAGCATATAAGGGATAAATACAGGTCATTTTAATTCTCCTCAGACAAGGCTGAACACCACTTTTGGGCCCCGTAGTGGCTTGTGGGGCCCCATGCATTTGTATAGCAAGAAACGGCTCTGATTACAGGCCCTGGGAGAGATGTGATTGGCTGTAGGAGAGACCTACCTGCAGCAGGTGGCGGTAACGCAACACCAAGGTGGGTTAGCTGCTAGAAACTTGAAGGAGGAGAAGAAGACGGAGTGCTTTTCACGGCAGCTCCATCCAGGAATTTACTTCAGGACCTCGGGGTCATGGGTAGATCACCTACACGTCATCCTTCCTGGTTTTCATGGACGTGGTCTATTAGAAAACCAGGTCATGCCAATGGCTAGAGAGATGGATGAGGCTGACCCATGAATGCTTTTTTGCTTAATCCTCTGCAGGGGCATCTTTCTGTACAAAGAGAGTAGTCTTAGGTCCGTGCAGGCAATGATCCAAATGCATATGTTAAGGTTGTAATAAATTTCTCAAAGACACTCGCTTCTTTGCAGATTCACTTATTGGTGGTAACTTTCACCTGACAAGAAATATCATAATCATCCCAAGATCACCAGACCCAAACAGATGTTCAACTAACAACTCCAGGTCAATCCAACTGACCCAGTTTGTCTGACCTTATCCCAATGGAACTGTTCAGATTGAATCTGTCACAGAGTAACCTGTGGTGTTTATGAAGAATGCAGGACGATCACATGATTGTCATTTTAATTCAGTTGCTTACCAAATTGTTTTTAACAAGCCAGAAAACAGTCAGTTCTGTCTAATGGCGATGTTTATAGCTATTTTGCATCTCACGTTGCTTGCTGGCATGTTGTCAACTTGTCTTTCAGTATGAAAAGCTTCCAACTTAACTGAACTTTGGTTAAAACTGTTCTTGTTGATAGCTGGTTACAGTAAGAGAAAATACAGTCACCCATCTGGCTTTTAGCTTTGAATGTGGATGAGGAAAAGATCTGATGATTTTTCACTGCCCTCCAGTGGTCATGGTTTGTAACTACACTTAGAAGTCATATTAATGGTTGAAATACCCAGGCTCTGTGTTCACTAAGGATCTACTCCTTCCATTTAGTGTCCTCTTAAGTGGCACAAAAAGTTTCTAACTAAGAGTTTCCTCTTCAGAGCATTTACAAAATTCACTGTAGCAGCTTTTACTAAAGAACTGAACTCAGAAGTCCTGAGCAAAGAGAGGGACAGGGTTGATCCTACTCCTATGGATGACATTATGTTTCATAGACAGGTGACTGATCTGTGTCAGTGAATTAGTCTTCATTAGTCCAGAGTCCGCCATCATTAGTCACACTCAAAGCTCTGTGTGTGTCATTTTGCCCCATGCAGCAGCACACTCCAGACTCAGCTGGACCGGGACCTAGAGCTGGATCCAGACCTGGACCCAGCTGTGGCTTCCATAAAGAGCAGCCAATCAAGGGAAATTATTACTAGTTTTAAATGACGACATTTATCTGACAAGAAGTAAGTTATCAGCATTTATTTGTTAACATTTAATAACGTGTAATTATTAATTAGGTAGACCTTTTACTGAAATTGTGAGGTTCACTTAATGTATTTTTCTATCAGGATCTATCAAAAACCAGATTCCCCACAACCTGGACCTAAACTCAGCAATTTGTTCCTTAGGAGCAACCATGTCAGCATCTCCTCTTAAATTCAGAAAATCTGTTGATGGACGGTAAGGATTTAAAGCTGACAGAGAGGCATTTCATGCAAAGCGTTACTTGTTCATTAAAAGACTGAACATATTTTTCATCAGGTTTTATCCAACATGCACATTTATCAGTTCTGTTTTTGTCTCAGAATCCAGCAGCAGAGACCAGACTCTCCTGAACCCAGCTGTCTGTCTTTCAAGAGTGACCAGTCAAAGGAACATTTCTTTGATTTTAAAGGACAACAATCTGCTCATCTGATGTAAGTAACTTTCAAGTGGGGTTGTTGTTTTTACTTCAGTTTGGTCCAAAAGTTGCTGATGTTCAAGCCACGTTTAGATCAAGTGTTCATTGTTCTTTTAGCCCCTGTTTGGAGTATATATGGACTAATAGATCATGATTCCTCCACAGAGTTAACCAGGAGAGCTCAGAGGTTTCCAGTTGTGAGTCTGCCACACAGCATCAAACACACCTGGACCCCATATTTAGGGTCTGTATATGTACAACAATTTCTTATACATGACCTTCTTATGAAACAGGAATTGTAAAGTCACCACACAGATCCACCATATTTAGTTACATTTATATTGATGCAGTTCAGTTTATCTCAGTGGAATTGTATTGCTGTTATGCTGCTCAGAATTCAGCATTCATCCACTATCAAAAACAGAAACTATTATTCATATTTTTAGCCAGGCTTCAATGTGGGTTTACATACAGCAGTGTAGGCTTGTATTCCTTACCATTAACTTCTGTATTCTGCTGAAGTCTAACACAGCATCTGTATCAAATGCTTCATATGTAAACAACAGCTGCCAGTATTATCTGATGTTGGTTGCAAAGGCTAATATCCACAACTTCTAAAGTTTCTTTATCACAATTTGTAAACCAGTTGGTTGTCAGTATTTGATTAGATGTTTCCAGTTATTTATGTTAAACATACATATTAATTTGTTCCAGCTGCTGGAGGAGAACATTGTCACTTTTATGAAGAACGAGCTGAAGAAGATCCAGAGGGTTCTGAGTCCAGATTACCCAGAATGCTTAGAGAGTCAGAGGGAGGATGAGGAAGTGTTGGATGGTGAGGATGAAGAGCAGAGGAGGAGCAGCAGAGAGGCATTTCTGAAGATCACACTGAACTTCCTGAGGAGAATGAAGCAGGAGGAGCTGGCTGACTGTCTGCAGAGCAGTAAGAGGATTTAACATAATGTATAAATGGGACATTTACTAATGTCTCAAGATATGAGGGGAATATGTTTATATATGCATTCTTTAGATAATATAGTATATATTGTATTGTATTGTATATATTGTAGTATGTTATTGTTAAGTGACTTATTAATGTTGTTTCTTGTGGGTTCATCCAGG